>CM060200.1:14493647-14541803 GCA_030562195.1 Nipponacmea schrenckii | reverse complement strand
TCATACCTGTTTTGTTTTTTAGAGGAATAACCCAAGCGTATCTTGTATATAAATCTATAACTGTTTATCAATATTTATAACCTCTTTCTGGGGGCATATTAATCAAATCAGCTGACCATATATCATCTTTGGCAAATACTTTTACTTTTAAAAAGTTTTTAGTTTTTCTGAATTCTTTGTGAATTTCATCTGCTATTCCCATACCCAATTTCATTTTTGATTTTAATAATCTTATGATTAATGCTCTTTCAACTTTTTCTCTAAAAGTAGGATTTGGAATAGATTCTAATTCTTTAATCATTTGTTTGTCTGCTTCGTGTCGAAATTGTAAGTCTTCATTTCTGTATAGTTTGTCGTGTTTAAGTGCAGCAGCATCAACTCTATTAACAGGTTCTTCACCTGGTTTTGGATTATCATTTTCATCCAATCGTAAATCTAACCTAGTTCCCGGACCAGTGTAATTATGACCTGGAAGATGTTTCTCACCTTTATATTTAGCCCATGGGAAACCGGGAAGTTTAGTTAGAGATTTTTGAATGTCTCCTGATCCGAAATAAGTTGTAGGGGAGTGAATGTTTATAAAAGACATTTTTTAGTTATTTAAAAGGGAGGGCGGGTGGGCAAATAGTAGTAATAGAGCTTACAGATATCCGGTAGCTCGGAGCGGAGCGGAGCGAAGCGTAGGGGTGCCGGATATCTGTAAGCTCTATTACTACTCATGGAGGAAAGTCCCAGACCTTTTGAATAGGTAGGACAAATAAGCAATAGGCTATTTTCAATTTTATGAGAAGTAGCCTCAAAATGGACTGTTGTTAGTGTTACAAAATTAAAAAAACTGTTTTCTTTGCTCAGGGAAATAGCACTAGCCATTATAGGCTAGGTCAATGCCAATGAGTGGCGTTTGTTTCTATGCATTATTCTAACTGTGATGGGGGGGGATTAGGCTTTTGTATGAACGAAAAATCAAGGATAGAAAATTTCAGAAGGCGTGGTGATGGCGGATGGGGCAACCCTAAGTCTCTGATATAATATTGCCTATTCATATCATGCCTATCATTTATCCAAGAAATTTATATATACCTATAGGCTCAAAGCTAGATCTAAAACTGAAAGCCTATACTAGATGGTAACTATAGGCCTATCTGTAATTCTATAAATCTATGACTAGGATGCAAGCATGATGATTGATTAGGTAAATGATTTTCAGAAGATAGGCCTATTTATTATTTCTTTACTAACTTTGCCTTAAATCTCAAATTAGGTCAGCGCTAAGATTGCTGGGCAATATGTTACACTGTCAGTAACATGTTCTTGTTTTTTTTTTCAGTATATATACCTACCAAGTAAGAGACTAGCTGAATGTAAAGAAAATAATTCTAACATCAAACGAGCAGGAACCGGTATTTATTTTTGGTATTTAAAGGACAACATTTTGAAATATCCATTAGCCTATTATGATACAACCAAAAGTATCAATATTTTACATTGGTCAGAATTAGGTCCAATACACTGGAGTGGCCGTGACATACTGGTCCTTTGTAGTTTTGAGTTTTTGCGATAATTACATCACCACAAGATTCCTTTAAACATTTGTTATGAAATCGGGTACCATTGAAGGAATAATTGGTGGTATGGAATCTGGCAGCACTGAAGAATCCATTGAAGGTAAGATGTTAGTGTTCATATCTATTTTTAGGTAACTGCAGCTCTCTTTATGTACGGTGATTTATTTGGTTGCTCAATTAAGAATTAGCAAATCCAAGAGGAGCTCACTGGATTTTATTACGTAGATGATATCACCTGTGCAAAATTGTCTCCTTATTCTGAGACATCGTAATCCTGATCATTGTTATGAATGATACTTGGTTTTGTTATGCAAGGGAATGTCTAACGTTAAATGTTTGTTTGAAGTTGCTGAAGATAATATCTGCTAACCCTGCACAACCAGTGATGCCACCACCACAAACACCATTGCCTAAAAAAGATCTCAAAAGAAAGATGCAGATAAGAGGGATACAGATGAGAAGAAATTAATAACCTTAGATATTACTGTTCAGAAATTAAAATTAAAAAATTAAATCTTGAAATAGACATTTTAGATATTTGGATTGAGGGTTTTTCGTTTTGCAGTTCATATCATTATGTGTTTTTTACTTGTAATTTTCAGTTAACCCTTGGAGACCCAATGTAGCATATTTGCAACAATGGTTTTTAACACTCTGTATATGTTTAACTGTACACATATTACTACAAAAAACTGATATAAAAATATCTATATACTATGTAGTCTATTTATAACTTGACATTGGTCACTTCAAGAGCATCAAGTAATTGAGTACATGGTCAATAGGTCACCTTAGTTTGTCAACAGTCAAAGCCTTGAATTTTCTGTTTTGTTTATATAAAAGTAAGTTAAATTTATTACAAATAGCAATTTTTAATTCATTAGTAGTCACAGTCAATAAATACTTTTTCATTTTGCATGGATCAATACACAATTAGTCAATATTTGTGGGTTTCACATAACGTTACATATTTGCAACATTGGGCTTAGGTGGTAGCATAATTGTACATAGGCCATGGTGAATCCAAAATTATATTACGACATAAATTACAAGCTGGGTTTGTCTAAATTAAAAACTAAATAATAGAAGTTAATTATAGAAAGTTAAAATTGAAAATTATATTAAAATTGGTTACCATAAGCTCAGCGTCCCTTTTTCTTTTTGAAAAAAAAATGCACTTACATCGAATTCTTAGACATAATTCTAATTCTAAGCAATTATTTATCATATTTCAGTGTATATAAATCCTAAACAGCGATTATTAGGGGTTAAAGATGTTCTGGAGGTTCTGGACGCTGAATAGCGATTTAGATGAACCAGAATCTGACTCTGATGTCGAAGATGATCTCCTTGTTAATAACGCTCTTCAACCTCAAGATGCAGTAGATAGTGATGATGAATCTAGTGAAGGCGATACAGCTGCTGATGATGAAAACCTTGCCACCCAGTCAACCGTTAATTTTACATGGCGGAGAAGTGAATTTGAACCAAGAGACGTTCCATTTAGGGGTGCTTTAATTGGTGGACCACCTGATGGACAGATCAGCACACCATATGAATATTTTTCAAGATTCATAACTCCCAATATGCTTGAAAACACATGTTTTAATTCCAATGAGTATTGCATGCAGAAAAATGGTATTGATGGACGATTAACAACTAAAGAACTTGCACAAGTGATAGGCATGTATCTACGAATGGGTATAGTTCAAATACCTGGAAACCGGGTTTATTGGGAAAGGGATACCAGGTATGCACCGGTAGCTGATGTTATGAGTTGGAATAGGTTCCAACATATTCTTGCCATACTACATTTCAAAAACAATCTTACTGTTTCTGAAGAAGAGAAAAATGACAAGATTTGGAAGGTTCGGCCATGGATCGATGACTTTCGGCAAGCATGTCTTAAAGTTATCCAAGAGGAACACAACTCTATTGACGAAATGATGGTCCCCTTTAAGGGTGAATTCAGTGCCATAAGGCAATATATGCGAGGAAAACCTCATCGTGTAACGATTTTGAGGTTTATCAAGGCAAGGTACGACACAATAGATTGGAATCAGGATTATGAGTTACGGCAGATGTAGTGTTGAATTTAACTTCTTCACTTCCCAAGCATCAAAATTTTAAAATTTTTGCTGATAATTTCTTCACTGGCATACCATTGATTAATAGATTAATTCAAAATGGGATTCAATATGTTGGCACTATCAGGGCTTCACGACTAAGTGGTTGTGTTCTTAAATCAGAATCTGAATTAAAAAAGGCAGGGCGCGGTAGCTATGATTTTAAAATAGAGAAGAATATTAATCTCTGTGCTGTGAGGTGGTACGATAACCGAGCTGTAAATTTAGTTTCTTCTTACGTTGGTGTAAATCCGATAACTGACATCTCCCGATATGATCGGTCAAAGAAGAGTTACACAAACATCTCATGCCCAAAGCTATCGTTAAGCAATACAACAAATTTATGGGCGGGGTTGATCTTTTAGATGCCTTTATATCTAAGTACCGATATCATATGAAATCTTAAAGATGGTACATATATTTATTTTGGCACACTATCATTATAGCAGTAATAAATGCCTGGCTTTTGTATAAACGAGACTGTAATGCCCTGGAGAAGCCAAAGAGAGCAATCATGTCTCGTAGATTATTCCAGGTGCAAGTTGCAACTTCTTTGATAACTGTAGACCGAAAGAGAGGTAGGCCCTCTTTAGAAGCTTTGGACGAAAATCAAAATAAAATTCGTCGTTCTGGCCCTCCCCAGAATGAGGTTAACCATTGGCCAACTAAACTTGAAAAACGTGGCAGATGCGCTAATTGTAAAGATGGCTCAACTGATACTGCTTGTGAGAAATGTAACGTCCGATTATGTTTTAATGAAAAAAGAAATTGCTTTAGACTTTATCATATCTAATTTATAGTCAACAACCAATTACTTGGTGTATCAATGATATCATTGAATTTAATTGTATGTCTAGATTTTATGTTAATATGTTATTTATATTTGCCATTTGTTGAATTTATCAATAATCAATAATAAAACTCACTTATTTAATTACAGTACAAATGAGTTTTTGTTTCTAAACAATTGGTCTATTTTTATACTGATTTTGTCATTTTCGTTGTGTAAGTTCTCTTTATAGTGCCACTGCCAGTACTTCTTTGCTAGAAGCAAGTTAGTCATTTCAAGGTTTCAGTTCCATCATATCCATGTGTAATAAAGTCATCATCTACCACCGACAATCAAAATAACCCTTTAAATTAAGCTAAATCGTATTTGGTTAACAGTGGGGCATTTCACAATTTTGCTTATTTGCAACGTTGAAGAAATCAGTTATTTTGGTTAAATTTAAGAATTTTTTGTTCATTGTGGTTACAAAACATCGCAATCATGGCATTCCAAAACCTAAATAATTTTTTCCTCAAGTATTTCTATGTCTGGGTCTCCAAGGGTTAAAGCTTATGTATATTTTCAATTTTAATTTAAGTTGATTAAATCAATATCTTTTCATTTAATTGTTTGATAGTGAGGCTTTTATTCTGAAAAGTCCTATGGGAACTCAGCTTCATAGCAAATATTTAGATTTCGGGGAAAGGGAGGGATTGAATCTCCCAAAATGTACAGGCCTAGGGTGGAACAAATATCTTATTGAGAAATTGGGATCTGGATCTGTTGGATGATTTTCTTCTCTTCTGATCTGAAATTAGAAAAAATAAAATAACTCGCCCGATGGGCGGGGTAGTATAGTACCTGTTAAGTACAGATTATTTTTAGTTTGCTATGAACAAGGTTGTCATTTAAGTTCTGATTTTTTGAATATGCCACTATCATTTTCTGTTTATAGACATGAGGAAATTTCTCTTGAAGACTCTTATAATGGGTTTGAACTATCTTACTTGCTTTATTACTGGTTGTATTAAATGGAACTACAAAGGGTGCTATGCCTACACTGTGGTGAATATTAAGTCCTATGGGTCTTGCTGTATTCAATGTCTCAATCCAATGGGCTTCTCTAGATTGACGGAATTTGGTAGTTTCATCTTCGGGCAAGTCGATTTCTATGCGCTCAATTGGGGTTAGGGTGAGATCGTCAAGTGAATGATCGTCAAGATTGAAATGGTTAGAAACAGGCTTGTCTTTTTTTAATTTAATATCTGATCTGTGGGCATTAAAACGAGTGCGTAATTTGTTCTTTGTTTCCCCGATATATTGTTTGGACATTTTTTACATGAAATTAAGTATATTACATTCGTGTTCTCACATGTTAAGTGCTCTTGGATCGGGTATCTTTTATTCGTAGAGTTACTTAGAAAATAATGCGTTTCTGATATAAAGGGACATGTTTTGCATCTGGTTGACATACATGGGGCACTCCTTAAACCTGGAGGCACTTCGGCATAAAGTCTATTTTTAGCTGCTAACTGTGCTAATGTGGAATTTTTTATGTTTCGTAAAAATCGTTTAGAGTATCCACGCTCTTTCAGTTTTGAGAAAACAATCGTACAGGCTTGGTTGAAATCAGACCTTGTGCAAATTCGGTGAAATCGTAAAACTTGTGACTTAATTATTCCAGAAAATGTATGTTTTGGATGAAATGAGCTCTTATGCAAAAGTTGATGAGTGTCGGTTTCTTTGAAATATACTTTGATATCTAATTTATTAGTCTCTGCTATTGAATCACCTTTAAAAACAGTAGTATCGAGAAAGTCTATGCTTTTGTGACTGACGTTGGCTGTTAGTTTGATGGACGGGTGGTGGTTGTTGAGGATTTCAAAAAATTGCCAAAATTGTTCTATGGAGTAAGTCCAAACTATGAAAATGTCATCAAAGAAGCGTCCATAGAAAAGTGGGTCAATAGGACAAAGGGGTAATACCTCACGTTCCCACTCTGCCATGAAAAGGTTTGCGTATGAAGGGGCGAATCGTTTGCCCATAGCTGTACCTGAGGTTTGTAGATATGTTTTACCATTAAATGTGAAATCATTGCGACTAAGACAAATCTCTAAAAGCTGTAGAATTGCATCATCGGGTCTGTCTGGATCTGGGTTTCTATCAAAAGCTTTGCGAACTGCCATTAGGCCAGTAGTGTTGTCGATATTGGTGTACATAGAAGTTACGTCTATTGAAATTAGAATAGCATTTGAAGGGACTTTGAGGTTTTTTATTTTATTGACAAAGTCAGTTGTGTCCTTAAGGTAGGCTCGATGTTGACATGCTAGTGGTAGTAAGAAATGATCGATGTATTCTGACACTGCATAAGACTCACTACCACAGTCAGAGATAATCGGGCGGCCTTTAGGGATTCTATTAGGCATGAACCAATCCTTGGTAGGATTCTTATGAATTTTCGGCAAAGTGTATAAGTGTCTCTCGCGGCAATCAGGTTTGGCAGAAAGATAGTCATATTGTTTCTGTTTTAAATGACTTGTTTTAACTAAGTCGGCAAGAATATTGTTTATCATATTAGCAGTTTCTTTAAAAATCGGCTCCGGTAAAATTGCATAGTGTTTAGGATTATTCAATTGATGCTCTGCTTCTGCAATATAATCTTCCCTATTTAATATAACGCAACATGAACCTTTGTCACTCTTTTTAATTACAATGCTATCGTCTTTTTTAAGTACATTTAATGCTTCACGTTCTACTCGCGTTAGATTAGGCTTCTCGTGTGTTATGGAAAGATTTGATATTTGGTTATTCATACTTGTAAATACGTTTAATATTTCTGGATGGATAGCGGTTTTAGGTGGTTTCCACGTGGATTTAGGAATAAACATTGTTCTAGCACCGCGTGGAGGGTGGTTTCGAAAAAGTATGTGCAACTGAGATTCCGTTGAAATCGTTGAATAGACGGTTGAAGATAATCAAGGTTAGGTAATTTAGGAGTCGGAATAAATTTAAGTCCACGATCTAAGATTGAATGCTGGAGGGGTGTGAGAATTTTTCGGCTTAAGTTAACGACGGTTTGGCCTAGCGGCGGCCTCAATATTTTTATCCCCAGTAATTAGTTTAAAGACTTACCCGGTGCTTGAAGCTGGTGAATCCAAAACAAGTATATATTGTTGGCTGTTTCCGGAGACCAATGAAGATTCTCAACTGGTTCGAATTCTTCTTCGTAGGGTGACAGGATTGTTGCGTTCTCAGAGTCGGAGTTCATCATCATATCGTTGAATGTCTTAAGATTCTGCTGGGCTTTCTTAGATATTTTATTAGAGATAGGTATACATGAAAATATGATCTTGGAGCTAGGAAAGGTTTGGTTGGCTGTGGAAATTAATTTCTGGGCTTGGTTAAATGAGGTTTTGGCTAACTGGTCACGATTGTTGAGGCCTACATGCAGAATGATCGTAGCCGGTTTATGATCATGGTCGTAAGATTCAAGGATGGACTGGATGTGGTGGATTTGGGCACCAGGGTACGAGTGTATTTCGGTGTCTGGAGCCGTTTTGGTAATTCGGTTGAGGTTGAGGACCCAATAATTAAAGTAGATTTCTGTAGAGCAGGTAGATTCCATGATGACTTGTCCTTGGTTTGGTGATAAAAGGGTTTGGTAGCGGATATAATGGTTGTCGACGGGGTGATAGGTACTGAATTGGTAGTGGTTACAAATGTGGCATTGGGTATCTGGTTCGTGGTGGAGATGGTCTGGGCACACGACTGTTTATCGGGAACATTGATAGCATCAATTTGCAATATTCTATTTTTTTTATTCCGACGTCTGTGGTCCTTGCAATTCCACTAAAACTAGAGCATATCGAACCTGTTGCACGTTACCACCTAACAGCATTTTTAAGAAAACATGCAGATATCTTTGCCGCTAATGACTTGTCACTTGGAAAGTGTAGAAGGACATAGTAAAAGTAAAATTAGACACTGCCACTAGCTCACCCGTACGTTTACGACCTAATCGTATTCCCTTACTTCAGTTGATAAACAAATTTCCGATTATGTTAGAAGCAGGCATTATTCGACCAAGCACCAGTGAATATTCATCGCCAATTGTTTTAATTAAAAAACCAAATAAAACCTATCATTGTTGCATCTTACCCCCTTCCGAATATGGATAACTCAACTTCATCTCTAAACGACTGCAAATTTTATTCATGTATAGATTTAAAGAATTTATTTGGACAGCTTGAAATGGACAAGCAATCAAAACATAAAACTGCATTTACCAGCTTTAAAGGATTGTTCGAATTTAATCGATTACCTTTTGGATTATGCAATAGTCCGTCTGTACTCCAAAACGCCATGCATAAAATAATGGACGGTATTTTATCACAGTACGTCAAGTTTTTCAATAATGAAATAATAATACATTCTAGGACATTTGAGGACCATTTAAAACATTTATAAGAAGTTTTTAATAGATTACGTCAGGCCAGTCTAAAACTTAAACCGTCTAAATGTTGTTTTTTTTTAAACCGGAAGTGAAGTATCTCGGTCATATAATTTCGAAAGATGGTATTCGACCTAACCCCGAAAAGGTTAGCGCCATAAAAGATATGTTAGCCCCTAAAAATATAAAACAAATTAGATCATTTATAGGTATGGATTCTTATTACCGGAAGTTTATTCAACATTTTTCAGAAATTGCTAACCCTCTAATTAACCTGACTAAGAAAAATGCACAATTTTACTGGACACCTGAAGTCGAGGCTAGTTTTCAAATACTTAAAGAGAAACTACTATCAGCACCTATATTGGCATATCCTGACCCGACTAAACCCTATAAGTTATACACAGATGCATCCAATTATGCAGTGGGTGGTGTATTAACACAAGATTTTTCTGACGACGAAAAAGCAATCCAATATGTTTCGCATCAACTTAATGCCTCCCAATTACGTTATCCTACTATCGAACGAGAAGGACTTGGCATAGTCTATTGTATTAATAAGTTGCGTGATTACTTAAAGGGGCACAATCTTGATTTTAAGTGGTCGTTTTGGGCCTTTGTTACATTTAAACAGTCCTCAGAAATACTCAAGCTCTAAGAAAATCGCAAAATACCTTGAAATATACCTCAAACATTTCACTTTTAATTTTTTTCCGTGCTGTACGCGGCTGGTCTTCAGTCAGTCTGAAAATTGTGTGTCCTGTTGACAAAATCTACAATTGTTATTACATGTACTTTCTTTTTGTTTTATCAGTGTGGGCCTGCGCAGTAGTCTATTTATAACTCTTTGATTTTCCAATATGGCGGGACGTTCATAATATCTTAAGACATTATGATTTTCAAACACGGATAAATATGTATACCCATGGATTTGAAGGCTCAAATTTCAAAGGTAAGCTCTGTAGACTATGTCTGATTAGCTAAACAAAAGATTTCATGTGTTTGAGGCTGTCGGATGATTGTCCGAAACAAATCAAGCCTGTGCCCCTTTAATCGGTGCTGACTTTACGATTTTTACGGATCATAAACCTCTAAAAGCTCTTTTTATTGCAGAAAATAAAAACCCACGTATTTAACGTTGGAGCATTATGCTTGAGGAAATGTAGTGTGATATCAAGTATTTGCCTGGTTCAAAAAACTGTCAAGCTGACTTTTTGTCTCAAATTCGTGCCAAAAATACTGGTACACAAAACGACAATGACATAGGCCTATGAAAAAGACAAACCGACCCATGACGATAACGTTTTTGCAGCCAAAGATGACATGATGAACGGAAGGACGGCGCCGAAATTCAGGAAATGCCTATAACACATGGAAACACGAAAAAGATTCGTATGGACGAATCACGTATAGCTCGCCCAAATGTTTGTTTGGACGAAGAACGTGGGGACCCACAGCATATTCTTGACAAATTTCAGCAGAATATTTCTTATCAGGGTCCAGGACAACAACCGCTTCGTTCCACTTGGAAGATACCACGCCCTAAGGTTATTTATTTTATGTGGCCATTATTAGCGTATTCAAGCGATTCCGACTCAGCATTCCATTCTGAAGATATGCCTTTAGCGCACGTAAAACCTGCTTTATTTATTCATGCTGACCAACGCGCTTATGCTGATTGTAACGATCCTCCGATTAATTATGATAGCTCGGATTCTGAAACGTCCATTTACATTTAATAACGTTGTGACCTCTACATGGTAGAGAAATAGAATGATCAAATATCGATATTTTGTCCGGTTGTTCTAGATGTTCAACTCTGAAACTCAGATGTGTTCATTACCTCATTGTGTGGTTTCAAATTGAGTTTATAGAGTTGTTACCTTATCCGAGTAAAGAAATTGAATTTACGTTAATTAGTTTTTTTTTGTTACAACTAAGTAGGAGTAACTTATGGTTGTTATATAGTGTACATAGTTGTTATAATATGAAGGTCCCATTGTATAATTTTCGATTTATTCTCTATCGCCCCTACTCGTCTTCTTTCCTTTTCCCTCTTCTGATTTCTGCTCAACTCTATTATCAGATCTCATTGGCATATCTAACACAGGCAAATAGTGCAGTCAACGAACTACACTCAATTCGGTCCGATGACAGAATACTGAAGACAGAAGATTTAATCAAGGAGATTTAAACCAGAGAAGACAGAAGACTGAAAAATGAAGACTGGAGACAGGAGATCTATTGGATGTATGCCAAATCGTTTCGGGAATATGTGATGCTCGACCATCATTTGTGCGACATTTCATTGAAAGTAGGTGATGATCGGCTATCATCATGTGTGCGAAATCCTTTTGAGAATAGGGGATGATCGGCCATCATCATGTGTGAAAATTTGTATTTTTTCAGCTATAGGACATACGAGCTACATGTTTGGCCATCGATTTTTGTTCTTATTTATTTTTATTGTTTTGGCCGAGTGTTTTTTTTTTTTTTTCTCAAGAAAATCATATTTATTTATTTTCTACGTCAGGGGGATATCTTTTGTAACATTGCTGTATTGAATATTATGTATTAATGGTCTGCATTAGTTGTAAGATGTAAATTCTAGAATAGGGATAGACAAATAATATAGACAGAGGTAGTACAGGTATAGAAGATTCATTCAAGTTTTAAATATTAGAGTAGGAAACAAGGATTCACACATGTCATTCACTGATTAGATTTAGGAGTAGCAGCATTAGGTGTCAGACCGTGGAGTGGACAATAGGAATTTCTCAACAATAGGGTTTTTACACAATGGGTTATTCAACTAGGAAGTAAGCTATAGTAATTTGGGTTTAACTTAACAATAGGGGAGTCTCATTTTTAAACGTAATGACTGGACGGGACAGACAAAGGAAACGTAGACAAAGGACCTTTACTTGAAATAAATACAGTGGCAGATAAGGAAATTCATGCATTTCTTTGGCTAGGGTTTCGATCTAGACAGTAAAGGGAGATTAAGGGTATATCTTGCCTTCTAGTGCAGACCTAGTTATTGAATGTAAATAAAGTGTTCGTATATATTTGGATTTGGAGTTTGAAATTTATCACGGAAGAAGAGAGCCCTTCACCAATAAACTATTACAGTCCCATAAGGCAGCACAAGCTTGTCTGCAGTGCTTGTATAGAGGCTTGTATAGAACGTATATAGAGTTCTTGTTTACGATTCCGGTATAACAATAAATCCCAAGGTTGCAACATTGATCATTTCTTACTACGACTAGCATCGAGCCTACCTTAAGGACACAACTGACTTTGTCAATAAAATAAGAAATCTTAAAGTCCCTTCAAATGCTATTTTAATTTCTATTGACGTAACTTCTATGTACACCAACATCAACAACACTATTGGCCTAATGGCAATTCGCAAAGCTTTTGATAGAAGCCCAGTTCCAGACAGACCCGACGATGCAATGATACAGCTTTTAGAGATTTGTCTTAGTCGCAATGATTTCACATTTAATGGAAAAAACATATCTTCAAACCTCAGGTACAGCCATGGCAAACGATTCGCCCCTTCATACGCAAACCTTTTTATGGCAGAGTGGGGACGTGAGGTTTTACCCCTTTGTCCATTTGACCCACTTTTTTATGAACACTTTTTAGATGACATTTTCATGGTTTGGACTTACTCCATAGAACAATTTTGGCAATTTTTTGAAATCCTCAACAACCACCACCCGTCCATCAAACTAACAGCCAACGTCAGTCACAAAAGCATAGATTTTCTCGATACTACTGTTTTTAAAGGAGATTCCATAGCAGAGACTAATAAATTAGATATTAAAGTATATTTCAAAGAAACCGACACTCATCAACTTTTGCATAAGAGCTCATTTCATCCAAAACATACATTTTCTGGAATAATTAAGTCACAAGTTTTACGATATCACCGAATTTGCACAAGGTCTTCTGATTTCAACCAAGCCTGTACGATTGTTTTCTCAAAACTGAAAGAGCGTGGATACTCTAAACGATTTCTACGAAACATAAAAAATTCCACTTTAGCACAGATAGCAGCTAAAAATAGACTTTATGCCGAAGTGCCTCCAGGTTTAAGGAGTGCCCCATGTATGTCAACCAGATGCAAAACACGTCCCTTTATATCAGAAACTCATTATTTTCTAAGTAACTCTACGAATAAAAGATACCCGATCCAAGAACAACTAACAGGTTAAAATCGAATGTAATATACTTAATTTCATCTAAAAAATGTCCCAAACAATATATCGGGGAAACAAAGAACAAATTACGCACTCGTTTTAATGCTCACAGATCAGATATTAAATTTAAAAAAGACAAGCCTGTTTCTAATCATTTCAATCTTGATGACCATTCATTTGACGATCTCACCCTTATCCCTAAGATGAAACTAGCAAATGCCGTCAATCTAGAGAAGCCCATTAGGTCGAGACATTAAATACCTCAAGACCCATGGGATTTAATATTCACCACAGTGTAGGCATGGCACCCTTTGTAAAGCAAGCAAGATAGTTCAAACCCATTATAAGAGTCTTCAAGAGAAATTTCCTCATGTCTATAAAGAGAAAATGATAGTGGCATATTCAAAAAATCAGAACTTAAATGACAACCTTGTTCATAGCAAACTAAAATCAATCTGAACTTAATAGGTACTATACTTCTCGACCATTGTGCGAGTTATTTTTTTTCGAATTCCAGATCAGAAGAGAACGAAATCATCCAACAGATCCAGATCCCCATTTCTAAATAAAATATTTATGCCACCCTAGTCCTGTACATCTGGGAGATTCAATCCCTCCCCTCCCCGAAATCTAAAATATTTTATTAATTGCATAATGTTGTCAATGTTAACAAAATGCCCTTTTCTGATATTCTAAATTGATTCGTTTGTCCCTTTGTAATTTATATGTAATTTATTAAGTGACCAGTCGTTTATTTTTATCAAAAATAGTCTAAGATGATACAATCGATTGATGTACTGGTTGATAAAACTTGGAATATTACAAACTATGTATCTGTTCTACTTTAGAAAAGGCATCGTAGTACGTCTTTCCGCTAATCAAGATTAATTTATCTATCGTTCAATGAATATTAACAGCGGTTAAAAGGGACACGTACTGCATCAATACCGTTCACGGTTCTAGTCTTCTTTTGCGATTCTCGGACGAGCTTGCAGACGAACTGGTAATAGGTACAGACATTTTGATTTCATAGGTGACCTTAGAATAATTACTTTTATCAAATTTAACAAAACCGGAAGTTCTTTCTCCGACCGGAAGTGAAAACCAGTAATTGAGGTTTTATTGCTCTTGCATGTTTATTGTCAGTTCAATTTCGATCGGATTTTCATATTTAAAAACTTCAAAGTATTGTTCAACTAACAGTTATGGAATTTATGTAATAAGGCTAAATCCTCTACCCACGATTTGCAATTTAAATTTGAAGGGTCATCAAAAATAAATCCATACCTTGATTTCTCGCTTAATATAAATAGTGGAATATTAAAACTTCACAAGTTGAAAGGCGATATGATTTCAATTTTAACCAAATTTGAAAAAAAAAATTCAACTTCCGGTTTGGCCTTAAATGACGTAGTTACGTAACTTCCGGTCTATAACAGTTAGGTGAAAAGTGCAAACAATTTTATGAAAAGGTTGTAAATAGTAATC
Source organism: Nipponacmea schrenckii (assembly GCA_030562195.1). Taxonomy (NCBI): domain Eukaryota; kingdom Metazoa; phylum Mollusca; class Gastropoda; family Lottiidae; genus Nipponacmea; species Nipponacmea schrenckii. The sequence continues at coordinate 14,527,197 of CM060200.1, read as the reverse complement.
GATATGACCTAAAATATTAGCTCCAGCTGCCATATTGGCCACCATTTTGAATTTTGGTTACAAATTTTCATGTACTTATTCAGGTACTGTTGATAGACTGATTTCGATGAAATTTACAACATGGATACATTTGATCATTGGCCACATTTCTATGAAGAGTGATTTTGAATTTCGAATTTCTTTTCGAAATATTCGAATTTGAAATTTTTTCAAATTAGGTCACTTTAACGCCTACGGAAGGGTTGACCCACTTACCTATTTCCTTGAAAATAAGGTCAAATAATGTTCATTATATTGCCTACATGAAGGTATTTTTTAAATCTGTTCTACTTAAAAAAAATCAAAGATATCAGAGATATTTGTACTTAAACAAAGCAAAAATTGATAATTTTCATATTTATCGCCCTCTTCAACAGCTACGGAAAGTGTGAAATAATTAGTTTATCACTAGATTGCTGACACATAGCAAAGCTCGGTCTTATAATAGTCCCGTTGACAACTGCACGCAGGTTTTAAAAGCAGGGTTAAGAAAATTCATAAAAATGCGTAAAAAAAACTGGTAAAATTGAATAAATAACTGATATCTCGTATCTGATATCTAATAAAAAATTTAAAAATAGAAAACCAAGAGATAAATTATCATGTAAAAGTTGAACAAGAGATTACACACATTACACAATATTCTCTCAATAAATACAACTAACATTCTATACACGAATAGACTATATATAGAATAAAACTATTTAAGATATATTGTAATTCAAAACATAATCAAAAAACGAAATACAAGCTACATTATGTAAATGAATACGCAAAAATTTATTCGTTATTGACAAAAATTAGTTGCTTTAAACATACACACACACACACACACACACACACAACATAACAGATATACACCAAAATAAAGATAGGGTAAAAAAAAGAAAAGAGAATGCATCAATTACTCATAGAACAGTGAATTTTTACCTTTCAATATCATCTGAAACATTCTTTTGTAAGAAAACCTGTTTATAGACAGATGTTTTTATCAACTATGATTTCAAACTCGCCAACTTGACAAGTCGCCAACTCGACAAGTCGCCGGGAATTCAAAGTCACCAACTCGACAAATCAGCGCGACAAGTCGCGGATGGCGGGTCGCCAAATCGACGGATTTTTTTGGCGACTTGTCGAGCTGGCGACTTTCGAGTTGTCGCCCCGCCATCCGCGACTTGTCGAGTTGGCGACCTTGAAATCCGGCGACTTGTCGAGTTGGTGACTTTGAATTCCGGCGACTTGTCGAGTTGGCGACTTGTCATATAAAATTCACATAATTGTGACAAAAATACAAGTTTAGTTACAAGAATAATAAAAATAAACTAAGGAGACAGTAGGCTCCAACGACGTCAAATTTTGTTGCTGAAATTTCGACTTCCATCTAGCAATATCACCTACACGAGACATCAGATAAGTACAGATATGAAAAGCCAATTCAATTCCCGATTTAACAATATAGTAAACTTTAAAGTAGTTGATGTACCAACTAGTAACCAGCTGATGGAAATTCCAGTGACTGGATGAAAAGTTTGTCTTGATTTCATGTCAATTTGAAAATAAGGATTCAGGGAGTATATTTCATCATTTAAAAAAAAAACTATAATTAGGCTATACTTTGAAGCTAATTGTGACATGGCTAGAATGACTTGCAAAATTGAGGCTTGTCCTTATTAATGTAAGTTATCAAAAATAAATTACGTATGTATATAATAAAGTGAAAATATACACAAAGGTTTGTGGGTTCGAATCCCACCCAGGGCTTTAATACAAAACAAATTGCATGATCACTATACCTTTACACTCTCCAATGTGAGTAAATACAATTTATTTATCAAATTAATATTAACATAACTGTGATCAGTTTTGATAACCAATTTCAAAAATTAATTATGGACATTTCATTGCAAAAAAAAGTAAATCATACAGTTTTATATTCTGTTACAAAGGAGGAGATTGTCCTGTGCCTCTGCCTATGTAATATTTTCAAAATTATAATAGAAGTAAGATCAAAAGCTATTACAATTTTTCATTATACAAAACCAATTAGTTAGAATCATAATGTCTAATAATGAACATGATTGTAAGTAGTCTGCTTTTGTATTTTTCTAGGTACTTTATCCCTAAAGTAAAAAGTGAAAAGGTTCAGCTGTTCCCAGTGTTTTTGCCTGGAGACAGGAGGGTCTGCAGCCATGCACCCCAACTGGAGCACTGAGATCTGGAAAAGAGTGTGCTGCTTTTAACTTAGCCAATCAACCAATGGAATCCACTGAAGAACAACCAGTGCCATCTCTGGAATGTGACGAGGCAGTAATAGAGGTAAAAATGGAATCTGATTGTTCTTCTCCTGAAGCAGTCCAGACATCTTATTCATATCCCCAAGTTCACACTGCATCACAGACACCGTCTAATCCAATGTTCAGTGTTGAGAACTTTATTGATGACAAACAAGGCATAGAGTTCTATACAGGGCTAGCATCCTTCCAAGATTTTCTGTTTGTATTAAAAACCTTGATTATCGACGGAATTTAAAAACCAAGGCCACCTATTGCCCAGCAAAGTACGTTTTCAACCTACAAGAACAGGAACACTGTAAAAATTCTTGTGGGGTCAACACCTGGAGGATTGATTTCCTACTTGTCACCGGCTTCTGACAGGCAGATAGTGGAAAGGTCAAGACTTACAACCATGTGTGACAGGGGAGACAGCATCATGGCTGACCCCTTTGAACCCGAGCGGCCGGTATACCGGCCGCTGCATCATACCATACTGTACTGTGTATAATTTATAGTTCATTCGATAAACATCGCTTTATTCTTTCGATTGCTCCAATACTTCACTGAAATAATTACTCGGTGGCCTCTATTAAATAATAAAGTAGGCCTATAGGGTAAAAATGGATCATTATTGTAGACTTACTTGAATTCTAAATTTATTTCAAGTATAAAATATAAATGCGCAAGCTGTGTCGTTACGAAATTCTTGTTCCTTTCTTTAGAAAGTTTCCGTTCTTACTTAAAAACTTAACTCTGGTCTTTATGGGTATTGAAAATCATCTTCTCAGATACACATTCTTGTCAGCCAATCACAGAATTTGTAGTTTGTTAGAACCATACCTTTCTAAAAAATACCCCACGGATATGTTGAAGAAATTCGGTATTATTTCAATTTATATTGACCAATCAAATCGTAGTTACTAAAAATATCTCAGCAGAGGACGCAAGTGAACAAACATTTTATTTTGCTGCAAATGTCAAAATATGGCAAGAAAAACCCTTTCTACGGCTGATTTTGACGTTATGCTCAGGGGAGTCAGGGTATGCAATTTCAGGCAATGTATTATTCTAAAAGATGCATAAATATTGATTATCTTCAAAAGTGTAACCCACAAGATCACACTCACTTCTATTACTACAAAACAGCTGTCCCTGTATCTGGTAGTAATAATCATGAGTTTCATCTAATGTAATTTTGTCATTGGTTGTTTTTAATTAAGGCACAGTTTTGGATGTGATTTTTTGGTTTTTGCAAGTAAATGGGCACTTCACCTCAACTAATTGGTCTTTTCCCCTTATGAGTCCATCTGGAGATGTCGCTAGAAAAGGATCTGTTTTGCTAACAAACACTCCACAAGGTGTTAAAATACTGTCCATGACTTCCATGTATTTCTTCAGAGCTACACTTTCGTATTTTTGTTTATTACAAAATACAAAGGAAGATTAATTTCCCCGAAATTCGAAGGTGTTTTTGACCAAATAAACCTTGGAAGATTTGAACTTGCGAGTTCACCAGATAGTAATGAAGCAATTATTACTATATTATTTCCTTTAAAAGTAAAAATAAAATCAGTAATATTTTCTCAAAAATTACCAACTGCGAAGATTAATAGAGAATTTTGAACAATATCAAAAGATGGAAATAAAAATAAAGTTTTATATTAAACATGATGAATATACAAATAATGATCATCTTTATGACATAGCAATATATACAGATTTTGTCGATAGATTTGAATACAGAATAAAACTTGAACCATCTGATGTATTTACCGTTACCGAATATGGTTTATATTTCCTGGATGTGATATTTATGAAAAATGAAAAACCACAAATTATTAATTCAATAATTAACAAGGACTTACAATATGCAGGAAAAAAGTATATACATATCTGAAATGGAAAGAATTTGATCATTTTAGATGTTATTTCAATTTTGGTAATATCTTTACTTCAATCGATATTCATAAATCTCAACTAAATAAACCATTTTCAATATCTCCCGTATTTGCAACATCTACCGCACTTAAAGAACAAACTACTACTATTTTTTTTAAATAAAAGGAATATACGAATATCCACAGGAAGAATATTTTCCTAAAAATATTAATCATATGGTTGAATTTGCCATACGCATTGTTATAGAATTTCTTGCTGTAAAATATAAAGACAGTCGCATGCGGCGCATTGATGGAGACTTAAACCTTAAAAATATTGGCTTATCAGAAATACACTTAATTTGATTCATAAAAAATGACGACGGAAGAATTGACTACACAGAATTTACAAGATGATACGAAAACAAAAAGACTTATAAGAAGAATTCTTCAAAAAAGAAATTATATTACAAAACCATATCTAATTTAATAAGAACATATTTAGATAGATTATTCATCTTTTTCGAAAGAAGTAAATCTGACAAAATAATCACCGTAGAAGAACTGGTAGAATTTAATAAAATATTCGATGATTTGAGGACAAAAATTGAATTTATTAAAATAGAACATAAAAAAATCGAAAAAAAAAAAGAAAAAACACAAAGAAAAAAATTGAAAATGAATTATTCGAGAAATAATAATATAATTAATGATTTTGATTGTTTCAATGGTCAAATTGAAATCGATGGACAAATTTTCGAAGATGGTAAATTCAAACAAAATATGAATTTAGCTTTCTTTAATGTGATAATGATTAGAAGAGTTGTCGATAATATGAATGAGAAATCAGATAGTTCCGATTGGTATTTTACTGGTCATATAATATATCGTACAGACAATTTCAAACCAATCAAAAGATCAAACGTAGGAAAAGGAACTCAACTGCTTTTTACCATCAAAGAATACGTTGGGGAATATTGTTATATTCTAACTGACGGAGCGTGTTTTATCAAATGTGTAAATTATGTTTTAAAACGTGATTTGACAAAATAATTCAACGATTTTATTTATTCCTATTTATATCAAAACAAAACAGAAATGGAATCATGACTCAAGCTCGAATCGGAGAATTCAATGAAAAAAATAAGACTTCATTTCAAATTTATAATCCTAAAGATAGAACTTTATATCCTAGAAAAATAAACATTCCCTTAGAATGGGATTTGTATTTACACAATGATCATTTCTGTTTGATAAAAAGAGATAACAAAAGTTTGGGAATAAAAGAAATAAAAGACAACTATGAACAAGTATGGAAGTCCTGTGTTAACGTCGAACATGTTTCCAAATTTAATCCAGCATCCATATCGCCCAATTCCAAACCCGAAACTCTTAATCCTTGGGATTCCGAGACGTATACAGAAAAAGAAACTGGTAAAACAATATCATATGCGTGTTCTCTAGTCAATTTGGAAAAGCTGCGAAAAATATTAGAAGGAATAAATGGACTTTTTCCAAATCTATAACCAACAGACGATGTTCCTGAAGAATTTTATGAAAAAATAATGAATATAGTTCACATATTTGTAGGGACAGATTGCATAGACCAAATGTTGAAACATTTAGGACATGTCGATCAAAAACAATTAACGTTAGTTGCTCATAACGGTAGCGGTTTTGATAATTGGATTATCATTAAAAATATGACGAAATTAACTCATTGTCCTCTCAAAACCACCAGAGGCCTACTTCGTTTACCCATATCTAATCTATTCACAGAAAAGTCTTTACAGAAAAAATGGAATAATAAAAAGAAGTTTATCAGCGATAACAAATATCTTCAAAAAAATAAATTTCACCTGCTTCAACATGTAGCGAGAAGTTTAAAAGATTGGAGAAAATCAATACCAATGAATTTAAGAACGATCGATTTAAACATTGCGTCTATAAACGAATCGAATTGGGAGTCCCGAAGAGAAGAATGAGAACCTTATGCTAAAAGATACCGTATGTTTAGGCGTGTGCTTGATCAAATACAATCAGGTTATGACAACTATGATAGAACAAAGTGTTCTAAATAATTTAACAGCTGCCGCTTTATCTCTTAAAGGTTGGCATCATCTGTATAAAGGCGAAAAAGTATATTCTCACGTCGATCCGTTCATCAGACATTATGTCAGACGTTCCATCAAAGGAGTATCTGCAAACATAATAAAATTCACTTCGGATAAATTAGATGAAATATGTAAAGTACTACAACATCATTTAAATACCACCGATTCCGACATAATCAACTTATTACCAAAAAAAATAACAAAAGTCTAATATTGATTTAAAAGAAGAGTTGAAGAAAATCTCTTGTTCTAAATTAATGGCATTTGACGCTATCGGTCCTTATGCTTCTGCTATGTGTGAGGGTGAATACCCGAAAGCTGAATCGGCCAGAGTTCTAAAAGAATCTGAAAAGGTAGAATTTGTCAAGCTTTTCAATAAACAACAATTTAGACCGAGGTGTGGTATTTTATCGGTTTGGTTTGAATATCCCAAAAATATGTTTTTCTCAACCCATACCAGCCAAAGACAAAATAAGTTATAGAGAGAATGGCCAAAACAAAAATATAAGATGGAATAGTCTATGAAGAAAATTTCCAAACACCTCCTTTTAAAGATTATGTTTTAACTTGAAAGGAAAAAAGAAACGAATATCAAAAACAGGGAAATGTAGTCGGAAGTGAATGTATGAAATTATTGGCCAATTCTTTGTATGGAAAAACTGTTCAGAAAGATATAGATACAGAATTTCATTTGTGATCTGAAGAAACTCTGAAAGCAAATTTCGATTCAAATGTAAAAAGTTACGAACCAGTAAATGAACATCAATATATCGTGCAAAAACAAAAGGAACAACCCGAAATTATCAAACCAACACAAACAACGAGATCAACGCCGATTCACTTGGGTTCCTTCATCTTAGCACATAGCGAACGAATAATGAATAATTTCATTCATGTTATTGACGGTTTTAGAAAAGCAGAAATACATTATACTGACACCGATAGCTAATACATATAGGATAAGAATTGGGATATTGTAGAACAAGCTGGATGAACTTCGGAAACGGAATATGGAAAAGGGAAGAATGATTACGGGGATGGTGGTATAATATTCGGTTTATATTTGGCTCCAAAACTCAAATACAGAATTAGTGTAAAAGAAAACTGTTTAAAAACTTTAATTCGTTTGGTATTGATTGGAAGATATGTTGTTTGAAACGGTTTTTCTACTATTCGATAACCGATTGGAACTGTAAAAGTTGGAATACTGAAAATGATTTGTTGTTTGTTTTTATTGAAAAATCCACCATCCACCAAATTGCAATGGATATTGATGATATCGATGTTGTTTTCAATATTTGCTTTGTAGGGAGAAAGTGTAGATTGAGTGTACAATTTCTTTTCGAAACCTACTAATTCATTGATTGAGTTTTCTACATTGAAATCGACTTGATGTTTGGGCCTTAAATTTAGTTTTATTTTGTTCAGATTTAAATTACCTTCGAATTCAATATTTGCTCTATCCCTATAACTTCCAACAAATAGAGATATATTCGTTGATGGAAATATATTCAACGTCCGTGTAATAATGTTAGTAACTTAAATCGTCTTTAGAAATTTTCAACTGTTTTTTTTTGTTGACTGACATTTCTTAGGGAATTGATAACTGAAAAATATTTTAATCCTAACTTGTTGGATCGAGTTCACATTCATAATTTAGGGTAAATCTTATTTTTGAGTATTTGGATGTTATTATGAAAAACTCTTCATCCATTTTTGAAAACATGAATATAATCATCTTTTTCTATTATTCCTTGTTCTAGTAATCTTTTTAAGATAGCGAGGATTTAATTGAAATCAGATTGATGTCCATGTTTCATGCCTTCGATAATCACGTTTAGTCTGTTAAGTAGGTGTTCAGGATCATCAAATAAAAAAGTTATTCCTTCACCAGATGCCAAATTATTGAATTCGTCAATTTCTTCTATGATAGGATTATTTTCACCATATTCATTCGATTCATCCACTTCATCCATGGCTCTGATGTGTAGCTCAACTTCTTTCAATCTGTTTGTTATGCTCCTGTTTTTAAATAGCCTGAAGAAGTTTTAAATATTTAATCAAATTATTGTATTCCCCAAGGGCAATGTCTCCGACGTTCATCAAATCTATTACTCCTTGTGTTAATTTATATATAAATGGTTTGGTATCTATTCTAACATGAGGGGAACGATGATCGATCAATATTCTATAACCATTTAACAATAACCCATAATCATCTACAACTGGTTTAATAGATTTGGGTAATGTTGGGTCGGGATTTGAAAAATAACGTTTTATATCATCAAGAGATTTTATAATAAATTCATTTGTATTTTCTATAACAGGAGGTGCAACATTTTCTATAGGAGGAACATTTTCTATTTGTGGTTGTTTTAATTAAGGACTAAATAAATGGGATAAACTCTCCTCCATTCCCATTTGCGATAATCTTCTATCTTCAATTTTAGATTTTTATTTATCTTTAGTATTAATGTTTTCTTTATTTCTTTTTATTGTCATATTCCAATCAGTCATTTTTTAACTACAAATATTTGTCATAACTTTATGACTTGCTTGTTTTCTGGTATTAACAAAGACATATCCATGATCGTCTGGATTGATCCATTGCCTTCTACAAAGTTTTTTAAATTGGTCTTTCTCCATACCATGAATAATGGATTGGAGTATTTGCGATAAATCTTTATCGTTTAATTCAAACAAAATGAAACAATTAGCGTTCTTTCTAATAAACATTCCATCCATTACATAAAAGGATTGAGCTTGGTATATACAATGACAATTGTGATGTCTGCCTTTAGTAAAGAAATCTTGTTGAACTGTTTGGTTGGATTGGGCTACACAGTCATCGAAAATGACCAGGTTTTTCCTATTCTTGTCGATATTAGACAAATCTAAATCATTCACATTTTTGGAGAGTAAAACTTGAATATCGGTAAGAGTTAACGATGGGTTCTTTTCTTTTATACAATAATTTATAAATTCTTCAGGTGTGTTGTTATTTTGTAATTCTTCATCGTTTTCGAAAATGTTAAATATTTGCTGTACGTCATCTTTCGGTAAATATTCTAAACCTTTTAGAAATTGATAATATAATTGATCTGGAGTTGATGTATAAATGTAGAAACAATCAAAATCTAATAACTGAGGTGTCGTTAACACCTTAAATAAGAGGTGAGTTTTTCCTGATCCTGATTGACCAACGTAATTATGTCTACGTTCTTCGGCTTTTTTCGCATTTACCGCCTTAGCTATACCACTCGCTCCACCGGCAACAGCACCTGCAGCTGCTAATCCTCCGAAAATTAATGGGAGAAGAAACAGAAATCAACCTTCTTTAGCTTGCTTGTCTATTTCATTGTAATTGATATTGTCCAGTACTTTATGTTTTTTTAGTTTTTTAATCACCGATTGTGATATGTGTATCTTCACACCATTATAAGTGATTGTTTTCGGTTTCTCATTTTTGATGGATTCTAATATTTTAGCGACTAAACTTTCTGGTTTCATTTTTAAAGTTTTTTTTACAGAATTTTTATTCAATTATATTTATCTTTCTATCCATTATATTTATGACGTGACCTGATTCCGCTAACAAGAGCTGTTTTTTTTCAATGTATACAGACAACTGTACGCCTGGTTTAAACAAATCTTCTTTGTGGGCAGAGATCAAAGCAAAATAAAGGATAATTTAAAATAAAATCGAAATAATTAAACTGTGGTACATTTCCAAATAATTCGCTCATAAGTTTATAGTTTCTATACAACTCATTAAAGTTTTTTGTGTCAGGATCTATTTTTAACGGGAGGTTGGGATACGAATCGGAATTTAATATGACTTGAACCCTTTGTTCGTTATTAAAACCAAGTATCAAATATCTCGCTGGTCTTGTGGTATTCGTCACTTGCCACGTGAAATTCTCCCCTGTGATGGTTATCGATCCAATTGTATTTCTTCTTAAAAATGCTATATCGATATCTTTTTTCAAACTACTAAGAAGTCTAAACTGTATGGTTGGATTTTCGAATAAAGGTCGCCTTGTGTATAGTGTAATTCGAATTAGTAAAGAAGTTATACTTCGTCATCTCTCTTAGACTCAATATATGCCATATGTTTCTGTTAAATATAGTGTAACGTTGTTTTAGTTTATTGAATAAAAATATTGACACGAACTTACCTGATTATTTCCAAAAATTTCTTTGTTCAGCCTTGATTAATTTTTGGTAACATTCCAAGTAATTTCGTAATCGATAATATTAAGTTTTGTAGTTTTTTATATTGTTTACACATTTTTGCAGGCTTCCGTAATTTTCGGCTCCACCCTAACGAAATTGATAATTTATCTTTCACAAAAGTTTCAAATGTCCCAAAATTTAATAAGTACAGTTTTTCCAACCATAATCCATAAGTAAAATAGTATTTTATCGTACGCGACTGATTATGATTCATGAATTTGTCGCACTGAATTATTTTTTCTTCAATGATATCATTGTCATTTACTTCGGCAAAACTTCAAATTTCAGGAACACTTTCAATTTCACAAAGTTAAGTTTTTAGTTTATTAAAAAAATTGCTCACAGGTGGGCGGGTTTTGGTTAAAGTTAAAATTTTTGGCATTGGCACCTAGTATGTCTTTAATCGATCTTCCTGACGAGAATTGGGTTTCGATGCCAACGGTTTGCTTATGAAGTCTTCGAATTTGGTAGGATAATTTTCCATGGAACGGGATGCTGATGCGAATTGTAGGTGATGAAGGTTTGGTTTGGTTGGGTTATTTTTGATTATTCCTGGTTTCTTGGATAATATTTCTGGTGAACTGTTCTGGGTAGCCATTAAGATTGGATGAAAACTTGTTGAAGATGTTCAATTTCATTCTCTAGGTTGTTAGGATCAAATACATTGATAGCACGTTGGGTCAGGGTTAAAACAATACCTTTCTTGACTTGGCATGGGTGGTTGGAGTTGAAGTGTAGGAATTGGTCAGTATGGGTTGGCTTCCTGTAAACGCTGTTGGTTAGTGAGTTACCTGATCTATCAACTTGCACATCTAGAGAATGAAATTGAACATCTTCAATATAATATTTCTGGTTAACTGTTCTGGGGAGCCATTAAGATTGGTAAAAACTTGTTGAAGATGTTCAATTTCATTCTCTAGATGTGCAAGCTAACTAATGTTTACTTTCATCAGTAGTTTTCTTCTTGTTAATTAGTTACGAATCCCCAATCGATCCGAAGGTAGACGTAGAGGTGCTGTAAATTATTGCTTACATTTAGATTTACACCAGTCAGTCCCAATGTAGGCGTAGAGCTGCTGTTAAATCCAGTTGGTAAGCATACCCTGCTGCAAATCTACCCCATGCGCAATGACTACATGACTAGATTTATGAATTGCTTCGTAGTACATTCAGATTTACGGCACAAAATGCCAAGGAAATGGAGATGTTAAAGGGATATTAATTACTTATACACCTAAAGATGCTATAGAACTAATTAAGGAATATACTCTGCTGTAAATCTAGCGCATGCGCATTGGGTGCCGTAAATCTGAATGTACTATAACTACTAGCTTAGATGCCGAATTATTGATTAAAACTGAATTAATGGAATTGAATTAAAAACTACTGGAACATAAATTATTTCTAATTTTATTATTTGATAGACTGGCATTATCAATATTATTAGGTAAAAGGTGGTCAAGTAAAGGCCTTTTCATTGATTGAAAATGCTACTACAAAAACCTAAACGGAAGAATTCACTAGTTTAGGGTGTAGATTTGCACCTTTCGAAACTAGAATAGTGCAACTATTACATAATTTACTTTTTATTTATTATGTTCACAATATCAATGTCTCTGAAAATGTTCAAAAAATGTAATCTGTCGATACTAACTGGTTTTCACATGCCAAACATAAAACTGAAAAAGAAAAAAAAATCTGTAAAAAATACTTTTGTTAAAGGTTCAATCATCTTCACATATCAAATATTCTTATATTACTTCCGTAAATCATGTAAGAAATAGAAAATGAAGTTGCTGGATGATGAAACTTGAGAAACTAATTGTTTGAAAGTATTCATTGAATCGTTTTACCATGATGCGTTGAATATCCTGCTTTTTACTTTTGTACCTCTTGATGATTTTAATAGTGTATCCACTAAAAGACACCTGGGTCATGTTCAGGATATTATTCTGAATGCTCCCACCAAATTCATCACAGACTTTGTTTTTCTACTTCAAATCGATTTTTGGGTTCGTACAAATATCGCACTTTTCAAAAATAATGTTTAACCATTTTTAACCTTATTAAATGTCAAGAGTCTTTTCATAACAATTTACTCATACTCGAGACCATTGTCGGGACATAAAAGTGTCTGTAGTTGTCTTTAATGCTTTCCATGTTATGGACAAGATATTCGTTACACACAATCTGACTGTTCCAAACCGGTTCATCAAACATCCAAAAGGCACAAAAATTGTTTTATGGTTTGGAGATATAACCAGAACACATTATCGATAACTCACAAGTCCAATGAGTCAATGAAATGACTAAAATGGCTCAAAAGTGAATACATTAACCCACATTAACCGATACTACTACAATGTCCAATTATTTAATCTGTGCATGATGAGACACTGTCACGGTGCTGCACAGTGTGGATCAGAGAGATGATATGAGCATTTCATTGAATGTAAGTCACTCCAATAAAAAATAAAATAGTTTAGATCATTAAATCCGGTAGCGAAAGGATACTGAAGTAGACGTTATGGGGCTTACTTAATATACCTTATGCTGGACAGTGTGGATTAATGATTTGCTTTAGATTTGATGCGAGTCAGTTTTAGTGTCTGCGGGTCACATAATGCAAAATAATCAAATTCTTGGAAATCACTTCCAGAAGCGGTGAGGGAGCATTAGTGGCTCAGTCGGTTAGACACTTGCCCGCTAACCTTAAGGTCCTGGGTTCATTCCCTTGAAGGGTCAAGATTAACTTTCGGATATTTCAGCCCGGTCTCCCCTTGTCAGTGATGCATGTCGGAGGGACTGACATGGAAAAAGCGTCTAGTCGTTCGGATGGGACAATAAACCTAGGCCCCATGTGCAACAGGCTGTGCACGTTAACGATCCCTCGACAGTTGGAAATCGAAAAAGAGTATGCTTATGCCGCAAAACTTCCCTCATAGTACACTGCATGGTGTTATGCGTCTTCATTAGCCCATAAGGTGCAAAAAAGTAGGACGTAAAACTCCATTCATTTCATTTTATTTCCAGCAGCGGTGGGATATTTTCGACATTCGAAAATTATTTATAATTAGTGCGATATTTATACCAAAAAAGGTCGATTTAAAGTACAAAAGATAGCATGCCAGGCAAGATAATATACTCCCACTGGCAGCATTGAAATTGAATAATAAATTAGGCAATAACTCAAAAAACATTTATTGAAATTTTTTTTCAATTCTATTGCTCGCACCAAGTTGCATTTGAAATCTGCAGATTATATGCACCCACAATACCATTTTGATGCAAGTTTACTAAGTACAGGGCTTCAAACTTAACCAACATGTTATCTATTCCAATCAAGATTCATCAAAATCTTTTAAAAATTGTAGCTTTTATTGCAACCACCAAATAAATTTTGACGCAATTTTACTAAGTCAAGGGGAAAACCTCAAAAACCGCTCATTAAAAAATTCGTCAAATTCCAACTTGACTATCTTCTTATCAATTCCAAAGCTTAAACCAAGTTTCATCAAAATCCTTTGAAAATTATAGCTTCTTATTGCAACCACAATAGAATTTTGACGCAATTTTACTAAGTCAACGGCAATAACTCAAAACTGTTAATTGATAAATATTATAAAATTCAAACTTGACTGAGGTCTAATCGATTCCAATGCCCACACCAAGTTCCATCAAATTCGATTGAAATTAGTAGGTTTTAATTAATAAAATTTTGACTCAATTTAAGTAAGTCAAGGGCATTATCTCAAAAAAACGTTCATCGAAAAAAAAATTATAAATTTCAAACTGACTGCAGGCTAAGTCTAGGGGAATAACTAAAAAACTGTTCATTTAAAAATCGTCAAATTCGAACTTGACTGCCGTCTTATCAATGTCAATGCTCATACCAAGTTTCATCAAAATAAATTAAAATTGTAGCCTTTATTGCACCAACAATAAAATTTTGACTCAATTTCAAAGTCAAGATCAGTAACTAAAAAAACGTTCATCGAAAAAAATCATCAATTCCAACCTTGACTGCCATCTTATCAATTCCAATGGTCACACCAAGTTCCATCAAAATCCATTGAAGATTGTAGCTTATATTCCATCCTCAATAAAATTTTGACGCAATTCTACTTAGTCAAGGGCAACTATATTTCATCGAATCGTCAATTTCGAACTTGACTGCCATCTTATCGATTCCAATGCTTCTATTGCAACCGCAAAAGTCAAAGGCAAATAACTAAAAAACCGTTCATCAAAAAATCGTCAAATTCAAACTTGACTGTCGTCATATCAATTCCAATGCTCATACCAAGTTTCATTAAAATGCATTGAAAATTGTAGCTTCTATTGTGTCTACAACAAATGTAGAGGCAGGGACAAAAAATCAAAAATTCTTCATCGAAAAATCGTCAAAATCGAACTTGACTACCGTCTTATCAATTCCAATGCTCATACCAAGTTTCATTGAAATAGAAAATTGTAGCTTCTTTAGTGTCTACAGCAAATGTTGACGGACAGGGGCGACAACAATATACGTCTACATATGCATGTTGGCGTATAAAAATGGTATAATTTCGCTGAAAATTAGTGTGAATATTCAGAATAGAGTCCATAAAATGACCCATATAGTCCTTTTAGTCTTTTAGTGGACGAACTATTTAAATCACCAAGAGGTACAAAAGTGAAGTTGTGTATGCATTTACAAACCTCCGTAAAACATTGCCCTAATAAAGTATGTTCTACCTTCAAACAGAAGAGATTAAATCAAGTTTGCAGTGCTCGTTACCGAATAAAAGAACGAATGCCGTGCAATTAGAACAACGAATGTTTCTAATATAGTATGCATCACGAGATTTGAATGTCTTTACCTGTGTACCATTGTTTGCTAAGGGTTCCATGTCCTGTATCTTCACAAATTGTTGCAAAAAATCTGTTTCTAAAAATCCTGTTGTAGTCTTTACGAATCTCAAAGATGGATATTTAAACAGCAGATCAGCGTTGAACACAAAGCCAGCCATGTCTAAAGCAAATTTTCTATATTGAGAATTCCATCCGAAGAAACCTGCAACCTGAATGTAAAAGAAAGTTATAGATGAAATGTAATCACTTCGTTAAAGCAGCATAGCCGACATTTTGTCATCATGTATGAAGTTCTTACTTGTCAAAGTAGTTTTTCGATTAAGTGGATACTTAAATCTGTTAACAAAACCAGACTTATTCCTTTGACTATAACAAAACACCTTACGGGAAAATAACCAGCGTGTCCTTTTTCACTATTCTTATCAAAATCCAATTGTATTTGATATATTGCCTAAAATTTTTGTTTTATCTTAAGAAAGAATAAAAGAAATTTACTCAAGGTCAAGAAGCTGATACAGAATGCAAAAAGTGGTGGGCAGTTAGCCAATACACAGTAAAATCGAACTGTGCAATTCCAGTTTTTGTTATGTGAACTAAACGAGTGATCTCTGTGATAATATGCATGGTAGTAACTTTTGTGACACTACTCGTCTGTGGGTCATTCATTACGTGGCAAATAAAATTTGTCACGCTTTGTTTTCGTTCGGATTATTTTTTTTTTTTGCAGTGCGTTCATCGAACGCACTGCTTTGTTTTCGGAATGTTTTTTTTTGCAGTGCGTTCATCGAACGCACTGCTTTGTTTTCGAAATGTTTTTTTGCAGTGCGTTCTTCGAACGCACTGCTTTGTTTTCGAAATGTTTTTTTTTTTTTTTTTTTTCGAATTTCACATTCGATTATTCTCTAAGAAGGCAACATGCCACAAACTACCTGTTGCTGTCTGCTATTCAAACTGCGTGACTTGTATTTGTTAAATGCAAAATGACGCCATTGAGGTCAACCGGAAACGAGCTGTGGGCAATAGCGCTATTTTGGGTTTTTGCTGTTTATTTCCTCTATTTTTCAACTGATTTTGACAGAACTTCTTTTGTTAGCTACTTTAAACTGCTAGCTACTTAACTGCAGTTTTAAACTGCTAATTTCATTACTTTTGTAGCTGACTTTTTTATTTTTTATTTTTGCTTTTTTTCAACTTCTACAGTTTTATTCTCATCCACCTGAAAACTTACAGGTAGATAGACATTGTTAATGCGATCTTAAATAATTTTTCAAATTTTCGACATAACTTCCGGTTTTGACGTTATTCGCTTGTAAATTTTAAAAACCTAACTTCCGGAATTCTTAAGATATATCAAAAATTCGTTTTGCAACATGCTACAAATAGTCATACAAAAAAACGAAGATGAAAAAATCCAGACCGGAAGCAAACGATAAGCCGCCATATTGAAATGTTAAACTTTTGTAAAATTAAAAATGGGGCCTCAGGTGATAAAGCGATTTTCATTATTTTTTCATATCTTATGACTAGAGTCGATTGCGCAACTTTATTTGGGAGCCGATTTTTTAATTTTTATTTTGATATTCTTTTATTTCCATTTTAATTTTTTTGGTAATGACCAAAATTTCAAAGGCCCGTATTTCGTGACCTTGACCTTTGGTGACCTTGTGACCTGAACATGAGTTATTGCCCTTGATGATATCTATTCAATGATATATTCATATGTGTTGTCCGATGTCTACTTCCGGTTTTATAACCGATTGAAATTTGTGATTTTTATTTTTAAAGAGCTCTGTCACGTGAACTAATTTATAAATAACAAAAATTCATATAGAATCTTATTACAGTTTATCTGCTCTTTGTAATGATATATAAAACCACATATTTCCATCAAAATTGCGCTTTTTAGTATTTGAGAATTTTGTATTTCTTCTCTACTAACTGTGCGTAATTTTCTTTAAATCGAAACGGGGCCTCTGGAGATACTACGATTCGCGTAATTTTGATGTCTATAGAATGTAGTATCGATTTCTGAATCATATTTGGAAACCGATTTTTGAATTTTGATTTTGATTTTGATATTTACCTGATAGTAATATATAAAAACTTCGAATGGTCGTATATTGTTACCTTGAAATTTGGTGACCTTGTAAGCAGCACAAATGTGATAGCTCTCGAAAAGATCTATCCATTGATATATTATATTTTGATGTACGATGTATACTTTCCGTTTTATCACCATTTGAAAATTGCGAATTTCATTGTTAAAAACTGTTTGTTGAATTATGCGTTTGGGCGATCTA
Organism: Nipponacmea schrenckii; assembly: GCA_030562195.1. Taxonomy (NCBI): domain Eukaryota; kingdom Metazoa; phylum Mollusca; class Gastropoda; family Lottiidae; genus Nipponacmea; species Nipponacmea schrenckii. Next base: position 14,509,504 of record CM060200.1, on the reverse strand, counting down.
CATGACACGAGTTTCAGCGAACCAATTATGCTTTGAAAAAAAAAACGACTTATACTCTGTAAAATAACGTTAGTGTTCTATAGATACTTTGTGGGGTAGTTTTAAAGCGTATAACAAAACTGCTACGCACTGCGTCAGAACCTCGCGAAGCCTGGGGATCTAGTTTTTTTTTTTTTGCAGTGCGTTCATTCGAACGCACTGCTTTGTTTTCGAAATGTTTTTTTTTTTTTTTTTTTTCGAATTCTTCCCAGAGCGCCCAGCCAAAACTACATATGCTATGAATTCACTCTTTCGATTTTCTTGTCGTACTCGTGAAAGTAATGTTAATGAATGTAATTTGATGCATTTTTTGTAAACAGGAAATGACGTAGCGCATTCCAAAGTTTTTCTTTGTTTTTCAATTTGCGGCTTTATTTTTGATCCGATTTTGATCGTTCTTTTTTAGATAACTACATTGAAATTAGTTCTAAAAGATAGGAAATTGAGAATTAAACATTTCCCAACTTTGTCGCTGACTTTTTGAATTTTGAATTTTTAGCATTTTTTTACTTCTACAGTTTTCTTTCGATCGACTTGAAAACTTACAGATATATAGACATTTTGATTGCGAACTATAATTAATTTTCAAAATTTCGATATTACTTCCGGTTTTGAAGTTATTTGCTTTTAAAGTTGAATTTTGCACTTCCGGAATATTGAAGATATTGAAAAAATTTCTTTTGCAATTAGCTACAATTGTCTATTAAATGATGCTAAATTAAAAAAATCCGAACCGGAAGTAACGGATCAGCCGCCATCTTGATATGACTAATTTTTGTCAAACTCAAAATGGGGCCTTAGGGTTAAATCTAATTTGCATAATTTAAGATTTTGTAAAAACATTCAACGATTGCGCAAAAAAGTATGGGAAGGGATTTTTGAATTTCGCTTTTGCTTTTCTTTTATTTCCGGTTGAAATTTTCCAGTAATTGTCAAAAATTTAAAAGGTCATATTTCGCGACCTTGACCTTCGGTGACCTTTTGACCTGAACAAAAGTTATTGCCCTTGATTATATCTACGCAATGGTATCTTCACCTTTGTTGTCCGATGTTTACTTCCGGTTTTGCAGCCAATTGAAAATCACGAATTTTTATTTTAAAGAGCTCTATCACGTGACCTAATTTACATAGGACATAATTTCTTACATATTCCTTTTACGCTTAATCTCATCTTTCTATTAATATATCACACTTGGTATTTTGATCAAAATTGCGCGTTTAAAAATTTCAAAATTTTGTTATTTCTTCTATACTAACTGTGCGTGTTTTTCTTTAAATCGAAATAGGGTCTCGGGGAATAATTCGATTTGTGTTATTTTGATGTATATAGAATCTATAACCGATTGACGAAATATATATGGAAACCGATTTTTGAATTTCGGTTTTGATTTTGATTTTTTTACGATTAAAATTTTTAAAAACTTTGAAGGGTCGTATATTGTGACGTTGACCTTTGACGAATTTTTGACCTGTACAAACGTGATAGTTCTCGAGAAGATCTATCCAATGATATATAAAGCTTTATTGTAAGATGTATATTTCCGCTTTCATCGCCATTTAAAAATTGCGAATTTTCCCTATAAAACAATCTGTTAAATGTGTGTTGCGTTTGGGCGATCTACAAGATATGAGTTTCAGCGATCCAAATTTATTTTTTAGTTTAATCGTTCTACATCCAGTTAAAATGATTCAAAGATTTTATATATATTAAATAAATGAAATTGTGGTTTACTTCCTGTTGTGGGTGATGTAAATATTGAATATTTGGAACGAAATTACAATCTTTAGAATTTTAAATTGTATCTCTTATGCAACAATAATATACAGTTGAGTGGAATAGTGGTCTAAGGGACGGAACTCTATTCAATATAAATTTTAAAATCTTAAGCCGCGCTATTATGTGGTGTCTCAATGTTATACCCTGGCAACTTACGACAACTTAAACCATTAGTGACCTTTTGATTTGTACAAAGTATATAGCTTTCGACAATGTCTATCCAATGCTATGTTGTACAATGTGTACTTTTGGTTTCATCGCCATCTGAAAATTGCGAATTTAATATATGAAACAATCCATTGGATATTATTCTCTGCGTTTGGGCGATTTACAAAATATGAGTTTCGGCGATCTTTTTTTGATTAAACGACCCTTTATCCATTTTTTTTATTATGATTTTAACATATTACCTATCTTAATTGATGATGAGGGCTAAGGATGGGGAGGGGGAAAGGGGGGGAATGGAAGGGGGTATAGGAGCGTTTGTTATGAAATCCAAATCCATTTATAATGCACATTTTTTTAATATACCCTTTCTGTCTTTTGCTTAACGAACGTATCCCTGGATGGAACGCACTGCTTCAGTGCCGTTAGGAGTACGGCTCTAGTTGCAGTGCGTTCTTCGAACGCACTGCTTTGTTTTCGAAATGTTTTTTTTTTTTTGCAGTGCGTTCATCGAACGCACTGCTTTGTTTTCGAAATGACTATTTTTTGCAGTGCGTTCATCGAACGCACTGCTTTGTTTTCGAAATGTCTTTTTTTTTTTTTTTTCGAATTTCACATTCGATTATTCTCATAGAAGGCAACTTGCCACAAACTACTAGTTGCTATTGCCTATTCAAACTGCGAGACTTGTATTTGTTAAATGTGAAATGACTTCATTTAGAGCAACCGGAAACGAGCTGTGGGCAATGGCGTTTTTTTGGTTTTTGCTCTTTATTATCTTTATTTTTCAACTGATTTTGACATAACTTCTTTTGTTAGCTTCTTTCAACTGCTAGCTACATAACTGCAGTCTAAAACTTCTAATTTTATTACTTTTGTAGCTGACTTTTTTAATTTCGATATTTGCGTTTTTTTCAACTTCTACAATTTTATTCTCATCCATCTGAAAAATTATAAGTAGATAGACATTTTAAATGCAATCTCAAATTATTTTTAAAATTTTTGACGTCACTTCCGGTTTTGAAGTTATTCTCTTGTAAATTTTAGAAACCTAACTTCCGGAATTCTTAAGATATTTCAAAACTTCGTTTTGCAACATGCTACAAATAGTCATACAAAAAAACGAAGATGAAAAAATCCGGACCGGAAGCAAAAGATCAACCGCCATATTGAAATGTCAAACTTTTGAAAAATTCAAAATGGGGCCTCAGGTGATAATTCGATTTTCGTTATTTCTTCATATCTAATAACTAGAGTCGATTGCGCAATTTTGTTTAGAAGCCGAATTTTGATTTTTTATTTTGATTTTCTTTTATTTCCATTTTAATTTTCTTGGTAATGACCAAAATTTCAAAGGCCCGTATTTCGTGACCTTGACCTTTGGTGACCTTGTGACCATAACACGATTTATTGCCCTTGATGATATCTATTCAATGATATATTCATTTATGTTGTCAGATGTCTACTTCCGGTTTTATAACCGATTGAAATTTGTGATTTTTATTTTTAAAGAGCTCTGTCACGTGAACTAATTTATAAATAACAAAAATTCATATTGAATCTTATTACAGTTTATCTGCTCTTTGTAATGATATATAAAACCACATATTTCCACCAAAAATGCGCTTTTTAGTATTTGAGAATTTTGTATTTCTTCTCTACTAACTGTGCGTAATTTTCTTTAAATCGAAATGGGGCCTCTGGAGATACTCCGATTCGTGTAATTTTGATGTCTATACAATGTAATATTGATTTCTGAATCATATTTGGAAACCGATTTTTGAATTTTGATTTTGATTTTGATATTTACCTGATAGTAATATATAAAACTTCGAATGGTCGTACATTGTTATCTTGACCTTTGGTGCCCTTGTGAGCTGCACAAATGTGATAGCTCTCGATAAGATCTACCCATTGATATATTATACTTTGTTTTACGATGTATGCTTTCCCTTTTATCAGCATTTGAAAATTGCGAATTTCATCGTTAAAACCTGTTTATTGAATTTTGCGTTTGGGCGATCTAGATGACACAAGTTTCAGCGAACCGATTATGCTTTGAAATAAAACGACTCATACTCTGTAAAATAACGTTACTGTTCTACAGATACTTTCAGGGACAGTTTTAAAGCGTATATGAAAACTGCTACGCACTGCATCAGAACCTCGCGAAGCCTGGGGATCTAGTTTTTTTTTTTTTTTTTTCGAATTTTACCCTCGCTTTTTCTCTAAGAAAGCAACTTGCTACAAACTACCTGTTGCTGTCTGCTATTCAAACTCCGAGACTACCATTTTTTAAATGCAAAATGACGTCATTGAGGTCAACCGGAAACGAGCTGTGGGCAATAGCGCTAGTTTGGGTTTTTGCTGTTTATTTCCTTTAGTTTTCAACTGATTTTGACAGAACTTCTTTTGTTAGCTTCTTTAAACTGCTAGCTACTTAACTGCATTTTTAAACTGCTAATTTCATTACTTTTGTAGCTGACTTTTTTATTTTTAATTTTTGCGTTTTTTTCAACTTCTACAGTTTTATTCTCATCCACCTGAAAACTTACAGGTAGATAGACATTGTTAATGCGATCTAAAATAATTTTTTAAATTATCGACATCACTTCCGGTTTTAAAGTTATTCTCTTGTAAATTTTAAAAACCTAACTTCCGGAATTCTTAAGATATTTCAAAAATTCGTTTTGCAACATGCTACAAATAGTCATACCAAAAAACGAAGATGAAAAAATCCGGACCGGAAGCAAAAGATAAGACGCCATATTGAAATGTTAAACTTTTGTAAAATTAAAAATGGGGCCTCGGGTGATAAAGCGATTTTCATTATTTATTCATATCAAATGACTAGAGTCGATTGCGCAATTATATTTGGGAGCTAATTTTTGAATTTTGATTTTGATGTTCTTTTATTTCCATTTTAATTTTTTTTGGTAATGACCAAAATTTCAAAGGCCAATATTTCGTGACCTTGACCTTTGGTAACCTTGTGACCTGAACACGAGTTATTGCCCTTGATGATATCTATTCAATGATATAGTCATATGTGTTGTCCGATGTCTACTTCCGGTTTTATAACCGATTGAAATTTGTGATTTTTATTTTTAAAGAGCTCTGTCACGTGAACTAATTTATGAATAACAAAAATTCATATTGAATCTTATTACAGGTTATCTGCTCTTTGTAATGATATATAAAACCACATATTTCCACAAAAAATGCGCTTTTTAGTATTTGAGAATTTTGTATTTCTTCTCTACTAACTGTGCGTAATTTTCTTTAAATCGAAATGGGGCCTCTGGAGATAATCCGATTCGTGTAATTTTGATGTCTATAGAATGTAATATCGATTTCTGAATCATATTTGGAAACCGATTTTTGAATTTTGATTTTGATTTTGATATTTACCTGATAGTAATATATAAAAAATTCGAATGGTCGTATATTGTAACCTTGAAATTTGGTGACCTTGTGAGCTGCACAAATGTGATAGCTCTCGAAAAGATCTATCCACTGATATATTATATTTTGATGTACGATGTATACTTTCCGTTTTATCACCATTTGAAAATTGCGAATTTCATTGTTAAAAACTGTTTGTTGAATTATGCGTTTGGGCGATCTACATGACACTAGTTTTAGCGAACCAATTATGCTTTGAAAAAAAAACGACTTATACTCTGTAAAATAATGTTAGCGTTCTATAGATACTTTGTGGGGTAGTTTTAAAGCGTATATCAAAACTGCTACGCACTGCGTCAGAACCTCGCGAAGCCTGGGGATCTAGTTGTGGGACTTTGCCTTCGGCAAAGTCCCAGTTTGTTATCGGTTTGTCAATTCTTTTTTTTTTTTTTTTTTTTTTCGAAATTTACACACCTCACACAGCCTAGGCTACAATAGTTGCAATTTTTTCGCAACTTCTCTAGACCTTCTGTAGTGGCGACGTTTCTAATGAATATAAATTGGAACATTTTTGCAAAATCGGAAGTGCTGCGTTGCAACAAACCTAAAAAGTAGAAAATTGGCTCTAGCTGTCGCAATTTTTGATCGATTTTCTTCGGGTTTTCATTTTTGTAATCTGCAAGTAACTTCTGATCAGATAGCAGTTCAAAAAATTCAAATTTCAAAGATTCGTAGCACACATTTTCTTGCCGTTTTTTGCAATTTTTTGCAACTTTTTTGTTTTTAGTGTGATCGATCTGAAAAAAATTGAGCATAAGAAGCTTATGAAACTATTTTCAAAAAGTAGGTCAAAAATTTTGCGTCACTTCCGGTTTTTGCGAAAAATGGAGTTTTACGTCATGTTGAATAACTTCCGGTTTTATTAATGTATGACATTCAAACTTGTTTCATTGGGTAGCCATTAGGCATACAAAAAAACGAAGAAAATAAAATTAAGGCCGCATGCGCAACTTTCGCCGCCATTTTGATTTTCCTGAAAGTGGCCGATTTTTATTCAGACATTATGGCTGGTCCGATCTTGATGATTTTGGTGTCAAATGAAAGAACACAAAAATTGTAGCCAAAACTGGGAAGCCGATTTTTGAATTTCGATTTTGCTTTTTTGCAACTTCCGGTTGAATTTTTTCAATTTTTAAAAGCTTATTTCTCGTGACCTTGACCTTTGGTGACAGTGACCTTTAGTAGGTCAAAGGTCATTGACCTTGGCTATCAGTTGATACTTTGACCTTTGACCTCCGACGTCTACTTCCGGTTTTATAGCTGCCCAAAAACAGCAAAATTCGCAAATTTGGACTGCTCTAGAGCGTGACCTAATTAATTTAGAGTGTTATTTTTTTCAGATTCTTAAAGTGCTTTTTGTCCTCTTTCCAACGATGTATAACAAAGGTTTTTAAAATGAAAATTGAATTTTTCGATTTTGAAAATAAAAGTACATTTTGCCTTTTTTGCGTTTTTTTTGGAAATGTATGTGTGTATATCTCGTGATCTATTAGATGTAAAAGCTTCAAATTTGTAATGTGAATATACATTTTGAATGTGATTACATTCATATAAAAAAAATGAGATGGGCGTGGCACATCCGGGTAAAATTCCATTTTACCATTTATATGGGTCAGCGAATTACGGCTGTAGGAAATAACGTTTTAAAAAAAAGTGCCTTGCACACAGATACCTCATTGCTTTGGCCAGTGGATCCCGAAAAATCAGATGCTTCGGCCTGTTTGTTGCAATTTGCAACATTAGCAAAAAGTGTCAGTTATTTTTCAAGTTGTGGGCTTCTTTCTCGTGACCTTGACCTTTGGTGACCTTGACCTTTACAAGGTCATAGGTCACGGACTTTGGCTTTCAGTTGACAAATTGACATTTTATCTTCGACGTCTACTTCCGGTTTTATATCTGCCCGAAAACAGCAAAATATACAACTTTGGACTGCTCTAGAGCGTGACCTAATTAATTTAGAGGGTTATTTTTTTCAGATTCTTAAAGCGCTTTTTGTCCACTTTCCAGCGATGTATAACAAAAAATTTTAAAATGAAAATTTAATTTTTGCACTTTTAAATTAAAGTACATTTTGTTTTTTTGAAATGTATTTGTGTATATCTCGTGATCTATTAGCTGTACAAGCTTCAAATTTGTACCGCGAATATACATTTCAAATGTGATTAGATTTACGCCAAAATAAATGAGATGGGCGTGGCATATCCGGGTAAACTTCAAATTCTTCACTTATATTGGTCAGCGCTTTACATCTGTAGGAAAAAACGTTTTTCAAAAAAGTACTTTGCACACAGATACCTCGTGCTTTGGCAGATTCTTCCAGAAAATCAAATGTTTCGGCTGTTTGTTGCAATTTTGCAACGTTAGCAAAGTCCCACTCTGTGCCACGTGTGGCTCTAGTTGTGGGACTTTGCTACCGCAAAGTCCCAGTTTGTTTTCGGTTTGTCAATTCTTTTTTTTTTTTTTTTTTTTTTTTTTTTTTTTTTTCGAAATTTACACACCTCACTGCGCCTAGACTGCAATAGTTGCAACATTGTCTCAACTTCTCTAGACCTTCTGTAGTGGCGACGTGTTGCATAAATATAAAATGGAACATTTTTGCAAAACCGGAAGTGCTGCATTGCAACATACCTAAAAAGTCGGTCAGTGGCTCTAGAAGTCGCAATTTTTCAATCGATTTTCGTCGGGTTTGCATTTTTGGAAACTTGAAATAATTTCCAACAAGATAGAAATTTTCAAAATTTCAAAATTCGAAAATTCCTAGCACACATTTTTTTGCCGTATTTTGCACATTTTTGCAACTTTGTTATTTAAAGACCGATTAATCTTTAAAAAATTGAGTATATGTAGCCCATGGAATGATTTCCAAAAAGTAGGTCAAAATTTTTGCGTCACTTCCGGTTTTTGCGAAAAATAGAGTTTTACGTCCGGTTGAATAACTTCCGGTTTTATTAATGTATGAGATTCAAACTTGTATCATCGGGTAGCCATTAGCCATACAAAAAAGCGAAGAAAATAATATCAAGGCCGCATGCGCAACTTTCGCCGCCATTTTGATTTTTCTGAAATTGCGCGAATTTAATTCAGACATTATGGCTCATCCGATTGAGATGATTTTGGTGTCAAATGAAAGAACATAAAAATTGCAAAAAAACATTGGAAGTCGATTTTTGAATTTCGCTTTTGCATTTTTGCAACATCCGGTTGAATTTTTTCAAAGTTTGGGGGCTTATTTCTCGTGACCTTGACCTTTGGTGACCATGACCTTTAGTAGGTCAAAGGTCATTGACCTTGGCTATCAGTTGATACTTTGAACTTTGACCTCCAACGTCCACTTCCGGTTTTATAGCTGCCCGAAAACAGCAAAATTCGCAACTTTGGGCTGCTCTAGAGCGTGACCTAATTAATTTAGAGTGTTAATTTTTTCAGATTCTTAAATTGTTTTTTGTCCTCTTTCCAACTATATATAACAAAAGTTTGTAAAATGAAAATTGAATTTTTGATTTTTGCAAAGAAAAGTACATTTTGCCGTATTTTCGCTTGCTTGAAATGTATGTGTGTATATCTCGTGATCTATTAGCTGTACAAGCTTCAAATTTTTACTGTGAATATACATTTTGAATATGATTAGATTCCCCTCCAAAAAAACGAGATGGGCGTGGCACATCCGGGTGAACTTCAAATTTACCATTTATATCGGTCAGCGAATTACGGCTGCAGTAAATAACGTTTTTCAAAAAAGTACCTTGCATACATATATCTCATTACTTTGGCCAGTTTATCCCAAAAAATAAAATGTTTCTGCCTATTGTTGCAATTTTGCGACATTTGCAAAAAATCAGGTTTTTTTTTAGTTTGGGAGCTTATTTCCAGTGACTTTGACCTTTGGTGACCTTGACCTTTACAAGGTCATTGGTCACTGACTTTAGCTATCAGTTGACAATTTGGCATTAGACTTCTGACGTCTTTTTCCGGTTTTATAGCTGCTCGATAGCAGCAAAATTTGCAACGTTGGACTGCTCTAGAGCGTGACCTAATTAATTTAGAGGGTTATTTTTTTCACATTCCGAAGGCGCCTTTTGTCCTCTTTCCAGCGATGCACAACAAAAGTTTTTAAAATGAAAATTTAAATTTTGGACTTTTAAAATTAAAGTAAATTTTGCTTTTTTAAAACGTATTTGTGTATATCTCGTGATCTATTAGATGTACAAGCTTCAAATTTGTACCATGAATATATATTTTGTATGAGATTAGATTTAAGCAAAAGTAAATTAGATGGGCGTGGCACATACGGGTAAACTTCCAATTTACCAGTTATATCGGTCAGCGCTTTACATCTGTAGGAAATAACATTTTTCCAAAAAAATCTTTGGACACAGATACCTCGTTGCTTTGGCCAGTTTCTCCCAGAAAATCAGATGTTTCGGCCTGTTTGTTGCAATTTTGCAACGTTAGCAAAGTCCCACTCTGTGCCACGTGTGGCTCTAGTTTTTTTTTTTTTTTGAAATTTACACACCTCACACAGCCTAGGCTGCAATAGTTGCAGCAATTTCACAACATCTCCAGACCTTCTGTAGTGGCGACGTTTCTAATGAATGAACATTTGAACATTTTTGCAAAACCGGAAGTGCTGCATTGCAACATACCTAAAAAGTCGGTCAGTGGCTCTAGAAGTCGCAATTTTCAATCGATTTTCTTCGGGTTTGCATTTTTGGAAACGTGAAATAATTTCCAACAAGATAGCAGTTGAAAAATTTCATAATTCGAAATTTCGTAGCACATATTTTTTTGCCGTATTTTGCACATTTTTGCAACTTTGCTATTTTAAGACCGATTGATCTGAAAATTTGGGTGCCTTCAAGTTTCACGAATATAAAAACATTGGCAGAGTCAAAATTTTGGCTTCATTTCCGGTTTCAACGTAAAAAGGGTTTAAACTTCCGGTTGACCTACTTGTGCTGTAATTGATGTATCGCAACAAAATTTATGTCAATCTTAATTAAATTAGAAGACAAAAAAATGAAGAAGAAAAAATCCGAACCGGAAGTGAAACTTTGGCCGCCATCTTGAAATGTTACTTTTTTGTAAAAGTAAAAATGGGGCCTCAGGGTTATGTCTAATTTCTGCGATAATTACATTTCTGGAATCCTCAGTCGATTGCGAAAAAAACATTGGGAGCCGATTTTTGAATTTCGCTTTTGCATTTTTGCAACATCCGGTTGAATTTTTTCAAAGTTTTGGGGCTTATTTCTCGTGACCTTGACCTTTGGTGACCATGACCTTTAGTAGGTCAAAGGTCATTGACCTTGGCTATCAGTTGATACTTTGACATTTGACCTCCGACGTCTACTTCCGGTTTTATAGCTGCCCAAAACAGCGAAATTCGCAACTTTGGACTGCTCTAGAGCGTGACCTAATAAATTTAGAGGGTTATTTTTTCCAGATTCTAAATGCGCTTTTTGTCCTCTTTCCAATGATATATAACAAAAGTTTGTAAAATGAAAATTGAAGTTTTTGATTTTTGAACATAACAGTACATTTTGCTGTATTTACGTTTGTTTGAAATGTATGTGTGTATATCTTATGATCAATTAAATGTACAAACTTCAAATTTGTACCGTGAATATACAATTTGAATGTGATTAGATTCACGCTAAAAAAATGGGATGGGCGTGGCACATCCGGGTAAATTTCGAATTTACGCTTTTCATAGGTCCGCGAATTACGTCTGTAGGAAAAAGTGTTTTCTTTAAAAAGTACTTTGCACACAGCTACCCCATTGCTTTGGTCAGTTCATCCGAGAAAATCAGATGATTCGGACTGTTTGTTGCAATTTCTCGACAATAGCAAACCGGTTGATTTTTTTCTAATTTTGGAAGCTTATTTCTCATGACCTTGACCATTGGTGACCTTGACCTTTAGTAGGTCAAAGGTCATTGACCTTGTCTATCATTTAATACTTTGACATTTGACCTCCGACGTCAACTTCCGGTTTTATAGCTGCCCGAAAACAGCAAAATTCACAACTCTGGACTGCTCTAGAGCGTGACCTAATTAATTTAGAGGGTTATTTTTTCAGATTCTTAAGGCGCTTTTTGTCCAATTTCCAGCAATGAATAACAAAAGTTTTTAAAATGAAAATTTAATTTTTGCACTTTTAAAATTAAAGTACATTTTGCTTTTTTGAAATGTATTTGTGGATATCTCGTGATCTATTAGACGTTCAAGCTTCAAATTTGTACCGTTAATATACATTTCAAATGTGATTAGATTTACGCCAAAATAAATGAGATGGGCGTGGCACATCCGGGTAAACTTACAATTTTTCATTTATATCGGTCAGAGCTATACGTCTGTAGGAAATAACGTTTTTCAAAAAGGTACTTTGCACACAGATACCCTGTTGCTTTGGCCAGTTTCTTCCAGAATATCAGATGTTTCGGCCTGTTTGTTGCAATTTGGCAACGTTAGCAAAGCCCCACTCTGTGCCACGTGTGGCTCTAGTTTTTTTTTTTTTGCGTGGCAAATAAAATTTGTCACGCTTTGTTTTCGTTCGGATTATTTTTTGCGTGGCAAATAAAATTTGTCACGCTTTGTTTTCGTTCGGATTTTTTTTTTTTTTTTTTTTTTTTTTTGGGAAGCTCGCTAGCCCAAACGGAAAAAAGATAGACTATTTTTGTTTTCACCAATAGTTTTTATATGGGCTGGAATCAAAAATGAATATCTAACATAATATTTTCGCTAACCCGAAAGTGGCTAATTGCATAATATGCAAATAAGATTTCAAGCTAGCTCGGGCCCTAATAGTCGGATCGGTCTGAAATTTACAGGATATAGATAGATAGGCAGCGCAATTAAAACTACTTCATCAAAATTTTTTGATCACTTCCGGTTTGGGCGTGGGGACTTCCGGTTGTTTCGTCTCATGTCGGGCGACCCTGCTTCCCATGTAATTCAAGAATCTAAACAAAAACAGTATATTTAAGCTATACTAAATGATTTTAATCCCCTGAGATGAAGAAAAATTAAACTGAATGTTGCGCATGCGCAGTTTTCAAAAATGGCAAATTTTCTTAAAAATTTAATAAGTCCGCCAATTATTAACCGATTTTTATGATTTTGGTGTCTATCGAAACCTTGATACTTTATCTAAAAAATGTTGGGAACAGAATTTTGATTTTCGAATTTGAATTTTTTTTATGCCCGTTCGAATTTTTCGAAAATTTAAAACTCTATATCTCGTGACCTTGACCTTCAATTACCTTGACATTTGAGATGTAGAATGTCCTTGACCTCAGCTGTCTATAGATGTGCTGATATTGCATGAAAAATATTAACTTCCGGTTTTATAGCCCACCGAAATCTGACTTGTTTGCAATTTTGGACGTTTATGTTACACTTTCGGGCTCTTATGTTCGGATCGATCTGAAATTTACAGGATATAGATAGATACGCATCACAATTAAAAATATATCATCAAAATTTTTTGACCACTTCCGGTTTGGGCGTGGGGACTTCCGGTTTTTTATCTCATTTCAGGCGACCCTTCATCCCGTGTAATTCAAGAATGTAAGCAAAAACAGTATATATTAGCTATAAAAAATAATTTGCATCCCTCGAGAAGAAAAAAATTCCAATTGCTAGTTGCGCATGCGCCATTTTTCCGAGAATGGCAAATTTTCTTTAAAATTTAATTAGTCCGTCATTTATTATCCGATTTGTATGATTTTGGTATCTATCAAAACCTTGCTCCCTTATCTGAAGGATGTTTGAAACAGAATTTTGATTTTCGAACTTAAATTTATTTTATGCCCGTTTGAATTTTTTGAAAATTTGAAATTCTATATCTTGTGACCTTCACCTTCAATGACCTTGAAATTTTCCATATAGAATGGCCTTGACTTCAGCTGTCTATAGATATGACAATATTGAATGAAAAATATCAACTTCTGGGTTTTATAGCCAACCGAATTCTTACATTTTTGAAACTTTGAACGGCAATACCACATTTCCTTATGAACACATTGACTTGAGATTTTCTGTTTTATAATAGCCTAAAAACTCTTCAATAAAGGATACATGCCAAAAGTGCAGAAGCATATTTTAAAAAAGCAAAATGAAATTTTACAACTCCAGTACTAACATAAAATATATTCATCCCACATCAATGTGGTATACACATCATTGGACTCCAAATGAAATTGTCTCCTAAATGATATGCGACATGGTCGTTTTACCATGAAAATTCAAGCATTAATTTTAGATAAATTAACAAAATAAATACCAATTTTGGGTTTTTTATTTCATAAAATCTGTTTCAAATTGATCAGCCAGGGTGTTAAAGCCTGTTATATAACATGTCAATAAAACTGGTGGTTTAAATTTTCACACCTACTTGTCAAATCACTGTGCTGGGGAACAAATTAATCTGATTATGTAATTTCTTAACACCCGAAATTTTATTTTATTTTTTTTTGGCAAAATATTTCCATTCAAATTCAAAACATACATCAAGTTAAAGAAGTCAATTCGCTTGCCATTGATCAGTTCGAATTTTGTTCGTATCTTAAATAGAAATCATTTTATAAAAAAAATGTCAAATAAAGTCATGTGAAGAGTAGCAGACATATAAGTCTTATATAAAACATAGATGAACTATTGACCACATTAGTCACGGTTCAACGCACACAGGTGGCCAAAGAGTAAATTAATCTGATGATATAATCTGATAACCCTAATAAAATTTTATTATTTTTTTGTAAAATTTTTGCATACAAATTCAAAAAATATCTCTTTATAAAGCTGTGAATTAGCAAATTATCAAATAGTTTGAATTTTCTCTCTACGTTAATTACAACCAAAATTACAAAATAATGTTTAAATTTGAATATAGAGAGTTTAAATTTCATGACAAATTGTCATCTTACTACCTACTTAAATTTTAGTTTGGAATTTATGTAAATATCCTACCGAAATCTTAGACATGTACAAAAATCTAATAAGGAACTGATAGTAGAAACTTATAGTAGAAAAAATTACCTATATAGCGGAAAGTTTACGCTTACAATTGTAGGCTGAAAAGTACCGGAATTGAAAGCTAGCAGGTTAGAAGTTTCAAAATGTTCGAAATCCATGGGATAACGCATAGTTGCCACGCTCGGAGCTGTTCACAGTTCTAGTTTTTTTTTTTTTTTTTTTTTTTTTTTTTTTTTTGGGGAAACTCGCTAGCCCAAACGGAAAAAGATAGACTATTTCTGTTTTCACCAATGGTTTTTATATGGGCTGGAATCAAAAATGAATATCTAACATGAAATTTTCGCTAAACCGAAAGTGGCTAATTGCATAATATGCAAATAAGATTTCAAGCTAGCTCGGGCCCTAATAGTCGCATCGGTCTGAAATTTACAGGATATAGAAAGATAGGCAGCGCAATTAAAACTACATCGTCAAAATTTTTGATCACTTCCGGTTTGGGCGTGGGGACTTCCGGTTTTTTCGTCTCATGTCGGGCGACCCTGCTTCCGATGTAATTCAAGATTCAAAACAAAATCAGTATATTTTAGCCATACTAAATGATTTTAATCCCCTGAGATGAAGAAAAATTAAATTGAATGTTGCGCATGCGCAGTTTTCAAAAATAGCAAATTTTCTTAAAAATTTAATAAGTCCGCCAATTATTAACCGATTTTTATGATTTTGATGTTTATCGAAACCTTGATACTTTATCTAAAAAATGTTGGGAACAGAATTTTGATTTTCGAATTTGAATTTTTTTTATGCCCGTTCGAATTTTTCGAAAATTTAAAACTCTATATCTCGTGACCTTGACCTTAAATGACCTTGACATTTGAGATGTAGAATGTCATTGACCTCAGCTGTCTATAGATGTGCCGATATTGCATGACAAATATTAACTTCCGGTTTTATAGCCCACCGAAATCTGACTATTTTGCAATTTTGGATGGTTATGTTACACTTTCGGGCTCTAATGTTCGGATCGATCTGAAATTTACAGGATATAGATAGATACGCAACACAATTAAAAATATATCATCAAAATTTTTTGATCACTTCCGGTTTGGGCGTGGGGACTTCCGTTTTTTTTTATCTCATTTCAGGCGACCCTACATCCCGTGTAATTCAAGAATGTAAGCAAAAACAGTACATTAGCTATACAAAATAATTTGCATCCCTCGAGAAGAAAAAAATTCCAATTGCTAATAAAATTTATTTATTTTTTTGTAAAATTTTTGCATACAAATTCAAAAAATATCTCTTTATAAAGCTGTGAATTAGCAAATTATCACATAGCTTGAATTTTCTCTCTATGTTAATTACAAAATACTGTTTAAATTTGAATATAGAGAGTTTAAATTTCATGACAAATTGACATCTTACTACCTACTTAAATTTT
>CM060200.1:14465226-14493147 GCA_030562195.1 Nipponacmea schrenckii | reverse complement strand
AATGTAATATACTTAATTTCATGTAAAAAATGTCCCAAACAATATATCGGGGAAACAAAGAACAAATTACGCACTCGTTTTAATGCTCACAGATCAGATATTAAATTAAAAAAAGACAAGCCTGTTTCTAACCATTTCAATCTTGACGACCATTCACTTGACGATCTCACCCTAACCCCAATTGAGCGCATAGAAATCGACTTGCCCGAAGATGAAACTACCAAATTCCGTCAATCTAGAGAAGCCCATTGGATTGAGACATTGAATACAGCAAGACCCATAGGACTTAATATTCACCACAGTGTAGGCATAGCACCCTTTGTAGTTCCATTTAATACAACCAGTAATAAAGCAAGTAAGATAGTTCAAACCCATTATAAGAGTCTTCAAGAGAAATTTCCTCATGTCTATAAACAGAAAATGATAGTGGCATATTCAAAAAATCAGAACTTAAATGACAACCTTGTTCATAGCAAACTAAAAATAATCTGTACTTAACAGGTACTATACTACTCGCCCATCGGGCGAGTTATTTTATTTTTTCTAATTTCAGATCAGAAGAGAAGAAAATCATCCAACAGATCCAGATCCCAATTTCTCAATAAGATATTTGTTCCACCCTAGGCCTGTACATTTGGGAGATTCAATCCCTCCCTTCCCCGAAATCCAAAACTGTTTATCGCAAAATCGTCCAAATCGAACTTGACCGCCCTCTTATCAATTCCAATGCTCATACCAAGTTTCATTAAAATCCATAGATAATTGTAGCTTCTATAGTGTCTACAGAAAATGAATTTTTACGCAATTTTACTTAGTCAAGGGCAATTACTCATAAACTATTCATCAAAAAATCGTCAAATTTGAATTTCTGATAAAAACTGTGGCCTATATCGTGGATATAACCCAAATTTGACGCGTTTTTACTAAGTCAAGGGCAATAACTCAAAATCTGTTCATTCGATAATTTCCATTTTGGAACCTGACCGAGATATCATCAATATATACATGTATACCAAGTTTCATTAAGATCGGATAAAAACTGTATCCTCTATCATGGATACAACCCTAATTTGACGCATTTTTACTAAGTCAAGGCAATAACTCAAAATATGTTCATGCAATGATTTCCATTTTTGAACTTGACAGAGATATCATCAATATATACATGTATACCAAGTTTCATTAAGATCAGATAAAAACTGTAGCCTCTATTGTGGATACAACCCAAATTTGACGCGTTTTTACTAAGTCAAGTGCAATAACTATAAAAACGTTCATGCGATAATTTCCATTTTCGAACTTGACCGAGATATCATCAATATATACATGTATACCAAGTTTCATTAAGATCAGATAAAAACTGTAGCCTCTATTGTGGATACAACCCAAATTTGACGCGTTTTTACTAAGTCAAGGGCAATAACTCAAAAACCGTTCATGCGAAAATTTCCATTTTCGAACTTGACCGAGATATCATCAATATATACATGTATACCAAGTTTCATTAAGATCGAATAAAATCTGTAGCCTCTATTGTGGATACAACCCAAATTTGATGTGTTTTTACTAAGTCAAGGGCAATAACTCAAAATCCATTCATTCGATAATTTCAATTTTCGAACTTGACCGAGATATCATCAATATATACATGTATACCAAGTTTCATTAAGATCGGATAAAAACTATAGCCTCTATTGTGGATACAACCCAAATTTGACGCGTTTTTACTAAGTCAAGGGCAATAACTCAAAATCCATTCATTCGATAATTTCAATTTTCGAACTCGACCGAGATATCATCAATATATACATGTATACCAAGTTTCATTAAGATCGGATAAAAACTGTAGCCTCTATTGTGGATACAACACAAATTTGACGCGTTTTTACTAAGTCAAGGGCAATAACTCAAAAACCGTTCATGCGAAAATTTCCATTTTCGAACTTGACCGAGATATCATCAATATATACATGTATACCAAGTTTCATTAAGATCGGATAAAAACTGTAGCCTCTATTGTGGATACAACCCAAATTTGACGCGTTTAAGTCAAGTGCAATAACTCAAAAACCGTTCATGCGATAATTTCCATTTTCGAACTTGACCGAGATATCATCAATATATACATGTACACGTTTCATTAAGATCGGATAAAAACTGTAGCCTCTATCGTGGATACAACAAATGTGAACGGACCGACGGACCGACGGACGGACAGGGGCGACGGCAATATACGCCCACATTTCCATGTGGGCGTATAAAATATATGCGTTGTTGTAGACAGCCTTTTTGACAAAATAATCAGTTAACTAGACTAGTACGTGCCCTAGCTTACACTAGAAGTACAGTAGGGAAGGAGGAGTGGGATAAGGTAGGTCTAGGCAAACTACTGTAGATGCTTTTGCTTACCGTTCAGTCGGAACTGTTCTGCTAAATCTGTAAAGGTTTTCTCACTGATGCCCCGTTTCATGTTATCTGGATGAGTAGGATTATAAATAAATCCATAATTACAAAATTTCATTGATAAATGCATCTTTATCAAAAGTCGACGCCACTTTGATGAGTTTGCTAAGGTCTGCTCATAGAACTGTATGCTGACTGGAACGCCAAGTCAAGGCCGATGTCGAATTATGCCTGGCACGCATACTAAATGGACGCTTCACTTCCGGCTTCTTCTGCATGGCGGATAATCTTGATATGGAATTTGTTGATGTTATTTTAGAAGTAAGTTATGAATGGAAATTATCTTAAATTATTGGATTAGTGATATTTTCAAGATATACAATAACATTTTATTGTAATGGATGTGCTAATGGTGTTCGAAGTCAAAATTGAGAGTGTGTTTTAGCCAGCGATTTCAACGAAGCAGTTGAGGGGTAGACTAATCCGTAAGCTATAATAATAGACCTATTCCTTCCAGTACGTCTTTCATTGACATAAACTTACTGTGTGTTTTTTACATTTCAGGAAATTTCTAGACATTGAAAGTTTTGAGTTTCACCCCAGAAATGGAGATGAAGAAGTGAGCCAGGTGAATAGTTATCCAGTGTTGTGTTAAAATGATGGAATTAGCATGTATATAAGTTGGATGAATTCAATAGAGGCTTTTAGCCTAACTTATTACCCTAATAAAAATGAAATGAAATGAATGGAGTTTTACGTCCTACTTTTCTGTACCATGTATGCTAAAGGAGATGGAAAACGACATGCAGGGTGCAATAAGGTCAACTTTGCCAGAACAACGTCATTAGTCTACTCTTCGATTTCCAACTGTCGAGGTATCTTTAACATAATTTTATTTTCTTTGGTGTAAGCGCCAGCTCAGTAAAATACTACTCGGAATTCATGCCAATTAGTTTTTCTTTGAAAAATACTAATCCGGCACTTATTTTTGATTGCCAAAACTCAGGCAAGTTTATATCTTGTTTGTGTGTTATTCAATCTTGTTTTTGATTTAAGCTTCTGGGGTACACACATCTCGTCTTAATTTTCTTCTAAGGTTTGTCCTTACATAATAACAGTTTTTACAAATGCCCGTATCTTTAACAGTTGATAGATTAGCAAACCCATGACAGGTTTTTGATCAGATTGTAGTATGATAATTAATTTTATGAGGACTGACCATTTTAAGTTTTACATGTAGGAAATGGTTTTTTGTATTGATCAATATCAGAGTACCTCTGCAGATTTTTATCAGCGATCCCGAGGCAAAGTCAGAATTTTCAAAAAAAAAAAGGAATATAAATCCGAATCAATTATACTACTGTAAGGAAACCTATAGTCATTGTAAAACAGTTCACATACTAAATCAGAGTCAAAATCTACTTTTAGGGATCTACCATTATCACATTTTAAAAGTTTAAGTTATTTTCATTACATTAATAAATCCATCCACTTGTTAATAGAATATTTGTACTGATATTACTAAAAGATGGTTGGATTGAAGCACTCGTACAAGGTAGGTTCCTTACAACCTGTAAAAAGAAGTTATCAGTATGAACATAACAGAATAATAGAAAACAATTTCAGCAATTCATATCTTTGACATGTGGAATGTTTAATAAATGCATTGATGTAGATTTCGGGGAAGGTAGGGATTGAATCTCCCAGATGTACAGGCCTAGGGTGGAACAAATATTATATCGAGAAATGGGGATCTTGATCTGATTTTCTTCTCTTCTGATCTGAAAATAGAAAAAATAACCCGCCCAATTGGGCGAAAAGTATAGAACCTTTTAAGTAAAGATTGTTTTGCTATGAACAAGGTTGTCATTTTTGTTCTAAGTTTCTGGATATGCCACTATCATTTTCTGTGGGGAAATTTCTCTTGAAGACTCTTATAATGGGTTTGAACTATCTTGCTTGCTTTATTACTGGTTGTATTGAATGGGACTACAAAAGGTGCTATGCCTACACTGTGGTGAATAATAAGTCTTACAAGTCCTGCTGTATTTAATGTCTCAATCCAATGGGCTTCTCTAGATTGGAGTTTGGTAGTTTCATCTTCGGGCAAATCGATTTCTATGCGCTCAATTGGGGTTAGGGTGAGATCGTCAAGTGAATGGTCGTCAAGATTGAAATGATAAGAAACAGGCTTGTCTTTTTTTAATTTAATATCTGATCTGTGAGCATTAAAACGAGTGCTTAATTTGTTCTTTATTTCCCCGATATATTGTTTTATCCGAAATTATTTACAATACATCTGAATAAATTATGCAAGTAGCCTTTATTTCACTAACAGAATAGTTTTCCCCAAGCCCAATGTTTCTACAAATTATTAAACATAAATTCAATGTCTTGAAACACAGTTCTAGTCTGGGAAAGAAAAAGTGAAAAGCAATATCTGAGAAACAATTTATTTGGCAAGACATGTTTTTTTCATTGAAAACTTCTAATTTTTGGCATATGGTATACATTATTCAAAAAAATGCGAGAAAAAAAATTTTTTTTTGCCCCACCCCATCCTTTTCTGAATTGTTGCCATTTGGCATCATTTGCAATTTAGGGTAAGAATTTTCGCAAATTTCCCCATAAACAAACTAAATGATAAATGCAAGGCATTGATATTATTAAGTTTTAATTCGTAAAAATTGATGAAATACTGAAAATACATGGTATATCAAGTTTAATTAGACAACAAATCGAGCCAATTAAATCCGTCAAGAATTGTGCCCACAAGAGTGTTTTCGAACAATCGTGGATGGACGGACCGCCGGACATGGGTGACGACAATATACGCCCTCTCTTTCATGTGGGCGTATAAAAATAACATATTTGATATGAAGAGGTTCCTTACAATTGAATTTATATTGAATTGATTTATAAAGATTAAACATAAACTTGAGATAAACATTGTTTTTTCTTACATTTTGAGAGCTGTCCCCCGCGAACTATATTCTGACGAAAAGAAAATGGCTATTCCATCAACAAGATCAACTCCAGCGACAAAGGCGGGTAATATGAAATTTTCACGCAAAGAGTAGAATTTGTCGTGGTGACAGGTTTTGAAAACGCAAATATAAGCAATAAACGGTCACCCTATGGCGGTTATGGTCGTATATCAGGACAAAGGTTGAATGGAAAATTGAATGAATGCGCGTTAGCGCATTTATGATTAATTTTCCATCCAACCTTTGTCCTGATATACGACCATAACCGCCATAGGGTGACCGTTTATTGCTTAAATATTTACATTAGCTGTTGTTTTTCTCCATTGGACTAATGTTAATACGTGTGGCGTTTATGAGACAATAACTGCCATTGCCTCATCACCAAAACATTGAGCGTAGTAATACACGTAAAACATGGCCGTCGCGCTATTAACGTCGATCATCTTCACGCTTGAACGTAAAATTCCAATTTTACTGATGAATTCTAATATGTAATAAAGTTTCCATTAGCCTAACCCAAAGCCAATCTAATACTCACAGTCTCATACAAGAATAATTGGCAAAATGCGATAGAACTCAATCGAATTAGGCCTGAGTGTACTGGCTACAGCCGTAGACCCATTTGACCTAGTTACTCGCTTCAGTTTAAGAGCCTAAAAGTGCAGGTTTATGGATTGTTTAATATTAAGTTTCAAAATACTATACTTTTGCTGAAAATTAACTGAATTGAGTGTAAACTGTGGTCACCTATCAACATATGGAGCGGGCCTTCCTCTAGATTGGTCTTTATAGTTTCTTTCATTTTCTCAACTTTCCTACTTGTTTACGCGGTCAGGTCTAGCCGAATCACCTCTCCGTTTTTGAATTTTATCCGCGTTCATTAAATTTCATGATTTTGTTGCTTTTCGTCGTTAAAGTCGTAATTCATACCAAAATGTTTTATATTTATTGATAAATGAATTGATTTATAAAGATTAAACATAAAATTGAGATAAACATTGATTTTTCTTACATTTGGAGAGCTTTCCCCCGCGAACTATTTTCTGACGAAAAGAAAATGGCTATTCCATCAACAAGATCAACTCCAGCGACAAAGGCGGGTAATATGAAATTTTCACGCAGAGTGGAATTTGTCGTGGTGACAGGTTTTGAAAACGTAAATATAAGCAATAAACGGTCACCCTATGGCGGTTATGGTCCTATATCAGGACAAAGGTTGGATGGAAAATTAATCATAAATGCGCTAACGCGCATTCATTCAATTTTCCATCCAACCTTTGTGTACTGGCCATAGCCGTAGACCCATTTGACCTAGTTACTCGCTTCAGTTTGAGAGCCTAAAAGTGCAGGTTTATGGATTGTTTAATATTAAGTTTCAAAATACTATACTTTTACTGAAAATTAACTGAATTGAGTGTAAACTGGTCACCTATCAACGGGCCTTCTTCTAGATTGGTCTTTATAGTTTCTTTCATTTTCTCAACTTTCCTACTTGTTTACGCGGTCAGGTCTAGCCGAATCACCTCTCCGTTGTTCAATTGTATCCGCGTTCATTAAATTTCATGATTTTGTTGCTTTCCATCGTTAAAGTCGGAATTCATACCAAAATGTTTTATATTTATTGATAAATGAATTGATTTATAAAGATTACATAAAATTGAGATAAACACTGTTTTTCTTGCATTTTGAGAGCTGGTGCATTTCTATTTACCTAATAAAAAAAGTTGAAGTAAAAAATATAAATACATTTAAAAAAAATAATTAATTTCTGAGACGCCCGGTCCGGTGTGATATAACAGCTGTGGTATAGGTTAATATACACGCACATTTTTTTTTTTCATTTTTGACATCATTTTTTTTTAATAATGTGTGAAACATTTGAGGTGGAGTTTGTTGGTTTTTAGATTTAAAACAAACTCGTCATTGATTTTTATAGGTTATCTGCATCTGCTGTCAAAATTTAACATTTTTTTATACTGTAAGCTACAGTTTTGTATGAATTCTGTATACTACTTTGCTGATAAAACATACTATAAGGTATCCTCTCACCGAGCACTATCGCAATTAAAACCTGCCTCTCAATAAAGTTTTCAGGTATTCTCCTCCGAGATAAATTTACATAGATTTCCTTTCATCTGTAGCCTTTTTCGACAGATTTTCGCCGACAGCACTCGTCTCTTGGCGACTTTTTTTGGGGAGGGGGGGGGAGTATTTTTCCCTTCTCATTGAAAATATTGAAAGATTATGTTAATTTCCTTGTATAAAGGGACATGTTTTGCATCTGGTTGATATACACGGGGTACGCCTTAAGTCTGGAGGTTTTTCGGCATAAAGTCTATTTTTAGCTGCTATCTGTGCTAAGGTGGAATTCTTTATGTTTCGTAAAATCGTTTAGAGTATCCACGCTCTTTCAGTTTCGAGAAAACAATCGTACCGTCTTTGTTGAAATCAGAAGACCTTGTGCAAATTCGGTGAAATCGTAAAAAATGTGACTTAATTATTCCAGATAAAGTATATTTTGGATGAAATGAGCTCTTATGCAAAAGTTGATGAGTGTCGGTTTAAACTATACTTTTATATCTCCATTAAAGACAGTGGTATCGAAATATGGAAATCTGAAATGCTTACTTGTGAAATGACAATCCCTTGTCCCTGCTGTGGGTGTTTCTTTACTGGTAACACCAAAAAGCATAGCATTGGATATCTTTGATTGACTTCACATCATAAATCAAATATAGATCTATT
Source organism: Nipponacmea schrenckii (assembly GCA_030562195.1). Classification (NCBI taxonomy): domain Eukaryota; kingdom Metazoa; phylum Mollusca; class Gastropoda; family Lottiidae; genus Nipponacmea; species Nipponacmea schrenckii. Next base: position 14,485,012 of record CM060200.1, on the reverse strand, counting down.
GTTTAGTGCTTTCTTGTGAAATGACAATCCCTTATCCCTGCTGTTGGTGTTTCTTTACTTTAATTGACTTCACATCATACATAAGTCAAATATAGATCTATTCTTTATAAATGTCACTTTCAACCATATTTGGATTATTGTTCAAGAATTTGGGATTCGCACGACATTGCAATGGCCGATATTTTACATAGGCAACAAAAAAAAAATGCTTTTGAATGAATTCCTGGTTCTAAGTAGGCCTGCAATATTGATTTCTCACTGAATCTAAACCAGGCATAATTCTAGTTATGTTTTCCACCTTCGCTACCTTACCTTCTCAACCAACTATAGGCTTAAGTACTAATAACTATCTTAACAAACGTGTTTCTTTATGATTCAAGTAAATTATTATTTTGACCCTTTCCGACAGGTATATCATTTATTGTTTCACCAACGAGTAAACATCCTTAAAGCTGGTCTTGAGCATGGACAAAGCCTCCCCCCCCCCCACCTATCCATAGCAAGATACGAACATAAAATTGAGTCGGGTTGGGTGGCCCGCTCGCAGCACAGGCACTGACTCTTTGTCAATATTTTTGAATGTATATGTGTATTTTGATGTCTGGTCCTATCATGCACGTGTACCTGGCGGCAACATATCGCAGGAACATATAGATCTATCCATTTAATGCACATGAACTTGTGTATTTTAAAAGGCAGTGGATATTCGACCGGATACGGTTTGGATGTGGAAAAAGACATTCGACCGGATGCGATCGCTGATTGGTCGAAATATATCAGCGCCATCTGCCACAATTATGTTGATTATTTTACCGGACAGAGATAAAATGCCGGATCCGGCTTTCCATCACGATCGTCTATTCAACCGGCACATAGGGGACATAGGGCCGGCGTATGCGGCATTCTCCCCTAAAAAAAACTAGTAAATACGACCACTTTATCTCTTGTCTTCTCTTTTGTCTATAGGAGGATTCCTTAGACCCTTGAGGCACTGAAGGCTTGCATATTTGACTCTACGATGTTTGGAATTCCAACCCCGATAGTTGTCCCCACATTAATCAGCCTGTCCCATGTTTGTAACCCCGGTTTTAAGACTGGTGCAGCCACTGGTAATAATAAAGAAAATCAAGGACAGTGAAATGTACTATCCCCCATAACAGGGTCTCAAAATCTATCTTCATTCTTGTTGAAGCCATAGAAGTGAGAAAGAATTGGGAGGATGCTATCTTCTTGGTCTAATAACACATCAAAATATCTTCAGGGTAAAATGACAAAAAACAGCCTTTTTTGACAGCTTTATTGAATTAACAACCAAATTTATGAAAGGTGTTAGAACAAATATATCAATTCTTACGGATAACAATTACTTACTTTATCAAAAGAAAACTGTAGTCTCTATCGCGTTCGTAATTGATAGCTTATAAAGAGTATCAAAGATAGCTTGCCAGGCAAGGTAATATACGCCCACTGGCAGCTTTGATTTTGAACAAAAACTTATCCGATCATCACGAAAATCAATACGGATCATCTTTATAATGACACTGACCCACAAAATAAAATCAAAAGAATCCACAAAGAATTGTCGCCTGTAGAGTGAGCACGTGTTTCACGCTATAGGTAATGAAGTGAAAAACGCTAAGTCAGATGCGATATTTCGGTGAAAAATTATCCGATCATCACGAAAATCAATAGGGATCATCTTCATAATGACACTGACCCACAAAATAAAAATCAAAAGAATCCATAAAGAATTGTTGCCTGTAGAGTGAGCACGAGTTTCACACTATGGGTAATGGAGTGAAAAACGCTAAGTCAGATGCGATATTTCGGTGAAAAATTATCCGATCATCACGAAAATCAATAAAGATCATCTTCATAATGACAATGACACACAAAATAAAGATAGCCTTGAGAAGCAAGGTGACATACGCCCACCAGCAGCTTTGATATTAAGGACAAGGCATTGTTTGTTGTCCATTCACATTTGGTTCATGTTGATTCTATATGGAATTTTATAGGGATCATCTTCATACTGATACTGACCTACAAAAAAAAATCATAAGAATCCATAAAGAATTGTAGCCTGTAGAGTGAGCACGAGATAAATGTGAACAGACCGACGGACCGACAGGGTGATCACAATATACGCCCCCAATATATTGGTGGGCGTATAAAAAAACAATTGATTTATTTTAAATTAACAATTGTCATAGCAACTGTTGCAATACCATTTCTTCGTTTTTGGTGTTTTGTTTAGTGAAGAACAATTAAGATGTAACCTATTTAAACATCCATCACAGCCTAATTGTACTCCATCTAAGTCGGTCTTGCATACACTACACAACCATCCAATCTCGTTAACCTTATTAACATTTGACATTACAGTATCCCAGGCAGTCTTTTCAAAATATTTTCGTATGCGTGGAACTAAAACTCCATCCTCGTGCCTACAAGCATGAGAAATGTCTTTAGGTGTTTTTACATCAGCAACTGTAAGCAGAACGCCTGATAAAGCAGATTCAGTAGCAGGTCCACTAACAACCCATCTTAGAACACCTGCAAATTGAACGTAATAAAGTCATACAAATTAACAATGGCCTGGCAGCAAAGTTGTTTTTGAGCTGGACAATTAATTACAAAAAGACCATTCGATTACAGATCACTCTAAACTCATGTTGAGTCTTGGAAACTTGACAATTTATGCTAACATGCTTATTTCATTAGAACGTCTCTCTGGGCTTAAACCTTGGTGGTGGAAATGAAATGAATTGAATGGAGTTTTACGTCCTACTCTTCTGCACTGACTGGGTGTTGGAAACCGATACATTGTTGTATATTTGTTGTACATGTATATAGTATGTTATTACATACTGTTTGTGTTACTATAGTATAATTAGCTTAAACCCATAGAAGAAAAACTTAACATAAAAGTACTTACTTCTATCTTTTTCAACAGGCATTTTCTTGCTAAATGGAATTGGTTTAGCCACCTTCATTTTCTGACCATTTTTTTTTTTGTGACAAGCCTATCACAGTGGCTCCACTTCCTTTTGGTCTACCTTTCACGTTCATTTTTGACGGTAAGTTGATAACGGATAACTGAAAGAAAGATTAGTGCCCGGAATTAGTACTTCAGCCTAGTAAATATGTATATTATTTTCTCTAATTAAAGCAAATTTGGACTTTACATGATGTATCTAGTGCGTCGTCAGTTCACATTTATGGGAGAAATTTTATTTGAATAAAATATTTTTCCACAACTATCTGTATCTTCACAATGCTAAATGGTTGACAAGGTTTATCAAGTACTATTTTATAACGCACCGGTTTTCGGGTTGACAATGTTTCATCACTTGGTTCCATAGCTGTTTGGCTCACTACTTCGATACTTTTTGAGGCTGGTATATCGCCGACTTTAACAGAGGTGTCCTGTAAAACATTAACAAAATACAGCAAATATGTATTGCCATTTATCAAGTCAATGTTCAAACGTGAACCATACCTACTGTGTCATCACTAGATTGAAATAGAAATCTAGTGCATTGAAAATATTCTCACACTAGTTTGATTCATGTTTATTACATTTATCCATGTATGTCTATTATTTAATCAACCTTCTTCATAATGTCTTGACCCTATAAGATTCCTTACATAGAAGCTGCTATAATAAACCTTTATTATTAGTACAGGTGTGTAATTGCGAGATGGTGCTTCAACATACAGACATCAATGCTAAAGATGTCAATAGAGCAATATACTTACCAATGGTTCAGAGTCTTCAAAATCTGCTGCGACTGTGGAAGACTGATCATTTTCAGCTTGTACATGTTCAATATTAGTTTCTATAACACTGACAACATCCTGTAATAAATTAAAGTTACATCCATATAACAAAACAAACAAAAAATTAGGGGGGCTAATGGACACCATGTCCACTTGCACTGCAAAGCTGTCATAAAGTATTTATTACATGAATATTCGCATGATGTCTCTGATTTATCAATTATAAAGCGCTAATTTATATTCCTGGGAGCCTGACATTGGCCACTTACTGATAAACAAATAATGAATCGTTTGGGATAAACTTTCTGATGGAGGTGTGGATCGAAATGAACTTAAATACTCCGATAGTTTCCAACGTCTAGACACAACTGAATCTGTGAACATGTGTAATCCTAACTTTGATCGAAGGGCGAAGATGTGTCTACATGGTAGTTCGTTAAATGTCACAAATTTGCACGAGCATGAGTCAATATTTACATTAGCTTCACCGAAACAAGTCTTGATTCTAACCATGTCTCCATTCACCACTGCAGGAAGTTTGACTTGCCCAGCAAGAAACAGTTGCTCCACAACAATCTGGTAAGCATGAGGAGTGAGCAGCTCCATAAACATAGCTTGTGCTGAACCAGGGGGATAACTACATAACCGACGTTTGGTCAGCACATTGGATATCCTACTGTCTCTTTCTTGCCGAAAAGTTGAGATACAGATCTCAAGTTCGTTGAAAAACGACTTAAGGTTGGAGAATTTCGTAATCACCTGCTTCAACTTCTGGTTCAACTTCTGGTTCATACTCTCAATTCTGTTAGTAGTATTATTGCTGTAGTGACATGAACCTTTCAATCCAATCACCCATTCCTCGTGTATTTTATCCCACGAATTAACAAAATAATCAATCACAGGCTGAATGTTAGTATCACGAAGCTTTTGAACATTAGCGTCATATTCCTGAGTTGTTTTGGAATACGCAATAATCTGAATTCTTTTCTTCTATTCTCAGTCCCATTTTTTCGCAATGAATTTCACGACTCATTGATTTTAGCACATGAAACAAACATAACTGAAGATTTATATGTGGCATAAGTTCTTTAAACACACTCCTTTCAGTCATGTCCTTGTCTGTCAAAACAGTTTTAATTTCCGTCCATGCAGGATTGTGGCGCTGGAACATTTCCAGTAGATATTTCAAAGTGACTCTATCTTCGGTAACAACAACATAGACAGCAACAATCTCCGTTTCACCGTTACCATCTATTACAATCGTAAGAAATACTGGCATCCGAAAAATGTTTAATTTATATATTGTAGCGTCTACCATGACTAAATCTGGATAGAGAGCAAATTTTTCCTTCATGGTTTTATCCTGGAAGTATATGGCCTGCAGGTTATCTGTATCATCAGTAATAACTTCGACTATTTTATCTAAAATAAACAATTTTATGAATTAATTGTCTGACAAAAATCTTTTCGAAAAGATAGATGGCTAATATTATAGGCATATTATGACCCGTGTTAGCTATTTTGATTAAAGTTTAGTAGTAGATTCTCATATTTGTACATGTATATATACATGTATATATACATGTATAAGACATTAATGAAGAAATCACAATCAAACCCCTAAATACCACCCTGGCTTTTGCATGACTTATAGAGGGTTGACAGTGGTACCTAATACCTATTTAACCTTGACATTATATTCTCATTATTGCATATGTGACAGGGCCTGTGCAGGGAAGAATATTGACTGACTGCGTATTTTACAAGAATTTGACATCAAGGTTTTCTTTTGCAAATAAAAGTGTTAATTAGCATCAAGAATTATATTTACCACCACTTGAGCATAAATCAGATAGTATTTCTTCGCGATTATTACTGCTTTCTTTTATCTTTGCTGACAAGTTCTTAATGTCTCTCAAAGTGACAGATTTTTGGTAGGCCTTCCTTATGTGACTCTGCACGATCTTCTTGTTTGGTTTTGTCCCCAATATAGTAATGATTTCAGCCTCTTCGTTAGGATTTAGACGGCGGCATTTCAGAAAGAACTGGTAGGTATTCTAGAAATAAATACGGATACATACAGATACAAATACCGATATATTCAAATATATAGATAGATGCAAAACCAAATGTTAGGCCCTAGAATAGAATGTAGATCCTTTTGCGTTTATTGATGAAGGTTCTTTATTCATGAAAATAGTCTAGGCATTCACTGTTGAATCCTAATCATTTTCATGAGCCTATTTTCTCCTTTAATGCCACAATTATAAATTATAAGCTTATCGGCGTTACTTTTTTCAAAATGACTTACCTCTGATGTAGCATGCTTGTGTTCTAAATTCAAGCTTTTGACAACAAGTTTTTGACTCTCTTTATCGTACCGTACCTCAGATGAACGTGAGATTCACAACCTTTACGGAAAGTACTGAAAAACAAAGAATTTGTTATAGAAATAAATAAAAAATTTTGTCAAAAACTGTAGGACAAAATGTACGTGGCCTACAATGAGCCCTTGCAATGAAAAGACGAGCTATGATGATGCCAATGATGATTGATGGAATGGAAATCATTAGCCTACCAGGCAAGGTGTTTAGAAAATTTTGCCATAATTCGTGTAGGCCTAGCCCAACGTCATATTATATTTTACTACCGTACCGATAACGAAGTACTGGAACGGCATATCGTGAAAATGTTGCCATGACCCATGACCCATGGAAAAAAGAAATAGATCTACGGTATTCTGCTGGTGCAGTAGGCCTAGATCTACTAGGCCTAGCCTAGTGACGTGTGAAGAGTGAGTTATTAAACAAAGATTTGATTGAACCTGAGAATAAGATTGGGCTGGCCTATGAATCGATGCGATAGTAAAAAGGAGGTATAGGCCTATATGTTGTTCATATATATTGGCTTACATACCTTTGATTTGGTCTTTTCCCAGTGCTTGTACTCTTGAAATAAATTCCTACCACCGTGGACACAGGCATATTTCAATTCGTAGATCTAATAGATGATTTCTTTGTCGAGTGGAACGTCCATTCCTCTTTTTATTTTAGCATTTTCTAGCGTTCTGCTGTCTCGCCGCCAGTAAGTTACCTTTTCAGTGTTTTCAAAAGATTTCAAAGCTTCTTCTAATTCGCGAAAAGAAGCAAATTTCGCGCCTAAGCAAAAAACGCCTTCGGATGGCTGATCCCCCATTTTTAGTGTGACCTTCCGACGCCGTTTGACCTTCTGACGTCATTTGTCAAATGACGTCAAAACTGTTCACATCCTGCTATATATCTTTCTTAACATCGCAACTGGATCCGGTCGAATATCCACTGCCACTTTAAAACGAATTATACGTTGAAATGATATATAGATGACGCCGTGTTTAGATGACGTCATTCCTATCCAGTCTATATGATATCTATGATCATATAATACTGTTAGGCTACAAATTATTGCGAGATAGAAATTAATGCATTTAATGCGACCTATTCGCGATCGCATTAATTGGTATCCGCATTTTTAAATAGATATTCCCAAGTGAAGTTTATGAAGTTAAAATATGGCTGACATAAGTGATCATCGATATATAGTATTTAAATTGAGATCGGGTGGGATTAATTAATTAGGTAATTATCTCTAAATTTGAAACTGATTAGTAATCAATGGCGTGAAAAAAACAAAAGATGTTTACACTTGACTATTTAAAGATAAATTCTTGATCATTGTTCATGTCTTCATTCATTAAGCACTTTAGAATTTTGATGATATTAAAAAATGCGACACCTATCGAGGATCGCATTAATTTGTACTCGCATTTTAGTCTCTATACCCCATGTCGCATTAATTTATTGACGCATTAATTTCTAGTCTTACAGTATCCTACTCATTCGCTTAGCTCGAAAATGGGCTTGCGAAGTTACAGCGAAGGGGAAACTTCGCGTCATAGCCGAGCTTTAACGCGTGCTTTGCTCGGGCGAAATAAAAATCTTCGTTTCCCTTTGCGGAGTATAAACCGGCCTAAAGGTACGTTCACATTTTTTTGTTCAGGGCCCGGTTCCTAGCATCGTGCTTAAGAAAGATAGCTTGCTAAACCAGAGGGAAAAGAAAAAAATGGACAGAGGAGGAAAGTACGAGTCTGATGACTCTGGTACGGGAAAATAGAGAGGTCTCGGAGGGAAAATATTCACCCTCAATAACCTCCGAGAGGATGAGAAATACATGGAAGTAGTATATGAGCTTACAGATATCCGGCACCCCTCCGCTTCGCTCCGCTCCGCTCCGCTCCGCTCCGAGCTACCGGATATCTATAAGCTCATATACTACTATTTGCCCACCCGCCCTCCCTTTTAAATAACCAAAAAATGTCTTAAATAAACATTCACTTTAAACTTCAAGATATATAATGAATAAATTCGTCTGCTACATTATTTAATTGTTTAATCAATATTCTCTTAACAATAAACATTCTAGAATATTCTAGAACTTTATTTATTTACTGCGTAGTAGGTGACAGCTGTTGTACTCAGTTAAGGAAGCCATTTTGAAACATATAACAGGGTTTTATAAGTGGTCTGTGTTTTTCGTTAATTAATCTGTCTAATGAAGGGATTATAGGATTTTGATTGAGATATTTTGATAGTCAGGATGTCGGGGTAAGGAAAGTGTTCTTCAAGTTGTGTTTCTGTGTCGTTATACTCAAACTTTGAGTGTTTTCACTCACCGATTCCAAATTCTATATTTCTGACCAAAAGGATGGTGGAGACAAGATTTGAGAAGGTAGATGAAAAGAGTGAAAATTACATGAGAGGAAATTTGTGATACAACATAGTTTTTTCTTTGATTTCTAACATATAACATTAATGAAGATAAATCCTTGATCCTTAATATATTAATTTTGTGGTATAAATCATTCATTGTATTCATCTATATATAACCTTATAATCGCATATGCTTATCAAAAAAATCCCTAGTTAATTCTACGAGACTTTCGAATTTATTTCGCTCTGTAGGTTAACAATAAAGGGAAAGAATTGATACGAAATCATTCATTTTTATAATATTGTTGGAGTTCTACCCTGAGATAAAAATTTGGATGATCTCCATAATATATTATTATCACGATTTATACCAACAAAATCCCCCCATTCCCCATTCCCCCTTAGTTAATTCTACGAGACTTTCGAATTTATTTCGCTCTGTAGGATTAACATGAAAAGGGTGAAGAATTTATATCTAGGATTTATCTTTATTAATGTTGTATGAAGGAATATCTCAGAATTGATTCTGGTCTATCATGAATTCCTTCTCTTGTAAGAGTAACTTTCTCTTTGTCTTCCTATCTCTTATATGTTTTCATTTCATCCAGAATCAGATTGATAGAAGGAAGAAGTGGGCGAAGAGTTTTAAGTTTTGTGTGACTACTATGAAACCCATTTTGAAGTGGCATGTTTCCAAAGCTTGATATCTTTGAACTGTTGAAATTTTTCTTCAACTTCCCGTGATTTCTTCTACGGACAAACCAATTAATGAAAAAACATTCCACAACTCTGACCATCAAAATGGCTTCCTTAACCCCTTAACCCCTACTCCCGCCCCCTTACCCCTTCCCCCCCCCCCTGCAAAACAAATATAACCTCTCCACGCACTTGGTTGTTAAAATCCATTGTGCTCCGAAGCTTCTAATTTACAAAAGAGTTATTTCCCTTTATTCGGGAATTCCAAATTATCAAATCTACCATATTAAAAATATGGGATTGATTTTAAAGCATGAAAAGGAAAAGTTCAATTACACTGGAGATGGTTTCTTCTCATAATATATTATTATCACGATTTATACCAACAAAATCCCCCCATTCCCCCTTAGTTAATTCTACGAGACTTTCGAATTTATTTCGCTCTGTAGGATTAACATGAAAAGGGTGAAGAATTTATATCTAGGATTTATCTTTATTAATGTTGTATGAAGGAATATCTCAGAATTGATTCTGGTCTATCATGAATTCCTTCTCTTGTAAGAGTAACTTTCTCTTTGTCTTCCTATCTCTTATATGTTTTCATTTCATCCAGAATCAGATTGATAGAAGGAAGAAGTGGGCGAAGAGTTTTAAGTTTTGTGTGACTACTATGAAACCCATTTTGAAGTGGCACGTTTCCAAAGCTTGATATCTTTGAACTGTTGAAATTCTTCTTCAACTTCCCGTGATTTCTTCTACGGACAAACCAATTAATGAAAAAACATTCCACAACTCTGACCATCAAAATGGCTTCCTTAACTCCTTAACCCCTACCCCCACCCCCTTACCCCTACCCTTCCCCCCTCTCCACGCACTTGGTTGTTAAAATCCACTGTGCTCTGAAGCTTCTAATTTACAAAAGAGTTATTTCCCTTTATTCGGGAATTCCAAATTATCAAATCTACCATATTAAAAATGTGGGATTGATTTTAAAGCATGAAAAGGAAAAGTTCAATTACACTGGAGATGGTTTCTTCTCTGGATTGATGTCCCTTATACCAAAGGTTACATCCTTTGTAACTAAAAACAAAGACCTTATATCCTCGGGGGCAAAAGCGATTTCATCAGTCGGGCAGGCAGCGAGTTCAATTAGCAAATCTGTCCAACAAAAAAATGAATTAGATGAATTGCGTAAAAATAAGAGAACTCAGACAAAAAGCGAAACAAGGCAAAGGATTTAAGGTGTTGGGATAAAGCCTAAATCCTGTTATGTAAAAATGGCAAAACTTGACCCGATCTTTCAACTTTATGAACCAATAGAATATACATTCAATAAGAAACAAGAAGACTACATCATTATATCTCCAACTGTTGGGTCCAAATCTCAGATTAATGACGGAGATAGAGTCACATTTGAAATCAATTCGTTGTCCAATTGGTTACTTCTTTTCGACGCTTACTTCCGCTGTGATTTCAAAATTAAAGATGGTGCCCTCAATCAAAATCGTTTTCCCCAACAGATGGTAACATTGGAGAACAATTTCTTCCCCTCTTTATTTAGCGAAATGGTTTTAGAAGCCGGTTCAAATATAATTGAAACAATCAAACACCCAGGTGAGTTTGACACAATGCTTAAAACTCTTTTATATCCAAAAAATTATACAACGGCATCGTGTTGGATGCCAGACACGGGAGATGGGGAAATACAATCTCAACAAGAAAATGTAGCAGCAGACGCCAACCAGGCAGCAGTTAGAGCTAGTGTTAACAATTTGATCAATATAACCAAATTTCAAAATAATGCAGGTTATAAACAGAGGGTTGTATTTTACAATAAACCTATTGATAGAAATAGCTGGGGTTCGTACATAAACTGGAATTTATATCCCCTGTTTGGATTACTTGAGCACAGGAAAGTTTACATTGGTCTACCCTTCAAAATCCATCTTCAAAGATTAATAAATAACAATAGAATATTTTTTGGAGAAAACAATTCAAATGCTAAATTAGAAATAACCGATATTCAATTATACGTGCCAGTAATAACCCCAACAATCGAAGTAGAAACAAGACTTCTTAGTAGTTTGAAAAAAGATATTGAAATAGCATTTTTAAGAAGAAATACGATTGGATCGATAACAATCACAGGGGAGAATTTCACATGGCAAGTGACGAATACCACAAAACCAGCGAGATATTTAATACATGTACTTGGTTTCAAAAATCTTCCAGATTCACAAACGAACAACAACAACCTTTTTAAAGTAACTGGTGACAACTTTGGAGATCCTAAAATAAAAAGGGTTCAAGTAAGATTAAACAATGAAAATTATCCAAATCAACCCTTAAAAATTAATCCTGATACCAAGGACTTTAATGAGTTGTATAGAAACTATAAGATTATGAGCGAATTATTTGGAAATGTACCACAGTTTAATTATTTCGATTTTATTTTAAATTATCCTATATTTTGTTTTGATCTCTCTGCTCATAAAGAAGATTTGTTTAAAACAGGCGTACAGTTATCTGTATACATTGAAAAAACAGCAGGAGATATGGATGGGTATTGTCTCTTGTTAGAGGAATCTCGTCATATCATAAATATAATGGATAGAAAGATGAATAGAATTGATTAAATTCCTAACTTTAAAAAAGGAAACCAGAAGTTTTAGTCGCTAAAATATTAGAATCAATCGAAAAAGGGAAACCGAAAACAATTACTTATAATGGTATAAAGATACATATTTCACAATCGGTGATTAACAAACTAAAAAATCATAAAGTACTGGACAATATTAATTATAATGAAATAGACAAGCAAGCTAAAGAAGGTGGGTTTCTATTTCTTCTCCCATTAATTTTCGGTGGATTAGCAGCTGCAGGTGCTGTTGCCGGGGGTGCAAGTGGTATAGCGTCAGCGGTAAATAAGAAAAAAGCCGAAGACGCTGCAAACAGAGAAAAACGTAGACATAATTTAGAAATGGAAAAATTAGCCAAAGGTTCTGGGATCAAGGATATCTTAGCAAGTGTTAAACAATTCAATCACGCAACCAAGAAAACAGTAAAAGAAGGTTTGTCTAAGTTAATTGATCAAATTGATACGGGTGAAACTGAGATTCAAAAAGAAGGAGAGGGATTAATACTTAAACACATTCGCAGTGGTGATGGTTTATTTCTTTCAAAATATAAAGGAGAAGGTATTGTATTAAATCCTCATTAAAAAAATGGCTACAAAATTTAAACATTCAGATAGGTTTCCACAAAATCCAATGTTTATGTGTATTGTTGGTCAATCAGGATCAGGAGAAACTCCCCTATTATTTAAGATGTTAACAATACCCAAATTATTAGATTTTAATTCCCTTTACATTTATACATCAACTCCAGATCAATTATATTATCAATTTCTGAAAGCCTTAGAATATTTACAAAAAGAAGACATACAGCAAATATTTCGAATTTATGAACAGGATGAAAATCTTCAAAATGATAAAACTCCTGAAGAATTTATAAATTATTGTATAAAAGAAAACAACCCATCATTAACACCTACTGATATTCAAGTTGTACTAACCAAGAACGTGAACGATTTAGATTTGTCTACTATCGATAAGAAAAGGAAAAACCTGATCATTTTCGATGACTGTGTAGCACAATCAAACCAAACAGTTCAACAAGAATTCTTTACTAAAGGAAGACATCACAATTGTCATTGTATATATCAATCTCAATCATTTTATGGAATGGACGGAATGTTTATTAGAAAGAACGCTAATTGTTTTATTTTGTTTGAATTAAACGATAAAGATCTATCTCAAATACTCCAATCAATAATTCATGGTATGGAGAAAGATGAATTTAAAAAACTTTGTAGAAGACAATGGAGCAATCCTGGCGATCATGGATATATCTTTGTTAATACAAGAAAACCAGCTGGACAAAAAGTTATGACAAATATTTGTAATTAAAAAATGACTGATTGGAATAAAATATTAAAGAGAAATAAAGATTACATTAAAACTAAAGATAAAATAAAATCTAAAATTGAAGATAGAAGATTATCGCAAATGGGAATGGAGGAGAGTTTATCAACTTTATTTAAGCCTCTATTAAAACAACAAGAAAATACTCCACCTCCTGCTATAGAAAATGCCCCACCTCCTGCTATAGAAAATGTCCCAGAAAATGAATTTATAATAAAATCACTTGATGATATAAAACGTTATTTTTCAAATCCTGACCCAACATTACCGAAGTCTATTAAACCTGTTGTGGATGATTATGGCTTATTATTCAATGGTTATCGAATATTGTTCGATCATCGTTACCCTCAATTCAAGATAGATACAAAACCCTTTAGATATAAACTAACACAAGGATTAATTGATTTGATTAACGGAGGAGACATTGCCATTGCTGAATACAATGATTTGATAGAATATTTAAAACTTCTTCACGCTATTAAAAAAACAGGAGCTCTAACAAATAGATTGAAAGAAGTAGACCTACATATCAGAGCCATGAATGATGTTGATGAATCGGATGAATATTGGGAAGAAAATCCAATCGTAGAAGAAATAGATGAATTCAATAATTTGATATCTGGAGAAGGAATAACTTTTTTATCAGATGATCCCGAACAATTACTTAACAGACTTAATGTAATTATTGAAGCAATGAAACATGGACATCAAACTGATTCAAATGAAATCCATGCCATTTTAAAAAGATTATTAGAAAAGGGAATTATAAATAAAGACGATTATATTAATGTTTTAAAAAATGGATGAGGAGTTTTTCATAATAACATCTAAGTCCTCGAAAATAAGATTAACCCTAGATTATGAATGTGAACTAGATCCAAATAAAAACTATAAGTTAGGACTAAAATATTTTTCAGTTTACAATTCAATAAGAAATGTTAGTGAACAGAATAACCAATTGAAAATTTCTAAAGACAATGGGAGATCATTTAAATTATTAACATTATTACCAGGAAGTTAACGAATATATATCTCAATTTGTTGGAAGTCATAAGGACAAACCAAATATTGAATTCGAAGGTAATTTAAATCTGAACAAAATAAAACTAAATCTAAAAGACAAACATCAAGTAGATTTCAATGTAGAAAACTCAATAAATGAATTATTAGGTTTTGAAAAGAAATTGTATACCAAATCTACACTTGCTCCTTATGAAGCAAATATTGAAAACGACATCGATATTATCAATATTCATTGTAATTTGGTTGATGGTGGATTTTTCAATAAAAGCAAACAACAAATCATTTTCAGTATTCCAACGTTTACAGTTCCAATCGGTTATAGAATAATAGAAAAACCGTTTCAAACAACATATCTTCCAATAAATACCAAAGGTATTAAAGATATCAATTTAGATATAAAAGATGGACGTGGAAGATATTTAGATTTTGGCGAGGAAGAAATATGTATTCAATTACACGTTTCCTCATCTTCATCTAAAATTATATAATCGTAATCATCGAATTCGTAATTTTCAACCATATTAACTTCATCTTTATTATTATAAGGACACATAATTCCATTTCTGTTTGGTGGTTTTCTTTTAATCAAATTCAAATTATGTTTGAATACTTTCTTTTGTTTATCTTTCGGAATTACCACACCGTCTGTAAAACTTTTTTTCCAAGGTTTATCGAATTCATTTTCAATATCTTTTCCATTGGCTAATTGTAAATAATCTTCCACACTCAACTTTGATTTTGTATATCCTTTAAAAGTTTTCTTTTCCACTAATTCTCCATTAGAAGTTAGAATGATATTGTATTTTACTTTTGGAGCTAAATATAAACCAAGTATTATACCACCATCTCCATAATCATTCTTCCCTTTTCCATATTCCGTTTCAGAAGTTAATCCAGCTTTTTCTAAAATATCCCAATTCCTATCTGATATGTATAAGCTATCGGTATCAGTATAATATATTTCTGGTTTTCTAAAACCATCAATAACATGAATAAAATTATTCATTATTCGTTTGCTATGTGATAAGATAAATGAACCCAAGTGACTCGGAGTTAATCTTGTTGTTTTTGTTGGTTTGATAATTTCAGGTTGTTCCTTTTCTTTTTCCACTATATATTGTTGTTCATTTACTTTTTCATAACTTTTTATATTTGAATCAAAATTTGCTTTAAGAGTTTCTTCAGACCATAAATGAAATTCTGTAGTTATATCTTTCTGAACAGTTTTTCCGTACAAAGAATTACCAAGTAATTTCATACAGTCGCTGCCAACTAAATTTCCCTGTTGTTTATATTTGTTTCTTTCTTCCTTTAAAGTTAGAACATAGTCTTTAAAAGGAGGTGTTTTGAAATTTTCTTCATAAACTATCCCATCTAATATTTTGATAATGTTTCCACCAGCTCGAACAATTTCCTGTATGTCAACAGAAGTGAGAACGTCATTACAAAAACCATTTCTAAATAGTATCTTATCACCAGATTTTGTTTAGGGTTTATCATCCTCTATAACAGTGTAAGTTATTTTGTCTTTGGCTGGTATTGGTTGAAAAAACATATTTTTTGGATACTCAAACCAAACAGATAAAATAGCACACCTTGGTCTAAATTGTTGTTTATTGAAAAGCTTTACAATCTTTTATAGCTCTTGCTGATTCAGCCTTTGGGTATTCACCATCACACATAGCAGAGGCATAAAGACCGTTAGCGTCAAATGCCATTAATTTAGAACAAGAGATTTTCTTCAACTCTTCGTTAAAATCTTTAGAAGACTGTTGGTATTTTTTGAATAACTCAATTATATCAGACTCAGTTGTATTTAAATGATGTTGCAGTACTTTACAAATTTCATCTAATTTATCCGATTTGAATTTTATTATGTTTGCAGAAACCCTACCTCCTTTTACAGAACGTCTGACATAATGTCTAATGAATGGATGATACCAACCTTTAAGAGATAAAGCGGGAGCTGTTAAATTATTTATTACACTTTGATTTATCATAGATGTCATAACTTGATTGTATTTGATCAAACATATGCCTAAACATATAGTATCTCTTTTAGCATAAGGTTCCCATTCTTCTCTTCGGGACTCCCAATTTGATTCGTTTATAGACGCAATATCTAAATCAATCTTTCTTAAATTCATTGGTAATTCTGATGATTTTCCCCAATCTTTTAAACTTCTTGCTACATGTTGATATGAACAAGTGAAATTTAATTTTTGAAGATAATTGTTATTGTTGTTAAACTTCTTTTCATTATTCCATTTTTTCTGTAAAGACTTTTCTGTATATATATTAGATAGTAGTATAAGTATATTCAGATTTAGCGCATGCAATGCGCATGCGTCAGATTTACAGTAGGGTATATTCCTTAATTAGATTGATGGCATCTTAAGGTGTATAAGTAATTAATATCCCTTTAACATCTCTATTTCCTTGGCATTGCATGCGCTAAATCTGAATATACTACGAAGCTATTCTTCTTTTAATAAAGTTTAATTCAGATTTATTCAATGCACATAGATTTACAGCAGGGTATATTCCTTAATTAGCATCATCAATAATGTAAGCGATTGATAATATCTATTACTAAAAAATGTCTTTAATAAACATTCACTCCCCTACAATGTATATTGGGTCGGGAGACATTCAAAAATCTTTAACTAAACTTTATGATATATATTATATTATATTAACCATATCGTTATTCTTATGTCTACATGTTATCGTCTGGGTCAGCTAGTTTATAAACAAATTCGTCTGCTACATTAATATTGATTTTATCTCCCCGCTATAACAATATCAGCCAATCAAAATGGGATTCTAGAAAATTCTGAATCTATCTTGATTAAAAATACAGACGAGTAAGACCACTACGTGGAGTGTGTTTCAGTTAATATTATGTCCGTGGAAAATATGGAAATTGATGGAGATAATCCAGAAGATTTGAACGTAGAGATCAGCATTGATTTACATATAACTTATCTCAAGGAACAATTGGGACATTTTCAAGAACTGAAAGAAAAAATGTTATTAGAAGGACGACATAGTGCAGAATTGTTTCATAAGAACAATATTAAAAAACTGAAAAACAAACCAAAAAATATTAACTTTCACCAACAAAACCCACCCACCTGTGAGGATTTTTTAAAAAAACTAAAAACTTTACTTGGTGAAATTGAAAGTGTTCCGGAAATTGGAAATTTTGATGCCGGTGTTAATGATAATGATATCATTAAAGACAAAATTATACAGTGTGACAAATTCATGAAACATCAACAGTCACGTACAATCAAATCCTATGTTACATATGGACTATGGTTGGAGAAACTGTACTTATTAAATTTTGGGACATTTGAAACTTTTGTGAAAGATAACTTAACAATTTCGTTAGGATGGAGCCGAAAATTACGGAAGCTTGCAAAAATGTGTCAACAATACAACAAATTACATAATTTAAAAATTCCAATAACGAAATTGCTTGGAATGTTACCAAAAATTAATCAAGGCTTTAAAACTAATCCTGAACAAAGAAATTTTTGGAAATAAGATGGTTCAGTGTTTCAGGTAAGTTCGTGTCAAAATTTTTATTCAATTAACCTTACACTATATTTAACAGAAACATATGGTATATTCGAAGAGAGATGACGAAGTATACATTCTTTACTCGTTCGAAAAACACTGTTCACAAAGCGACCTTTACTCATACAGAAAGACTTAACGATTTGACTCAAGACTGGATTAACCAGACGTTCTATTAATAGACGCTATTTTATTTTTCAGGTTATGTGGCGATCAATAAAATTACCTGACAAACAGTTGGTAGCGACCGATCTTATAGGACCGGTCCTATAGGAGCGTTTTCGATCGTGTACAGTTGAATAGAACAACATCCTTTAAGTGACGTATCATAACAACAGTTGGTAACTAACGACTGATCTTATAGGACCGGTCTTATAGGAGCGTTTTCGATCATAATAATTACACCATGTCGTATTACTTATGAATGTATTTTATACTTGGTAACACTATTGATTTTATAATAAAATCAAATCTATCAAATCTTCTGTATTAAAAATATGGGGTTGATTTTAAAGCACGAAAAGGAAAAGTACACGGGCGATGGGTTCTTATCTGGATTGATGTCCCTCATACCCAAGGTTACATCATTCGTAACTAGAAACAAAGACCTTATATCCTCGGGGGCTAAAGCGATTTCGTCAGTCGGGCAGGCCGCGAGTGCCATATCCAAAACTGTTCAACAAAAAAACGAATTAGACGAGTTGCGCAAAATTAGAGAACTGAGACAAAAAGCCAGACAAAAACAAGAAGGTCAAGGATTTAAAGTGCTGGGATAAGGTCTAAATCCTGTTATTAAAAATGGCAAAACTCGATCCGATCTTTCAACTTTACGAACCAATAGAATTAAAATTCAATAAGAAAAAAGAAGACTACATCATTATATCTCCAACTGTTGGGTCCAAATCTCAGATTAATGACGGAGGTAGAGTCACATTTGAAATCAATTCGTTGTCCAATTGGCTACTTCTTTCCGACGCTTACTTCCGCTGTGATTTCAAAATCAAAGACGGCTCTCCCCAAAAATAATCGTATCCCCCAGCAAAATGTGACCTTGGAGAACAATTTCTTCCCCTCTTTATTCAGCGAAATGGTTTTAGAAGCCGGTTCAAATACTATTGAAACAATCAAACACCCAGGTGAGTTTGACACAATGCTTAAAACTCTTTTGTATCCTAAAAATTATACCACGGCATCGGGTTGGATGCCAGACACGGGAGATGGGGAAATACAATCTCAAGAAGATAATTTACAAGCAGACGCCAACCTGGCGGCAGTTAGAACTACTGTTAACAATTTGATCAATATCACAAAATTTCAAAATAATGAAGGTTATAAACAGAGGGTCGTATTTTACAACAAACCTATTGACAGAAATAGTCATGGGGGATACATAAACTGGCCCCTCTACCCGTTGTTTGGATTACTTGAGCACAGGAAAGTGTACATTGGTCTGCCCTTCAAATTTCATCTTCAAAGATTAATAAATAACGATAGAATATTTTTTGGAGAAAACAATTCAAATGCTAAATTAGAAATAACCGACATCCAATTATACGTGCCAGTAATAACCCCAACAATCGAAGTAGAAACGAGACTTCTTAGTAGTTTGAAAAAAGATATCGATATAGCATTTTTAAGAAGAAATACGATTGGATCGATAACCATCACAGGGGAGAATTTCACGTGGCAAGTGACGAATACCACAAAACCAGCCAGATATTTAATACTTGGTTTCAAAAATCTTCCAGATTCACAAACGAACAACAACAACCTTTTTAAAATAAGCGGTGAGAACTTTGGAGATCCTAAAATAAAAAGGGTTCAAGTCAGATTAAATTCCGATTCGTATCCAAACCTCCCGTTAAAAATTGATCCTGATACCAAGGACTTTAATGAGTTGTATAGAAACTATAAGCTTATGAGCGAATTATTTGGAAAAGTACCCCAGTTTAATTATTTCGATTTCGTTTT
>CM060200.1:14035175-14464726 GCA_030562195.1 Nipponacmea schrenckii | reverse complement strand
AAAAATCGTTTAGAGTATCCACGCTCTTTCAGTTTTGAGAAAACAATCGTACAGGCTTGGTTGAAATCAGAAGGCCTTGTGCAAATTCGGTGAAATCGTAAAACTTGTGACTTAATAATTCCAGAAAATGTATGTTTTGGATGAAATGAGCTCTTATGCAAAAGTTGATGAGTGTCGGTTTCTTTGAAATATACTTTAATATCTAATTTATTAGTCTCCGCTATGGAATAACTATGGAATAGCCCCTGCCTCTCTATTTGTTGTAGACAAAATAGAAGCTACAATTTTCAATGGATTTAAATGAAACTTGGTGTGAGCATTAGAATTGATAAGACACAGTCAAGATCGAATTTGATGATTTTTCGATGAACAGTTTTTTAGTTATTGCCCTTGACTTAGTAAGATTGTGTCAAAATTTTTTTGTGGTTCAATAGAAGCTACAATTTTCAATGGATTTTGATGAAACTTGGTGTTTTTGAGTTTTTGCCCTTGACTTCAATATCCATTTAGTGAATGTTTTTGAGTCATTGCTCTATTTATTTTTCAAATTCAATGCTGCCAGTGGGCGTATGTTACCTTGCCTGGCAAGCTATCTTTTATTTTATCAAGTTCATTTATCTACTGATCACATCACCCAGTCTCATCATATTCATATAATATGATCATACCCTCGGCTCAAGCTTATTAACAGTTTATAATAATTCCTCGATTAAATTTTTAGATGCTGCAGAAGCTAAAACAAAATGGAAATCCATCAAGGATAGCTACAGAATCCAGAAAAAGAAGATACGAGATGGTGCGCGTAGTGGTAGTCGTGCTATTGGTTCTAAAGTTAGATGGCCGTTTTTTTTAACTATGTGGATATCTAGATAGATTTATGTCCATTTCAAAGTAAGTTTATTGATAGAAGGTTTCTATTAAAATTGATATAAATCCACGTGTATTTAAACCATTTAAACAAACACATAGACATAAATCGCCAATATATGGCATAACATCCGCTACCCTAGGTAGGTGATCTATGCTCATGATTTTGTTTTTTGTAAACAATATTTTATTTAATAGAAACGGATTGGGGAACAGGCTTTCGCCTATATCACCCCTCTCATATAAACATATTTACATAAGAAAATACATTTTAAAGAGTTTGGTTGTTATAAACATATATACAAACATTGCAACAAAACTTTAAATAATGATAACTAAAATAATAATGAAAGTATACTTAGGTTTTAGAATCTTTTTGAAAAGGCAATAAAATCGTGAATTTTTTCAAAAATTAAAAATGAGTTTTGTTTGGTGTCTGCTCCGAAAAAAAGATTATGTACATTAATGAAAATAGAAGGTAAATAAGATAATGCTCGATTTCGTGCATCTAAATGTAGGGGCAGTTGAGTAAGTAGTGTTCTGTATCCTCAAATGGATGACCACAAGCGCAAGCTGGTGAAACTGTCTTAAAAATTTGTGACCATTGAGATCACTACAGAATAGACGCAGACGACAGTGGATAATTTGGTTTTGTCGTTTTCGAAATGATAAAATATGGGTGGTTTAGTATCTGATAGTCTAAGTGAGATTTTAAATGAGGAAATCGAAAGTGACAGTTTTTTAAAATCTGGGAGAATGTTCCACTCACGAATTGTAGATGGTAAAAAAGAGTTGTAAAATAAATCAGTTCGACAGTAAAACAGCATATTGTTGTTTCTGAAAGAGTAGACTGTATTTTTGGTTGGTAAAAGTTCCGAAAGAAAATTTGGAGTAATATAATTAATCATTTTATATAGCATTATATGTTAGTGTCGTCGACGTCTCTCCTGTAGTGGGATAAATCCTGTTTCTTGGTAGATTAAGGCACGGCTTGTTCCCGCATATAGTTCTAAGTGCGTGTAACTGGAGGTTCTCAGTCGTTAATTCTTTAGTGCTCCCGTCCCATACAATATCGCAATAATCAAAATGAGGTAAGATAAAAGAGGTGTATATGGTTTGAAGAGATTTCCTACTTAGACGATATTTCAGACCTTTAAGACAGTTGATAAGCCTACCAGTTTTCTCTAAAAATCTGATTAATATGACAATCCAATTAACAATTAGTTTGAAAAGTTAGTCATAGTTGCTTGTGCTGAGAAACCTCCAGGATGTCGGTGTTGTCAAATTTTAAGATAGGCAAAATAAGATTATTTTTATTATGTAGTGCCAGTGATTCAGTTTTAGCGGGTTGAAGGTAACAAGCCAATCTTTAGCCCAGTGATTAATTTGCTCAAGGTCACGGAAGCATGTGGGTCATCAATTTTAAGATACAGACAAGTGTCATCGGCAAAAAGGCGAATGTTGGATTGGATGTTGTCTACAGTATCAATTATGTAAATTAAGAATAGTAGCGGCCCAAGTACAGAACCCTTCGGTACACCATGATTTCTGTTAACCTAATGTCCCAACCATTCATCTGATTCCGACACACCACCACCAACATCGCAACTATTACCACCAGAAAAACCATCCTCCCCCAAAGCAGGTGCTTATTCTCAGTATTTTTGAAAAGAATGGGACTAAAAAGAGAAAACTTTTTTTTAACAACAGCTTACAAGTCCTGGACAGCACTACTGCTAACAGACGAATTTGCTGTTTATGGAGCGTACGTTGCCTCTAGAATAAAGGTCTTGACTAAAAAACAAAAACACAATTTTAAATCAGTGTTGAAAATTTGTTATTTTCATACCAAACAGACAACGATAATGAAAGTAAAGAGAATGGTAGTACCATCAACTTATTTGATCTATTAAATGATTAAACTTGACCAATCGAGTATTCTTTTTCAATTTATAGCGTGATGTTGCCCTGGAACTTGTCCAAACTCGGACATAAAATAGATGTAAAATTGTCTCACCATACATATTATTTCCCACTGGTCCTATTCTTTGCAGCCATGGGACGGACTTACCCCACTATGCACCATTGTAGAATTATCAGATAAAATAGTGGGAGGGGGATATTAAATGTATTCTGGTCTGATGTTTTTATGCGTATGCGTATATTGTGATCAACTTTCTGTCTGTCTGTCTGTCGTCTGTTCACATTTGCTTGTGCTCACTCTACAGACTACAGTTTTGATTGGATTTTAATAATTTTTGGTATGTCATTGCATCACAAAGAGGAACTGTATTGATTTTGGTGATGGTCGAATAATTTTTAGCGGAGATACAGTGTCCGACTGTGATTTCGGAAAAATTAGAGTAACTGTCTTGTGCTCACTCTACACTCTACAGTTTTGGTTGGATTTTAATAATTTTTGGTATGTGAGTTCATAGCATCACAAAGAGATGATAGAATAACTTTTAGCAGAAATACAGTGTCCGACTTATCGGAATTTCGCAAAAATGAGAATAACTGTCTTGTGCTCACTGTACTACAGTTTTGACAGTGACAATTTTGATTCATATTTAGTCTGATTTCATGGTACACAAGATTTTTTGCCCATTATCTGATAAAAAGGAACATGAATTTTTGCCCATTATCTGATAAGCCTGAGGAGGGCGTATCTGCACGCTTTGCGTGCCTATGTTTAAATGATGTGTTTGAGAACACACCGACGTCACTATTACGACCATGACAACCAATATCAACTAATATAAATTCATAATTCGCATCACATATTGTCATGAGAACAATGCTGAAAGTCTTGTTGTAGTTAAAAATAGACTTCCAGAATTTGCCGGAGCTTGAATAACAATATGTTTCCCATCAATCGCACCAAGAAAGTTTGTGAAATTTTGTGATTTATAAAATCATTCGTTATATTCAGCCATTCCACTCTGACTTGGGTTCAACCGAAACCTCGTAAAATAAAACATCACCGATAGCTCTTCTGGTTTCTGAGATAATATTACACACAGAAGCTTTATGAACTCTGTGTAACTAAAACCACAAGATTGTTGAGTATCACCATGTGCTAGATACCTGGAACAAGGTAAACAAAATATATTGTAAGTCTACAGTTACGTAAACATAAAACTTCGAACGATTATTACTTTTCCTAATGCGTTACAATTAATGTCATTGGTATAAATACAAAATTTTTAGACACCCATTGCACTAAAATATCTCGCCAGTGTAGCATAACATAGCAGTTTCTACAGAAACGACACACCCGGGCAACAGAATATTTGGTCCTGTCTGTTACGGCAACGTTTCCGTCCGCTATACTCTAGTAAACAGTCGCACCATCAGATATTGGGTATGCATGAGTAGCTCAAACTTTCCGGTACAGTTTTCGAAATTTGAAACACTCATTCGGAAATAAGTTGAATGATATTCTCGATCACCTAATTGCATTTATTGAACAAGATCCGAATAGTCTCCTTGTTAATATCGACTTTTTAAAATAGGTCTGATGTACATCCGACAAATCCCTGGATTTAATTCGTAATATGGGCTGTTTTCACAAAAATGTACCAAGAGCGATAAAGACATGGAAGTGGTAAAAAGAGGATGAAATTATTTCAAATTACATGAAAGTTTTAAATTATTGAAAATTTGAACAATAAATTATTTGACTTATCATCTAAATTGTGCTTCGTTTATGAAGTTTTATGTACAAAATGTCCATTCCGTTAGACGGTTAAACTGGAAAATCTGAAGCTGAACTAAAAAAAAGTTATTAAATTTATGCAGGAAAATAAATCATTTATTTTTTTTTTATATTTTATTTGTCTAAAAGAAGTATATAAATATTATATTTAAGCTATTCAAAGTATTTTGATTAGGTTTTATTGATAAGAAAAGTTTGGTTGAAAATTTTCCAGCAAATTGTTTTTAGTCCTGATGAACAGGCCGTATTAGCATGGCAGCCCCCCAGGTGTTACTACTGTATCAAGGCTTAGTTCAAGGTCAATTATCAGAAGCAGAAGTTATGAAATAGAAAACCTTTTTTTGGGGGGAAAATTTGAACAGGTAAGTTTACGACCCCGTGTTGTCACACAAATACTTTGTCTTTTCTGTTAGCCACTTCAAGGTCGTGATAGAACTATATCAACTGAACAAATGCATCTTTTTTATGCTGGATTTGTTTGTGAAAGCACCATGCAAAATGTGTTTGTCCAATCTGTGCCATTGAGTGCAGAAGGCCAAATGTGTCTTTTCCGTTATTTAATTATGTCTTTTCTGTTATATTTTCGTTATAACAGATAAGTCTTGTTTATAAAGGAAAAAAAGAAATGCCATAGTATATAAATTTTAACTCAAAAAATAAAGAAGCCACGAGGAGGTAAAATGAAAAGATACGTAAAAATCTACAAGCTTATGGAGAATCCAAAGCTCGTGATAGAGCCAGATACAGAAATAGAAAAGCAGATGGCAAAATAAAAACAATTTGCTGATTTAAATCCAAGAGGCCAACGAAGTTTAAGACGAAAATAGAGGTTAGATAAGCAAACACAACACCCCCTTCGACCCCTACTAAAATACAGGAAGAAAATTTTCCATTCAATTTAAGTGTACAGAAAATGTTGGAAGAAAAAGGTTGAAGAGAGCAGACAGAGAAGCATATAGAACAAAACAAAAACAACAGAAAATGATTAAAGACTTGACTAATGATGTCAGAAGATTAAAGAGAGGACCATCAAAGTTAGATCCAAGCTTTAACACTGATTATGATGGTCTGGGCATTGAAAATTCACCTGCACCAAAAATGAGAAATTATTAAGTTCTGGAAATTAACCTGCTATTAGAAGAGCCTTATTATTTGGATTTGCTTTTACAGCTGAAGTAAGAGAAAAACTTAAGAAATATTCAACGATCAATCAAGCCAATACAAAATTCATTAAAAGTTTAATTAAAAGTTTGGGAAAGAGTCATAAAATACAAAACCATGTTTTTAACAAACAATTGAAAAAATACTGATCTTTTTTTAATTGAATTTTTGAAATAAACTAAAACATCAGATAGAGCTCCCTCTAAATCTGTCAATGCAATATCCTGCTTTTCCTTGCACCAATAGGGCATCCATAAAGCAAACTTTTGATTAGCATGATCAGATTTATCCAACCGTCCTGCTGAAATTCAATTTCCAAACATTATTTATACAGGTCTTTTCTGTTATGTCTCTTCTGTTAATCTTTTAACGGAAAAGACATCCTTCAAAATTTTATTTTTCAAATATTTCTGCTATTTTAACTTTTCCAGTCTGGCTAGACCTTCTAATGCTATATTAGACACACTTTTTTTTATAAAGCATGGTATATTTCATGAAACATATGTTTTTGTCAAAATAGCCCATATACACAAAGCAAAAAACTGAATTAATTGAAGACTGGACGTAAACATCTGGATCATTTCGTCGCAAATCATCTCAAATCAGTACAAAGCGCACCTGTTCAAACGTGAAATTTGGCTATGAGGTAAATAAAATATGACGTGAATTTGCCCATATAGCTTCGCTTCGCTCAACATTTCGAAAACTTAAAATCGTGAAGCTACTCGCTTGACTGGAAAATTTTATTAGGCATGACCATCTTGCAGCCTGGGCCAAATTTACCAAAAATATAAGCAATGTTTATTTGAGTATGACTTAAACCATATAGAAGGAATGTGGAACCATCCAGACGAGTTGCTCCTATCACTAGGGTAAGTTTCAATATGTAAATGTACCTGATGATTTATTTTGTCTGAATTCAAATGACGCCCAGATGACATCCTGTTTTGAAGATACCCAGTTCTCAAATGATTAAAAGCTAAAATTTGAAAAAGGATGCCATGTTCATATTCAGTTTGAAGACTTGAAATAAAATACTATATGATGAAGGGGGGCTGTTATAGAACAATTTTTTATACGCCCACATGAAATGGGGGGCGTATATTGTCGTCACCCACATCCGTCCGTCCGTCCGTCCACAATTGCTCGTAAACACTCTACACGGTGTAATTCTTGACGGATTTAGATGAAACTTAATATGAGTGTTTATGATCACGCAAGGATGAACCCTATTGAAAATCAGCGAAATCGGAAAAAAATTAGTATGAGTTTGTGCCCTTGTTCTTGAATGGCTCGTAAACACTCTACAAAGTGCAATTCTTGACCGATTTTGATGAAACTTGGTGTGAGAGTATGTTATAACTCAAGGATAAACCCTATCGAAAATCAGCGAAATCGAAAAACATTTAGTATGAGTTATTGCCCTTGTTCTTGAAAACGCGTTCAATTTTAGCATGTAAACACTCTTGAGAGAACAATTTTTAATGGATTTTAATGAAACTTGGCCTGAGTATTTGTTATCACCCAAGGATGAAGCCTATTGAAAACCAGTCAAATCGAAAAAAAATTAATATCAGTTATTGCCCTTGTTTTTGAAAACGCGTTCAATTTTTAGCTTGTAAACACTCTACAAAGCACAGTTATTGACCGATTTTGACGAAACTTGCTGAAATTGTTTAATATCACCCAAGAATGAACCCTTTTGAAAATAGCACATATCGAAATATATTTAATAGGAATTATTGCCCTTGTTCTATAAAATGTGTTGGATTTTTGCTTTGTAAACACTCTACAAGTCACAATTCTTGAGCGATTTTGACATAACTTTGCATGAGTATTTCTAATCACTTAAGGATGAACCCTATTGAAATTCAGTTAAATCGAAAAATATTTAGTATCAGTTATTGCCCTTGTGTTTGAAAACGCGTTCAATTTTAGCTTTTAAGCACTCTAGAAAGAACAATTCTTAATGGATTTTGATAAAACTTGGCTTGAGTATTTGTTTTTACCCAAGGATGAACCTTATTGAAAATCAAATAAATCGAAATATATTTAGTGTCAGTTATTGCCCTTGTGTTTGAAAACGGGTTTAACTTTTTGGCTAATAAACACTCTAGAAGGTACAATTCATGACCAATGTTGACAAAACTCACTGAAATTGTTGGATATTGCAAGGGATGAGCCTAATTGAAAATGTTATAACTCAAGGATAAACCCTATCGAAAATCAGCGAAATCGAAAAACTTTAGTATGAGTTATTGCCCTTGTTCTTGAAAACGCGTTCAATTTTAGCTTGTAAACACTCTAGAAAGAACAATTTTTAATGGATTTTGATGTAACTTGGCTGGGGTATTTGTTGTCTCCCAAGGATGAACCCTATTGAAAATCGAAAAATATTTAGTACAAGTTATTGACCTTGTTTTTGAAAACGCGTTCAATTTAACTCGTAAACACTCTAGAAAGAACAATTTTGAATGGATTTTGATGAAACTTGGCTTTAGTATTTGTTTTCTCACAAGGATAAACCCTATTGAAAATCAGATAAATCGAAAAATATTTAGTGTCAGTTATTGCGCCTGTTTTCAAAAACGCTTTCAGCTTTTGGCTTGTGAACACTCTAAACATTCCTTTTTGACAAACTCGCTGAAATTGTTTAATATCAACCAAGGATGAGCCTTATTAAGAATTAAAAATATCAAAATATTATTAAGGGTGAACCCTATTGCAAATCATAAAAATACCCAAAAATATTTAATGAGTTGTTATTAGGTACAATTCTTGACAGTTTTTAATGAAACTAGAGACCCTAGAAAAAAATAGGTTGGTAGGTTGAATAATTCATTCCACTTATTGTAACCTTACTGAAAAGTTTTTATTTGAAATAAATGCTGCCAGTGGGCGTATATTACCTTGCCTGGCAAGCTATCTTTTATTACCCCGTAAAAAAATTTATTACACGTGTCACCCGAATTGAACTTCGATCGACTCGACCTCCCGCTATTTTTATATATGGCGTATGACGGTTTTGGAATAAAAAATCGTAGCCTTTTTCATTCAGATGCGAATAAAATTATCATAATTGATATTTATGTCCACTTTCAATAGCAGTTGACTCGACCCCGGCATTTTAAGGCGAGAAATGCATTATATAACGATTAAATGATCTTTATTTGGTACAAACTTATAGAATATGAAGTGTTACGTTGTGTCCGAGGAAATAAAACGTATCGTTTTAAAAAACTGAAAAAGGTAAGTTGTTTTTTTCATCATGCGAATCTTTAATATCGTTAGTATGAAATAGTTTTATCTCGATGCGCCCTCTCTATCTTTCAGACTTGGAAGAAGAAATTCTAAACCAATGCCTACCCCATATTGCTTTTACTGAAGCATTGAGGGTTTTCGCGAACCAAAACAATTTTCAGGATTGGCCAAAAAGTTATTCTACCTACCTACCTTATTCTTCATTCGAACACGAATGCATTAAGTTAGATGATGACACAATTAAAAAATGGCTGCGAACTAAATACGTATACACACATTTGCATAAATAATTAGTGGAGTAAGTCCTATATTATTGGTGTGACACAGTTTTATATGCGCCTTCTATCTTTCAGACATGGAAGAAGAAATTGGAGGGACTCTTGCGTTGAACTTAACCAGATACAGCTGTAAGCCACTATCTTATCAAAGCATAAACAAGAATAACGCGTCTGTGGCATTGTACAACCATGATTTTCGATTCAGTTTCTTTAAACCTATATGAAAAACCCTCATTGAATAGGAACGACGTATCCAAGGGGGGTCACAGTGTTAATGTACAAAAAGAATACAAAATATTGTCTGATATATTTACTAGTAAGCTAAAATTTCGCGTGGCCAGTGAGACGTCCCAGATCATGTGATGCTACTAACGATATCAATATAATCAGGAACCCTGAATGCAATTCCCCAATCATCATGGATCGTTGTCAACATTGTAACTTGCACTTTGTATTCACTCAATATAGAAATATGATGAACGCTTACTTTCAGCGTATTTATTGCAAGGCAACGTTACGGAACACATATTGGAGGTCTGTCAAACACCTACACGTTTGCCCAAAAATGCCCAAAGTCAGGGAATGGTGCCACTGCTAAGGGGGTATTCATAATTACACCCACTAAGGAAGAAATTCGGAAAAAAACATCGGCAGTCTTAAAGACGAGGCAGAAAGTCACGTGACTCAAGGGGAGAGTGAAGAACGATGGTATAACGATGCGGCTGTTAAAAAACTATTGGTCTGTTCAGCTTTTGTTCCATCGCAGATAATCATCAAGGAGATTCCATGCAGATTCTGATTGGTTCTGGCTATTGGATCCCGAAACCGTTGCAGCATTCACAGATAAAAAGTGAATATCCCAACCTGAAACCTAAAAACTCTTTTACCCCCTCATTTTTTTTCATGTTATTGTATTGTGTGATTTTTGCATGTGTGAACAAAAAAAAATTAATAACAATGTATACTCTTGTAGTTTTTATTTTTGTGTATGTAATGTGAAAACGTTCAACTCACTAATGTGTACAGGGGAAAGGTGTGGGTTCCTCCCCCTGATTTTGTCGCGTGGCATGACCAATCTCCTCTATAAAAAAAAAGAAACTCATCGAGCAACAACGGCAGGATGCATTCCGGTTATAAGCAGCTGAAGCGCGTCATAGGAAAACCCCAACAAGTTTACTGCCATCCTGATCCTTACTTTGAACCCACAGATGAGCCAAAAACAGAATCCCAAACAGCGATTTTCACGAGAACGACGTCTAGAGCACAACATGAACAAATACATATGGTTAGAAAAGCCTAGAGTCGTTCAGTAACTGGCCGCACAATTCACCAGATGAGCGTTCTTTAGCCGAGACCGGTTTTTATTTTCACCGTAGAGTTGGATATCGTCACATAGAGAGAGAATGGGAATGTAAGGACATACCTTTCCAAGAACATAAAAAGTGGTCGCCCGATTGCACCTACCTTAAAATGGTCAAAGGAGAGACGCATAAAAAAGGGATAAAAGTACGAATTTAAAGAGAGATTGAAAGGTGATATTTCCATCATCGTTACCATTCAAAAGACCTTTCAAGGTATGCAGTCTTGCTAGGCTGCTGCTCGAAAACATAGTCAGGATGTACCCTACTGTATGAGAGTTTTTTCTTTGGATATACAAGGTGGACAGCAAAGGCAGAGTGATCGAAAAATTTAACGTCGAAAGCAAGAAACAAATTCATTGATCAATTGATAATGTATAATATACATTACATCACAAGATGATTGTTGACAAAGATATGCGTCTTATTGGCATATATTATTTTAAGACAATCGATATACGCCTTCTAGTCATTAGGTCACTTTTATTTGGCTTAGATATATGGCTTCTTTACCATTTACGGGGGGGGGTCACATGTCTAAATAAAAAATGTTTTAAAAAAAGAAATGTCTCGTTGTCTATGAATACGGACGGAGGGGGTGGGCACTTTGCTTCATATTCTTAAGCTGACAAAATTATATCGGTTTCTGACAGACCCCAAGAAAGATAGTACACGATTTTTCCTAATACTGAACGAGTCAGTTGCTAAATTTCACTGGACACATGAATCGGAATCCATCCAAGAATCAGACACAACCAATACTTTCATCGCTACAGTCACCACCTGTTATGCCCGCCTAAAGTTATATTCCGTTTTAAACAAACTGCAAGAGAGGGTATTGTACTACGGATCCGGTGATATACGTATCGATTACGAATTACTTGGGTGATCTTACGGATGAATTAGATGGCGATTTCATTCAGACATTTGTCAATGGCGGACCAAAAGAAAAATTATGCCTTTCGAACCAAGTCTGGTAAGGAAACGTTCGAAGTTAGAGGTTTTAGTCTCAACCATATCAATAGTCAGATAATCAACTTTGAATCTGTAAAAACTTTGATCTTGTCACCCCTGACAGACATCAATCCTTACACCTCGTAAATCCTTCCAAAATTTGCAGAGATAAGTATAGTGCTTCAATTTAGAACAGAAAAGAAAAAAGAAACGATATCAAATGATGTACACCAAAGAATCACTACAGGGACGAAGACACTACAGGGACAAAGGGACACGACAGGGACATACTTTGTATAAATAGGATAAATAAGTATAAAAGTATAATGAATTTTAATTCATTCCATTTTCCATGTCATCAGCAAAATAGCAACTACATTAATTTGGTTCCATTTCATCGATAAATATGCCCTGGCACTCACTTTTGTCCAACATGTCAATAAATTAGTTAAGAAACAGCTAAAAGTAATCTGTTAGGCTATTCCCACTATACAATACACATGATTTCATGTTTGAGTACAATAAGTCTAAAAGTCTAATAACTTTAGTACTAACTTTCTGGTTAACCAGACTATATAATAATAGAGAATGCTAAATTAAGTCGAAAAGCAGAAAAAGTCTATAAAATATACAGTATATCCTCCTTTTTTTCTTTGTTAATTTAGCAGCTTGGCAAAAACGTCCCATTACTTTCAGAAGTATTATTTTTGTACATTAACACTGTGACCCCCCTTGGATACGTCGTTCCTATTCAATGAGGGTTTTCATATAGGTTTAAAGACACTGAATCGAAAATCAGGGTGGTACAATGTCACAGACGCGTTATTCTTGTTTATGCTTTGATAAGATAGTGACAGTTGTATCGGGTGTAAGTTCAACGCAAGAGTCCCTCCAATTTCTTCTTCACTGGCTGAAAGATAGAAGGCGCATATAAAACTGTGTCACACCAATAATATAGGACTTACTCCACTAATTATTTATGCAAATGATTGTATACGTATTTAGTTCGTAGCCTTTTTTTTTTAATTGTGTCATGATCTAACTTAATGCCTTCGTGTTCGAATGAAGAATAACTTTTTGGCCAATCCTGAAAATTGTTTTGGTTCGCGAAAACCCTCAATGCTTCAGTAGAAGCAATATGGGGTAAGCATTGGTTTAGAATTTCTTCTTCCATGTCTGAAAGATAGAGAGGGCGCATCGAGATAAAACTATGTCATACTAACAATATTGATGAAAAAATAACTTACCTTTTTCAGTATTTTAAAACGATACGTTTTATTTCCTCGGACACAAAGTAACACTTCATTTTCTATAAGTTTGTACCAAATAAAGATTATTTAATCTTTATATAATGCATTTCTCGCCTTAAAATGCCGGGGTCGAGTCAACTGCTATTGAAAGTGGACATAAATATCAATTATGATAATTTTATTCGCATATGAATGAAAAAGGCTACGATTTTTTTTATTCCAAAACCGTCATACGCCATATATAAAAATAGCGGGAGGTTGAGTCGATCGAAGTTCAATTCGGGTGACACGGGTAATAACATTTTTTATAGGGTAATAAAAAAATTGTTCTATAACAGCCCACCTTCATCAACTAAAGTATTGATTGTGATGGAACTAAATGAGAATTTGAGTGTAACAAGCTCACTATAAACGAAAGTTATCAACTGTAGACCTCCTTGTTAGCTACACTTTCTATTTAAGGACACCGATTTCATCGTAATATAGCTGAGTTGTCAAGCCATTTGATAACATGTTTTAACAAATGTGAATAATATTGAACAGTGGTTAAGACAAAAAGATAATTCATCATCATGGACTTCTCTTAGCAGGTATGTTTTTATTTCATTTTTTGACAGTGTTTTCTTTCAGCATCACCATGTCATATGCCGTTGAAGACCAAATGCAAAAATATGCTTATTGTCTATGCAATATAATAGGTTTGCTGGAAAAGTTTACACTACGAAATATTTCATTATAATATTTCAATTGCTAGTTTTTCCTCTATTATTTGAGGACAAGTTACACAATTTTTGATTGAACCATGCCATAGACCAAAAAATACTTTCTTTCGTACCCAATTTTTTAAAAACGTCTTTATATCTTTATACACTGAATAAGGCATGTTTGAGAAAGTCTGTAAACTTACTTTTATTCAAATTAACAATTCTTACATATCAAATTAGAAACAATCTATCTTTATATTTGACCTTCCTATATTCTTTATTTTTTCACATTATCTATTGATCCTTTCTTTCTTTTTAAAATCCTGTCTTTTCTCTTTCCTTTTCTATCTCTGTGCAAGAATTGACAATAAAGTTGAGCTTGGAATCCTCAACA
Source organism: Nipponacmea schrenckii (assembly GCA_030562195.1). Classification (NCBI taxonomy): domain Eukaryota; kingdom Metazoa; phylum Mollusca; class Gastropoda; family Lottiidae; genus Nipponacmea; species Nipponacmea schrenckii. The sequence goes on along the minus strand of CM060200.1, from coordinate 14,450,781 downwards.
AACAGCTAGATTTGGAACGTGTCAGGAAACACAAGGTTAATCCTTTTGAGCTAGCAGAACAGGTATGATATTTCAATCTCTATGATGGTATTAAAATAATGTTAACATTTTGGTTTGTATCTCGCTGTCTTATTAAGTGTCATGGATGATACAAATGGTGTTTATTCACTAAAAGATAATAAAATTTATTATAGAAATATATTAATGCCGCTAAAAAGTTTAAGAAGATTCAAAATAAAATATCTGAGTGTTGTTTTGGAAGTTAAAAGAGCAAGATTCAAAAACAGAAACAAATAATGAATGAGTGTCATCGAAAATTTATTGGATTTTATAATGATGACATGAAAAATGGCCCCAAATATATTGAGTCGCTATTATAGTATCATGGGCAATCAAAACAGCTCTGAGGTCAAATATGCTGCCAATATATCAAACAAAGCTGCCAATGGGTTTATTTTATTTTAAATGAAAAGCTATCATTATAATTTCTTACAATTTGTTCCAGGCACATAAAGCTTCAGAAAGAGACTGAGAAGTTAGAGAGGTGGAACTATTAGTTTTATTCAAAACTGCCAATTATGACTTGTATACAGAATTCAAAACGTACTTCTACAAGCATATCATGGTGAGTTTGATTTTATTAAAACTGAGAACAATATCAGTTGATAAAAATATTCGTTCTTCTAAATTTCTTAAACAGATAGGTTTGTCATTCGTTTGACCAATCATACATTTGTCTCGTTAACAAAAAATCTTTAGATGCGCTCATCAGTAAGAGTGTGTCCAGAATATCCGCATTTGAAAATTAAAGTGACAAAGAAATATCATCAAGTCAATACTTCTAAATTTTATTAAGGGGGTTGACAACATTATCGTTCGAGGTATATTTCATTCAAGAAACGTATTAAGTTGATATCCATTCTATTTGGCATTAAAAAAACTCATCTAGTAAAAATTTTAGCTCAATCGCTTCAGTAGTTTGTCAGATATCGGTCCGTAAAGATAATCTATTTATAGAACACAATGGGGTAATCCTCTATGTAGACGTACAAATAAAGGTTGTCAAGTGACATTTATGAGTACTACGTCATCAGCTAAATAAACCTTTTCTACGTTCGTCCAATGACATTGCGTTTGTCGATCAGATTTGTATTGGGGGAATCCGAAAGTCACGTGATTTCCCATAAATCTTTACGTGACATGTAAACAGAGAAATTTTATGATTGGTGGGTAGGGCAGGCCTCGATAAAAGTACGCACGCGCGCACGCCGTGCGCAGGCACACTATCGGGCACAAAATTATAAATGTGAAAAAATATTTAAAAGGCACAAAATTCTGATTGTGAAAAACATTCTAGTTATATTATGTTTCACAAAGACAATTCTTTGCCTGCAAGTCCGATAGCGTTAATTTACTCAAAATTTACAAAACCAACAATAATATTTTCTTTTACATTTCCTTTCTGGAATTGTGAATAATTTTACGACCAAACTCCCTTGTTTAGGTCTATTGGTCTGTTCTATAAATAGAAGTAAAATAATTTAGCGCGCGAAAGTCACGTTACACTCGTGGTCAGAAAGCCCAATTCCAACACTCAACAATAATATAAGGTCTATCAACATGGCTTTCAGCTCATATCGTTCAAGTTCTAGCAAACGCAATCGAATACATTGTCGTATATGCAATGCCGAAGTTTTTTTTCAAAATTACAAAGTTCATCTACAAAGACATCATCCCGACGAAGATAGTAATAATTTAAGAGGTAAGACCGAAACGCCACTCTCATCATTCTTTTTGAAGACTACGACCACACACGAATCCGAAGAAACTATTCCCGAGGAGACGACTTCTAGTTCAGATGATAGTAAAGATACAGTCTCAGAAGATGTACACATGCTACAAGTAGAAGATACTTCATCTGCGGCAAAAACAAACATCCACACCCCCACCCGTGAGGCCAAGTTGCTTAGGTCCGACGAGCTTGTCGATATGTTACATTTAATTATAGCTAAGCTGAATGAAATATCTAGCAGTACTGCACGTACGGATGCAGGAGTAAAGAAAATAGACGAAAGTGTTCCAAATAAACATCTCTATACCACAGACTATTTAATGCAGCAATGTAAATCCATTTCTGATATTACCTCACGATTTTCTGAATTCAAATACAATAAAGACAGTAACTGTCTATTTTGTTCAATATGCACAACTTTAGAGTCTGTACAGTCACAGACGCAACTGAAAAGCCACCCCGCGTTGTTTAATTATGAAGCTGATATCGAAGGGGCAGATTTTACTTATGCTGTTCAACCAGAGAGGTTCAGATTCTTGAAACGAAATCTTAAACACCACCTTTCTACGTCAATGCATATGGCGAATATAGAATGTGAGAAAGAGAAACAGCAAAAAATAGAAAAGCAGGACGCTAAAGAGAAATTAGTCGGAATGAGAATCGGTAGGATATGCTACCACCTGGCTAAACATGGGGGACCCGATAAAGATTTTCCAAGGCTAATTTTACTACATGCAATCAACGACTGTGATGTGGGCCAAATTAACCACTCCGAACAATTTCCAGCTAAATTCCTTCCATATTTATCAATGGAAGTAAAGGGGCGGGTACAAAACTTTCTATCTAGCAGACTTCAACAAACAGGATTTAGGCCAGCTGGCCAGGTTTCAGCGGATAAAGCTACATGGAAACATCGAACACGTCAATTTGTAGCATTCACAACAGTTGTGCCAGACTCTCCAAAACTTATACAATCATTCTTCTTAGGCCATCCTGTCGTTAAATTGCACACGGGTGAGGGGGTTTGTTTAAGTATTACAAATTGCTTAGAAGAATACAATATCACTAGTGAACAGTACATAGGATCAGCGTTTGATGGCGCATATTTTTCACTGCACGTCCCAGATTACCTAGATAAGTATTTTGGGTTTGAACATGAACCTAAACATCATATTTGGGATCCGGTCCATCGCGCCGGTCTACAAGACACGCATATACGAAAGGATACGAAATCAAATGGCTTGTTGAACATACAAAGGAAATTGGTATGGCTTTTAAAGCAGTTAACTGGGGGAAAGAGTTTGAACATTTTCTTGATGTGGCTTTAGAAATGGCAAAAACTGAAAATGTTGATATAGAGTTCAAAATGCCTGCCTTTTTTAGTGAAACACGATTTGCAAACTCTGTCCGCAAGGTTTACTCCAGTTTCAGGCATGACTATCCTGCTCTCGTGAGAACTCTTGAAGAAACACAGGTCAAAATGCAAGGAGGGAACGCTTTGGACAGACAAAAGGCTCGTGATGCTGCAGATATTTCGAACAGAATTTATAATTTAAAATTTGCTATGGTACTTTCTGGTTTGTGCGATATATACGAAATATTTGGTCATGGTGTTAACATTTTACAAATAGTAGATATGATGCCGCATATTAAATACGATAGATTTCAAAATGATGTTATTTTGAAGTTACGATCCATGAGCGCATGTCTCGAAGACTGTAATAATTGTCCCCGTTCCGGTTGCGAATGGCCCAATTTACACAAAGACTGCAAAGAAATTACAGAGAGGAAAGAATACAGAGGACTACCGATCACACATCAACTACAAAAGGGGGGAAGTTCAACTCGAATGGGACAGGATAAAGATGCCGAGACTCAACGCTTAAACACTGATACCGTTTTGAAACAAATATACACCATGTTAAAGACTTTAATTGAAAGACTTCAAACGGACCTCTATGATAATGTTTTCGATGAGAATGACAGACGTTTAATAGAACAAGTTCGACCAATCTTAGATCTAGAACAACTCTCAATAAAGTTAAAGTTAAGGGGATCAGCTCTAGTGGCTGTATTGGAAACACAGACATTTCTTAAAAACGCCAGAGAAATCGTTACGAATATATCGGATATTCCAACAGCAGAAATCCGTCTCCAATTTAGAGAATTTCTGAACAAGCTGGAATATATAACAAATGATATCGATGAAGATGATCTTAACAGCTCCGAACTGCTCAAACTTTTTCTCCAGAGTGACAAACAACTGTTTAAAAATATTGAACTTGTTGTACATATTATGTGCGTAGCAGCTGCTAGCATGAGTGTTGAATCTGTTATCGAATCATATGTGTCAGTTTATGAAGGTCGAAACAACAAATTCAGACCTATTACTGAAGAAAGGGCCGAAATGGAAATGCATATAGCTATAAACGGACCAGATGTTGTACATTCCGATAACATAATTCGTAGCGCGATGCGGAAATATTGGGGGTCTAAAGCATGGCATTTTATAAGAAAATCAGAAAATATTAAAGATTTTACGAAGTCGAAGGTCATTGACAGTTTCTTTAACACAAAACAAGACCTCCCCTTTATGTAATTACTTAGCTTTACCCATAACAGTAATATATCATTGTTCATTATTTATGTTATCTTTGTTATCTTCATTTGTATAAATTGTATTGCAATCACTTCTCATTTCGAATGCTTGTGTCATTTTACGACCGTTATTGTCGACGGAATAATAACTGGTCCCTCTATATATACATGTAACTGAATGGAGGTTTGGTTCCGTAAGCAGCGCCAAGATTGCCCATTATTATACTATGTGGCACTTGCTAACTAGCTCACGGGGATTAGTGGAAATTGCCGATCGGTAATCAAACTTGGTAAATGTTCGGTTGTTTACAACGGTAACGATAAAAATGCACGTAAGTTGATCACCTAATCATTTTAAATGAAAACAAGTTACGTGCGGTCAAGCAATGTTTATCTTTATCTAAATATACCGCAAACCATCGCGTTCCTCCCGCAGGCACAAATTATTCTGAACTGACGTGCGCAGGCACAAAAAAATATTATCGAGGCCTGGGGTAGGGGTGTTTTGACATGTGCTAATCCATTGTTTAAGCACTCCAATTATGTAGTTATCGGTGCATATCGATGCCTAAAAGGTGCTTAAAGATTTCTACAGATTAAAAGACAATCTTTTATCAACATGATCGTTAATTACGTAAGGTTTACATGTGTTTGCAAAATGTTGAAAAAAACTGCCATTTTTCCAAAAGCATATCTCGCTTACACTTTATCCGATTTTCACAAACTTTGGTTTCAGCTAAAGCTTACGATGTCCTCTATAACTTTACTTTGGCTTTTTTATACGCCCACATGAAATGGGGGGCGTATATTGTCGTCACCCACGTCCGTCGGTCCGTCCGTCCACAATTGCTCGTAAACACTCTACAAGGTGCAATTCTTGACGGATTTAAGGATGAACCCTATTTAAAATCAGCGAAATCGGAAAAAATTTAGTATGAGTTTTTGCCCTTGTTCTTGAATGGCTCGTAAACACTCTACAATGTGCAATTCTTGCCTGATTTTGATGAAACTTGGTGTGAGAGTATGTTATAACTCAAGGATAAACCCTATTGAAAATCAGCGAAATCGAAAAACATTTAGTATGAGTTATTGCCCTTTGTTCTTGAAAACGCGTTCAATTTTAGCTTGTAAACACACTTGAAAAAACAATTCTTAATGAATTTTGATAAAACTTGGCTTGAGTATTTGTTTTTATCCAAGGATGAACCTTATTGAAAATCAAATAAATCGAAATATATTTAGTGTCAGTTATTGCCCTTGTTTTTAAAAACGCGTTGGCTTTTAAACACTCTAGAAGGTACAATTCATGACCAATGTTGACAAAACTCACTGAAATTGTTTGATATTGCAGGGGATGAGCCCTATTGAAAATTAATAATACCAAAATTTTTCTAATATGAATTATTGCCTTTGTTCTTTAAAACGTGTTCGATTTTTGTCTCGTAAACACTCAACATGGCACAATTCTTGACCAAATTTGATGAAACTTGGTGTGAGAGTGTGTTATAACTCAAGGATGAACCCTATTGAAAATCAGATAAATCGAAATATATTTAGTACAAGTTATTGCCCTTGTTCTTGAAAACACGTTCAATTTAGCTGAGTTGTCAAGCCATTTGATAACATGTTTTAACAAATGTGAATAATATTGAACAACAGTGGTTAAGACAAAAAGATACTTCATCATCATGGAATTCTCTAAGCAGGTATGTTTTTATTTCATTTTTGACAGTGTTTTCTTTAAGCATGTCCATGTCATATGCCGTTGAAGACCAAATGCAAAAATATGCTTATTGTCTATGCAATATAATAGGTTTGCTGGAAAAGTTTACACTACGAAATATTTCATTATAATATTTCAATTGCTAGTTTTTCCTCTATTATTTATGACAGTTTCCCCATTTTTTGATTGAACCACGCCATAGACCAAAAAATACTTTCTTTCGTACCCAATTTTTTAAAACACGTCTTTATATCTTTATACACTGAATAAGGCATGTTTGAGAAAGTCTGTAAACTTACTTTTATTCAAATTAACAATTGTTACATATCAAATTAGAAACAATCTATCTTTATATTTGACCTTACTATTTTCTTTATTTCTTCACTTTATCTATTGATCCTTTCTTTCTTTTTTAAATCCTGTCTTTTTTCTTTCCTTTTCTATCTCTGTGCAAGAATTGACAATAAAGTTGAGCTTGGAATCCTCAACAGCTAGATTTAGAACGTGTCAGGAAACACGAGGTTAATCCTTTTGAACTAACAGAAAAGGTATGATATTTCAATCTCTATGATGGTATTGAAATAATGTTAACATTTTGGTTTTGTATCTCGCTGTCTTATTAACATTTGGTTTTGTATCTCACTGTCTTATTAATAAGTGTCATGGATGATACAAATGGTGTTTATTCACTAAAAGATAATAAAATTTATTATAGAAATATATTTACGCCGCTAAAAAGTTTAAGAAGATTCAAAATATAATATCTGAGTGTTTTGGAAGTAAAAAGAGAAAGATTCAAAAACAGAAACAAATAATGAATGAGTGTCATCGAAAATTTATTGGATTTTATAATGATGACATGAAAAATAGCCCCAAATATATTGAGTCGTTATTATAGTATCATGGGCAATCAAAACAGCTCTGAGGTCAAATATGATGCCAATATATCAAACAAAGCTGCCAATGGGTTTATTTTATTTTAAATGAAAAGCTATCATTATAATTTCTTACAATTTGTTCCAGGCACATAAAGCTTTAGAAAGAGACTGAGAAGTTAGAGAGGTGGAACTATTAGTTTTATTCAAAACTGCCAATTATGACTTGTATACAGAATTCAAAACGTACTTCTACAAGCATATCATGGTGAGTTTGAAATCGAAAAATATTTAGTATGAGTTATTGCCCTTGTTTTGAAAACGTGTTCAATTTTAGCTTGTAAACACTCTAGAAAGAACAATTTTGAACGGATTTTGATGAAACATGGTTTGAGTTTTTGTTTTCACCCAAAGATGAACCCTATTGAAAATCAGATAAATCGAAATATATTTAGTACAAGTTATTGCCCTTGTTCTTGAAAACACGTTCAATTTTAGCTTGTAAACTTGCTAGAAAGAACAATTTTTAATGGATTTTGATGAAACTTGGCTTTAGTACTTGTTTTCTCCCAAGGATGATCCCTATTGAAATCAAAAAATATTTAGTACAAGTTATTGCCCTTGTTTTTTAAATGGGTTCAATTTTAGCTTGTAAACACTCTATAAAGAACAATTTTGAATTGATTTTGATGAAACTTAGCTTTAGTATTTGTTTTCTACCAAGGATGAACCCAACTGAAAATCAGATAAATCGAAAACTATTTAGTGTCAGTTATTGCCCTGGTTTTCAAAAATGCTTTCAACTTTTGGCTTATGAACACTCTAAACATCCATTTTTGACAAAACTTGCCCAAATTGTTTAATATCAACCAAGGATGAGCCCAATTAAGAATTAAAAATTTCAAAATATTATTAAGGGTGAACCATATTGCAAATCACAAAAATACCGAAAAATATTTAATGAGTTGTTATTAGGTACAATTCTTGACAGTTTTTAATGAAACTAGAGACCCTAGAAAAAAAGTATATGGCGGAAGGTTGAATGTTTCATTTCACTTATTGTTACCTTACTGAAAAGTTTTTATTATTTTATAAAATAAATAGTTTTTTAAAAATTCAATTTTTCGTAAGTGCACACGCAAAATTTTGATTTCTATTAATATCTTCAAAACAAATCAAAATTTTCCAAAAAGCCAACGTAATTTTTATACGCATATACATGAAATGGGGGGTATATTGTCGTCACCCACATCCGTCCGTCCGTCGGTCCGTCCACAATTGCTCGTAAACACTCTACAAGGTGCAATTCTTGACGGATTTAATTGAAACTTTATATGAGTGTTTATGATCACTCAAGGATGAACCCTATTTAAAATCAGCGAAATCGGAAAAAATTTAGTATGAGTTTTTGCCCTTGTTCTTGAATGGCTCGTAAACATTCTATAATGTGCAATTCTTGCCTGATTTTGATAAAACTTGGTGAACCCTAGGATGAACCCTATTGAAATTCAGTTAAATCGAAAAATATTTAGTATCAGTAATTGCCCTTGTTTTTGAAAACACGTTCAGTTTTAGCTTGTAAACACTCTAGAAAGAACAATTCTTAATGGATTTTGATAAAATTTGGCTTGAGTATTTGTTTTTACCCAAGGATGAACCTTATTGAAAATCAAATAAATCTAAATATATTTAGTGTCAGTTATTGCCCTTGTGTTTGAAAACGGGTTTAACTTTTCGGCCAATAAACACTAGAAGGTACAATTCATGACCAATGTTGACAAAACTCACTGAAATTGTTTGATATCGCAAGGGATGAGCCCTATTGAAAATTAAAAATATCAAAATATATCTAATATGAATTATTGCCCTTGTTCTTTTAAACACGTTCAATTTTTGTCTCGTAAACACTCTACATGGCACAATTCTTGACCTATTTCAATGAAACTTGGTGTGAGAGTGTGTTATAACTCAAGGATGAACCCTATTGAAAATCAGCAAAATCGAACAAATTTTTAGTATGAGTTACTGCTCTTGTTCTTGAAAACGCGTTCAATTTTAGCTTGTAAACACTCTAGAAAGAACTATTCTTAATGGATTTTGATTAAACTTGGCTTGAGTATTTGTTTTTACCCAAGGATGAACCCTATTATAAATCAAATAAATCAAAATATATTTAGTAAAAATTATTGCCCTTGTTTTTGAAAACGTGTTCCATTTAACTCGTAAACACTCTGGAAAGAACAATTTTGAATGGATTTTGATGAAACTTTGCTTTAGTATTTGTTTTCTCACAAGGATAAACCCTATTGAAAATCAGATAAATCGAAAAATATTAAGTGTCAGTTATTGCACGCTTTCAACTTTTGGCTTGTGAACACTCTAAACATTCATTTTTGACAAAACTCGCTGAAATTGTTTAATATCAACCAAAGGATGAGCCTGATTAAGAATTAAAAATATCAAAATATTATTAAGGGTGAACCCTATTGCAAATCATTAAAATACCGAAAAATATTTAATGAGTTGTTATTAGGTACAATTCTTGACAGTTTTTAATGAAACTAGAGACCCTAGTAAAAAATATATGGTGGAAGGTTGAATATTTCAGAATAATACGAACAGTTTCCTTGCTCAAGTAGTTTTAAAGGTTTAGCCCCATTATTGTAATATTTCTTTTGAAAATTTTGTTTTGACACAAGTTTATTATGGACATCACAATAGTTGGGGACTCTAGACAACAATTCGTCAAGAGTGGAGGGTAGGATAGATCTTAGGTTCCTGCACATGAGTAACTGAGATGGGGTATATCCCGAATTTAAAGGGGTAGTACGGTACTCTAAAAGGGGAAGATATGGGTCTGTCCTATCCGCCCTACATTTACTAAAAATACGTTTGACAATCTGAACGGTTTTCTCCGCTTACCCGTTCGATTGTGGGTAATGTGGGCTCGAAGTCACGTGCTTGTCCCATTGTTTGGCAAACTCCTTAAACTCCTGTGAGTCATACTGAGGACCGTTATCCGAAATAAATTTTTCGGGGATCCCCAACCTTGAGAAAGTACCCTTAAGTTTGTTTATGACGGCCTGACTTTTAGTACCATGAAGTTTGTGCACCTCGAAAAACAAACTATAATAATCGACCACTACAACATAGTCAGAATTATTCCAGCAAAACAGATCCGTGGCTACGACTTGCCAAGGGTATTGTGGAATTTCATGGGGTTTAAAGGGTTCCTTAGCATTAGCATTTCTACGCTCTAGACAAACTGAACAATTCAATACCATATTAGTAATATAAGTTGACATTTTCCAACACCCATATGCCCAATATGAATACGTTCAAGCATAAGAGGTCTTAATATTGTAGGAATAACTATTTTGCGACCTTATAAAATTAGATTTCCTATGATTTCCCCCATGGGGTTGGGGTATCTACTTTACAAATTTGCTTTCTCCATTCTATCGAGTTCGTCCTTGAGACGACCTTGTAATGTGACGGGTACACGCCTTGGAGCGTGAACGACAGGGGAAACATTAGAGTCGATGTGTATTGTAACTTTGCCTGGGATAAGACCAACACCTTTAAATATATCAGAATATTCTTTCAGTACGGATCCTTTAGTCATGTGTTCATGCGTATTAAGACGACTAAGGTCAGGGATACACGTAGTGTGTGTACTATAAACTAACTTAATAAGCTAATAATCTAAGCAAGATTTCATACCTAAGATAGGTGGAGAATTGGTATCTACACAATAAAATTCAATATTACTTGTAATAGATCCTTTTGCACAAAGGAGCAACCAGACGCCAAGTCATGGCAGTGGGTTACCATTATAAGCAGATAGACTACGTGGCGATTTCTTAAGCGTACCTTTAAAGTTAAGATTATCAAATATATTTTTTGGCAAAATATTTACCTATGAACCTGTATCTAGCTTAAATTCAATAGGTTTGATACATACATAAATAGAAGCAAACGCTTGATCGTTCTTAACATTAGTTGACTTGTGTTTATCTATTATAGATTCTATATAGAAACCTTCACTATCGTCTTCACTGGTGACATCCAAATTAACTTTTGGCAGTTTCGATCGGCACACTTTTGAAAAATGGTTCCACTTTTGGCAACTGTTGCATTTTTTTTCCTTTAGCTAGACTCTCCTCGCGTTTAAGATGTGAACTTCCACAGTTTCCACAGGGCTTCTTGTGTTGATGTGGTTGCTTCGTATCATATGATCTAGTATTAGAGTGTCCTTTGTTGGCAAAACCTTTCTTCTTCTGGTCATATCTCCCGTTTGATCCAGAGGCACTATGATGTGAATGTGATTGTCTCTGTGATCTCAGCTCATGAACCGCTACAGGCGTTTCGATACTTTTCATCTGGTTCAGTTGTCCTTGACTGTATTCGAATGCCTGGGCAATCTGGATAGATTTTTCAAGTGTCAATGCGTCGCCTTCGTTTATGAGTTTTTCCTTCACCTTTGTAGAATTTGTCCCAAATATCAGACTGTCTCTAATCATCATATCCCGATCCTTGAAATTGCAGTCCTTTGCGATTAATTTTAATCTTGTAATGAACTGTTCAACTGTTTCTGTTCCTTGGGTTTCGTGTCGGAATTTGCATCGTGCACGCACAGAGTTCTGTTTTGGTTGGACGTAGGCAAGAAATTTGTCAAAATGAACGGAAAGTTTCTTTGTGTCATCTTCGTTCAGCTGCCAGGTATTAAAGATATCACAGCCTTTTTCGCCAACCCATAGAAGAAGATGTGTTATCTTTACCTTTTCTTCTTTTTCGGCAAGTAGGGTGTTCAGGTCATTTTTTGTTTATGATGCTAGAACAGTGAAAATAGGCTCAAATTAACCAGCTCTTTTCAAAGGTGGAAATACAATTTACAGAATGAAAATATCTCAATTAGAACAAAAGTTACTGCAGTTTGAAGTCGAGAAATCGGGGGTGATTTTGTCTAAAATGCTCCTTCTTTGGCTCAACAAAAAGGTCAAAGGTTAACGACTCCAAAAAGGAGAAATTTAATGAAAAAAGAACCATAAAAATACAAATTTAATCTTTGATTTTAAAGATATTTACAAAATTCTTTCGGTTTCATAAATTTTAAGGCGAATTTCAACAAATTCTAGGTAAAATAAAAACATTCCGCGCAATTTATGTCGGCCATTTTGTTTCCAAAAGACATAAATTTTGCCCGCATCAAAAGTTAATGTCACTTTAATCCATAATTTGACTATATTATTCAGTTTTAAAGTTCCATTCCATTACAATTTAGATGAAGTACCATTTTGAGATTAAAATTTACACCATGGTAACCATTTTTATTCAAGATGGCCGCCACTTCGTACGCGACGGTGCAAATATTTCCAAAAATGAAGAAAAAAAATTTTCATTTACTAAATATGAACTTGTCATATATCATTTTAAAGCTCTTTTTTACAGGATTCTAATGATACCAGGATTAACCACATAAAACATGGCAGTCAAATACTATAACCCCTGTAAGATTTACAAAAAAAGCTAAAAAAAAATTGAAAAAATATAAATGTAAGTCCTAAAAGCTAACTTGGTCACAGCAAATTGTCTCCCTTTGGCCACACATTGATTTCAACTCACATTTCCCAGAGTTGTTCAAAATTTTAACCTAAAAAGGATGCCAATACTAAAAAAAATGGAAAATATATTCTAGTAATTCTTTTAAAAATATTTAAAATTGAAAATTTTTTTTTTTAAATTAATAGACCTTAACTCTGCCTTGGTCACAGTCTAAGTAGCAAATTGGTTCCATATGATCACAAGGTGATCTCGACACTTGATAAAGAATAATATTTCGAAAACCGGTTCGTGTCATTTATGTAAGTTTTTGTTTTGCTTTTCTACATTATTGTTAGTGTTATTTAATTAATATATATTTTTGCATTTTTCACTTATATTTTCATCTTTCTTTATTTCCAACACCCAATCCGTCTTCTTTTGCATACCTGATACCTACATTTTACGCTAACATATTAAAATTTCACAATTATTTAAATACAACTGAACATTCCCCTTCTAACCTAAACTTATTTTCATTATGCTCCACAACTTTGACAACCACTGGCAAGAAGCCAGACATCGCAACACTTATCGCCATCCAAACCAACATCACGAACCCTATAACGGCCCTCTACCATCTACCAATCGCCGACCACCAACCAATCAAGCCATTTATATCCCACCACACCAACGACCTACCCACAACACTGCCTATTCATCCAGAGATAACCATCGACCTACCCAAACACAGCCTACCCATCCAAAAATAACCACCGGCCTCACCAATATCAGAAACGCACACCAACCCACAGACGCCAACCAGTTCCCACTCATAAGGAGGAAGAACCCTTTGTTAAGATATTCTTCCAGGTTTTGCAGTGCCTTCACCATTTGGCAATCCTTACCCTCTAACGCAAGGTCAACCCGCGTTCACCTTCAAGCGCAAAGTCTCTAAATTTGGGATTGTTTTATTCGTCCAGCTATGAAAACGTCAGCTGTTGACGCCAATATTAGACCCCTCAACCGGACATGGCTCTCTAAGGTAACGCAGACCCTGATCGACCATTACCAAGAAACCCCTGCAGGAGAAACTCACCTTCATCAGAACCAAGTCTTTATCACAACCAGCCATCGACCGCTTTATTTCCCTTGCCCTCTCATGGGCCCGTCGATCCTAGGGGAAAACGTCTAACTCAACCTGTGATTGCCAAATTCTACCAAACAATCAACGAAACCAAGACCAGAGTAACCATATCCTTACCAACTGAAATGGAGATTGATCCACTAACACCCGCACCAACAAGAGTCACCACCATGTCGAACCAGACACCTAAACGAGCCCGCAGTTCACCATCCCCTAGTCCAGCAGACTTTGGTAAACGTTCTCGTAGAGAAGGTACCCTCCTCGCCTACACCATCTGAATCTTCACCACGTGACCCAAGTTCGGTCGACCTTTCTTCCTTCTGTAAGTTTTTGGATCAACAAACCACCCCGAATTCTCCAACCAGGTAAAGTGTGCCCAGACCATCTCCACCACGAACCAGATCTCAGTCCGTACCCAATGCCACATTTGTAACAACTACCAATCCAGTACCTATCACCCCGTCGACAACCATTATATCCGCTACCAAACCCTTTTATCACCAAACCAAGGACAAGTCATCATGGAATCTCCCTGCTCTACAGAAATCTACTTTAATTATTGGGTCCTAAAACCCTCAACCGAATTACCAAAACAGCTCCAGACACCGAAATACACTCGTATCCTGGTGCCCAAATCCACCACATCCAGTCCATCCTTGAATCTTACGACCATGATCATAAACCGGCTACGATCATTCTGCATGTAGGCCTCAACAATCGTGACCAGTTAGCCAAAACCTCATTTAACCAAGCCCAGAAATTAATTTCCACAGCCAACCAAACCTTTTCCCAGCTCCAAGATCATCTTTTCTTGTATACCTATCTCTAATAAAATCTCTAAGAAAGCCCAGCAGAATCTTAAGACATTCAACGATATGATGATGAACTCCGACACTGAGAACGCAACAATCCTGCACCCTACGAAGAAGAATTCGAAACCCGTTGATAATCTTCATTGGTCTCCGGAAACAGCCAACAATATATACTTGTTTTGGATACACCAGCTTCAAGCACCGGGTAAGTCTTTAAACTAATTACTGGGGATAAAAATATTGAGAGGCCGCCGCTAGGCCAAACCGTCGTTAACTTAAGCCGAAAAATTCTCACACCCCTCCGACTCCTAAATTACCTAACCTTGATTATCTTCAACCGTCTATTCAACGATTTCAACGGAATCTCAGTTGCACATACTTTTTTCGAAACCACCCTCCACGCGGTGCTAGAACAATGTTTATTCCTAAATCCACGTGGAAACCACCTAAAACCGCTATCATCCAGAAATATTAAACGTATTTACAAGTATGAATAACCAAATATCAAATCTTTCCATAACACACAGAAGCCTAATCTAACGCGAGTAGAACGTGAAGCATTAAATGTACTTAAAAAAGACGATAGCATTGTAATTAAAAAGAGTGACAAAGGTTCATGTTGCGTTATATTAAATAGGGAAGATTATATTGCAGAAGCAGAGCATCAATTGAATAATCCTAAACACTATGCAATTTTACCGGAGCCGATTTTTAAAGAAACTGCTAATATGATAAACAATATTCTTGCCGACTTAGTTAAAACAAGTCATTTAAAACAGAAACAATATGACTATCTTTCTGCCCAAAACCCGATTGCCGCGAGAGACACTTATACACTTTGCCGAAAATACATAAGAATCCTACCAAGGATTGGTTCATGCCTAATAGAATCCCTAAAGGCCGCCCGATTATCTCTGACTGTGGTAGTGGACTTATGCAGTGTCAGAATACATCGATCATTTCTTACTACCACTAGCATGTCAACATCGAGCCTACCTTAATACACAACTGACTTTGTCAATAAAATAAAAAACCTCAAAGTCCCTTCAAATGCTATTCTAATTTCAATAGAAACTTCTATGTACACCAATATCGACAACACTACTGGCCTAATGGCAGTTCGCAAAGCTTTTGATAGAAACCCAGATCCAGACAACCCGACGATGCAATTCTACAGCTTTTAGAGATTTGTTTTAGTCGCAATGATTTCACATTTAATGGTAAAACATATCTACCTCAGGTACAGCTATGGGCAAACGATTCGCCCCTTCATACCAAACCTTTTCATGGCAGAGTGGGAACGTGAGGCATTACCCCTTTGTCCATTTGACCCACTTTTCTATGGACGCTTCTTAGATGACATTTTCATGGTTTGGACTTACTCCATAGAACAATTTTGGCAATTTTTTGAAATCCTCAACAACCACCACCCGTCCATCAAACTAACAGCCAGCGTCTGTCACAAAAGCATAGATTTTCTCGATACTACTGTTTTTAAAGGTGATTCCATAGCGGAGACTAATAAATTAGATATTAAAGTATATTTCAAAGAAACCGACACTCATCAACTTTTGCATAAGAGCTCATTTCATCCAAAACATACATTTTCTGGAATTATTAAGTCACAAGTTTTACGATTTCACCGAATTTGCACAAGGCCTTCTGATTTCAACCAAGCCTGTACGATTGTTTTCTCAAAAATGAAAGAGCGTGGATACTCTAAACGATTTTTACGAAACATAAAAAATTCCACATTAGCACAGTTAGCAGCTAAAAATAGACTTTATGCCGAAGGGCCTCCAGGTTTAAGGAGTGCCCCATGTATGTCAACCAGATGCAAAACATGTCCCTTTATATCAGAAACGCATTATTTTCAAGTAACTCTACGAATAAAAGATACCCGATCCAAGAACAACTAACAGGGAAAATCGAATGTAATATACTTAATTTCATGTAAAAATGTCCCAAACAATATATCGGGGGAAAAAAAGAACAAATTACGCACTCGTTTTAATGCTCACAGATCAGATATTAAATTAAAAAAAGACAAGCCTGTTTCTAACCATTTCAATCTTGACGACCATTCACTTGACGATCTCACCCTAACCCCAATTGAGCGCATAGAAATCGACTTGCCCGAAGATGAAACTACCAAATTCCGTCAATCTAGAGAAGCCCATTGGATTGAGACATTGAATACAGCAAGACCCATAGGACTTAATATTCACCACAGTGTAGGCATAGCACCCTTTGTAGTTCCATTTAATACAACCCGTAATAAAGCAAGTAAGATAGTCTTCAAGAGAAATTTCCTCATGTCTATAAACAGAAAATGATAGTGGCATATTCAAAAAATCAGAACTTAAATGACAACCTTGTTCATAGCAAACTAAAAATAATCTGTACTTAACAGGTACTATACTACTCGCCCATCGGGCGAGTTATTTTTTTTTTCTAATTTCAGATCAGAAGAGAATCATCCAACAGATCCAGATCCCAATTTCTCAATAAGATATTTGTTTCACCCTAGGCCTGTACATTTGGGAGATTCAATCCCTCCCTTCCCCGAAACCTAACTATGTCAAAGCTAGGGTTAACAAATTATCTCCCTTTGACCACAGGCTGTAATCAGATTAGAAGTCAACTAAAGAAAATATCCTAATTTTAAAAACTTCACAAATTGTTTTTTAACTTGTCAAATTATCCTCCACAACAGCTTGACAAGTTCTGTGAAACATTATTTGCCTAATTTAGGTTGATTTTCACTACCAGTAACTGTTTTTCTTTTCCAACCTACAATTAAAGAAAACAAAGAGTTTAAGTCAAGTCTAACTGAGATCTAGCAATATTACACACCTTTGTGGAACAAATGTAATCGTTACTAATAAAAAATATGTTTTCCATGAATGTGGGTTTTCTTGTAACTTACTAGGTAGGCCCAACTAGGCCTAAGCTTAGACCTACTAAACTAGATATCATTCATGATATTCACTTACTTTAACAACAACAAAATTAATGTTTAATTATAACTTAACATAAAACTGTTGATTTCCATCACCTGTAATGAATAAGGTAAAAATCATAAATATGTCCACATTATTAATTATTATTAGGTCTCATAATTTATAGACTAGGCCTACACCTAATCATAGGCCCCAATAATTGAATGGTAATGACTCTAGTATCAGAGTAAATCAAGCTAGGCATATGGATTTCTTCAACTAAATTTCTACAAAGTTGATAAAAAAAAAAGATTTTCATTACCGGTACTTTTCTGTACTTTTGTGCTTAGCATTCGAGAATTGGGAAGTCAAAAAAAGTAAACATTCAACGATTTTGCTGTGGGAAGGAACAACGAAAATCGGGTCTTTTGAAAACAACCTTCATCTAATGATGAATTCCATTTATTCTCATTTCTAGAAACCCAATTTTAGAAACATTCGCTATGATTTTAGACTCTTTATTTATCCTGTTTTAAACGATAGAAAACTTCAAATTTACCGTTATATTCCATGACTGGGGTTGAAAGTTCAAAATGTGTAGTCGAAGTCGTCCAGACATCTACTATCATTAACTGCATCACTGTCATTTACGTCATATCGATCAAGCATTATTCGGTGTATCACGTGATGCGCAAGTGTATCACGTAACACACAACCAGAGTCGGCAAACTTCAAAGGAATCTGATTCTGTACCACCCTACCTATTTTCAAATCAATTTCCGGGAGAACTGGCTGAACGGAATTAGTAAAACTCAAAAAAGGAATGTCACTCGATAGACATAGAAACATTATCCGAGTGAACAAAGTTTTCATCGTACCTGGAAATGTCCGAAAATTTGAGCTTTTCACGTATTTTACAAATTTTAAAATTTTTTTTTTGTTCACTCGAATTTATAATATTCATCCATTTCTCTAATCACCAGTACCACTTTTGTCAAAATCGATGCAGTCAACTCTCCCGGAAATTCGTTTAAAAAAAGCTTCCATTTTCGCAAAAAATGGAGTCATTGGCGACAAAATGGCCGACGGTCGAAAAATCGACTTCAACTTGAAATTTCTCGAAAACGAGTAGATATAAAAATTATTAAAAAACATTGTTGAAAAGCTTATTCAATTTCACATTTACTGATATATAATATGTCTTGGTATAAAATCGTGGGATTTGGGGAGGAATTGTTGAAGACGTGAAGGTAACGATTTCGCCATTTTAGACAAGATTGCGTGACGTCACTGAACACCCTATCTCAGATAAGTTCAACGTGTTACTCGAACTTTTTCCAGGATTCCACTAAATTTGACGATTCCCAGTCCATCTGTGGTTGAGGCACACCATTTAAATCCATTATCCCACTTCTGACACCATGTAATGGTGGGTGGGTATGGAAAGGATAAGAACGACGTTTGTAGTGTTCAACTGTATTCCAACATCAGGCATATGTTAATAAAACGTGGGGTTTACATATCACGTAGCACGGCATATATGGGAGATAACTCTTCATTGTATTAGAGCCTGTATTAATTATGTTAGATAATGTTACATCCAGCGGGCAAGAACTTTTCGAAAGTGTCCCTTTACTGATACCCAGTAAAGGAACACAAGAAACATACCCTTACCTAACCATGACCTAACCTTTACCTGTAGGCTACGTATTATGTGACTGTGTACTGGTACCAGAAAATATGTGTGTGTCCGCACACTCCTGTCTATAAGTCACCTGAATTAATGTCTGAAGCCCTTCAATGTGCAGGCCTAATCTTAAACTTTTGGCCAATGAAATGTATAAGAGAAAAGTATAATAAATAAGCTGTCCTCAAATTCATGTACCGTACATGATTCACGAGGATCCGATAATGTGGAAACCCCGTACTCTTTTTAGGCCCTACTGGGAACGAAATTTTTGTCATGTTCAATTGCTCATTAATCCGGTTATTCTGATTCTGGTTCCGCACGGTCGTGATTGGGAACTAATTATCAATTAATATAGTAATTAGTATTCATCAATCCGACGCGTGTCACTTTGCCATTTAAAGTAGGCCTAGGCTACTTCATACTAGCTTCCGGATTAGCTGTTTTTGTCGTCGTATTGATAGGCCTAATGATCATTTATGTAGGTGTTAAGGGTCGTCCCTCACGCTTGTCTTCATTACGGCTATCATCGATATTTGTGTTATATTTATTCCATCATATAATTTACGTTTTTTCCAAAACATACCTTAGTTCGAGGTGACAAAATGCCGAGATGAATGTTTACAAAAGTAATGTTACAGTGCGCAGAATCCAAACCTATACTAGCTGATAAATCATTAAAATAGGGTGTCTGTGATCGGTTATTCAACCGGCTTATACAGACGATTTTAAATATACAGCTTCATAATGGCATAGAACTGGTTACAGTTCTATGATTATAAACAGTGAGAATATATTTAGCCTATCGTTTTGTTTAGCCTAAAACCAAGAGACCATGAGACCAACAAATCTTTACTTTATCCCAACAGGAAACGTAGCCTTTGAAGTGAAGGTTAATGTGGATAACCTGATCACATATCAAAAGGAAAGAAAGAATATCTGCAATTAAAAAGCAGAACAGACTTTTACTGCACTTTTCTGTAAACAAAAAGGAAAACAATTGTTAACGCTGACCACACACCCAGGGGCGTAGCGTGACCATTTTGACCGGGGGGTGTAACGTCTAAGTTTTACTGACGAACACGTGTGACGTCTAAATTTTACCGACGAACACGTGTTCTTCCGGGGCAAAAATAACTTACTCGCACTTTTAAGTATTTACATTATATACACGAACGAAATCCATCGTTATAGCAAATCCTAAACCTTTGAAAACCATATCAATCGGGGGTGTATCTAGAATATGCCTGAGAGGGGGGACTGAAAGGTGGTTTTTCCATGGCAAGTTCTGCAGGCCAAAGGCCATCGTATTTGGCCCTTGCAGTGGCGGGGGATTTGGGGGTCCTTCCCCGGAAAATTTTACATACTAGGAAACCCGGAGAATACATCTGACGCGATTTTGGAAGTCTTTTCCACTGGTCCAAATTATCAATTTTCATCGGAAAACCATATGTTTTCTATGTCCTTTTTCGACCTATTCTGCGTTTTACCGACAAGTTCAGTAAAAATCACTTTTTATGTAGACGAACAGTTTTCCGATAACATCATAACTGACACAAGGTTTCCACACTTTCGGTCAGCCAATCGGTTTTACCGAAGGCTCCATTTCCCATCCATGACCGTCTATTATCGACCGATTCCGCGTTTTACCGACAAGTTTAGTAAAAATCACTTTAATGTAGACGAACGGTTTACCGATAACATCTTAACAGACACAAGGTTTTCACTCTTTCGGTTAACAAATCGGTTTTACCGACGGCTCCATCTATGACCTTCTTCTATCGGCCAATTTCGCGTTTTACCGACAAATTCAAATAACGAACAGCTTACCAATAACAAGGGTATCGGTTAACCAATCGGTTTTACCGAAGACTCCAGTCATAACCAACTTATACCGACCGATTCCGGTAGTTTCAGTACAAAAAAATACTTTTAATGTTGACAGTTTACTGATAACATCATAACCAACACAAGGTTTTTACTTTTTAGGGTAATTGGTTTTAGCGACGGTCCCACCTTGCCGTCTTTTATCGACCGACCATAACCAACACAATTTTTTGACTTAATCGGTTTAATCGATCGATTCCGCGTTTTACCGACGGTTCCATCCATGACCCCCTTTTTACCGACCAATTCCGCGTTTTACCGACGAGTTCAGTAAAAGTGGGGGGGGGGGGGTGCGACACCCCCCCCCCCCCCGGTAGCTACGCCCCGGCACACACCCAATTAAATCAGATACCAAGACTAATTCTTTTTGAAGTCCTGACATTGAAGGAAAATTTGTTTATACTTCATTTTATGCCAAAATGACTAGCTCTATTAAACATTTTCTAAACCCTTTGTCCTGATTTCACTTCAATTGTATTCGACATAATCATAATCAGAAAAATACAGCAATCCTAAGTAATGTATCACTTTAAATCTTTTGTCAGATAGTTATAGTTGGGTCTTCAATTTATAGTAGAGTGGGTCTTCGTTTTATAGTAGAGTGGGTCTTCGTTTTATAGTAGAATGGGTCTTCGTTTTATAGTTGAGTGGGTCTTCGTTTTATAGTTGGGTCTTCGTTTTATAATAGAGTGGGTCTTCGTTTTAAAGTTGGGTCTTCGTTTTATAGTTGAGTGGGTCTTCGTTATATTGTTGGGTCTTCGTTTTACAGTAGAGTGGGTCTTCGTTTGATAGTGGGGTCTTCGTTTTATAGTTGAGTGGGTCTTCTTTTTATAGTTGGATCTTCGTTTTATAGTTGAGTGGGTCTTCGTTTTATAGTTGAGTGGGTCTTCGTTTTATAGTTGGGTCTTTGTTTTATAGAGGTCTTCCATCTTCGGTCTATAGACACCCCTCAGGGAGGCCGTCTTACGTAAGCAAAGTATAAAATCAATGCAGTTGTCCAAGTCGTCTTTGGTAAGATGACTTGAAGTCTGATATAAGACTTCGGCTTAGCTCATTGCTAGGAACCGGGCTGTGCATTTATTACGTGACTCCCATTATAGCCTTAACGTTCTACATCCACATTCAAATCTGTTAAAAACTGCAGGGGGTTTTCAGTAGGCCTTATATGCTCAAATTAGATCAAATATTAGGTATAAACTCCTAATGTTCCTAAAGTAAATTAATATACATGAACCAACCGTTGCTTTCACAATTCCTGATTCTCGTCATTTATTTTGATAGGTCGTGAGTTAACTCTTCTACCACTTAGATTCCTTGCAACAAACTATTGCCAAAAAATGTTTGATTGACCAGATGTAAGATCTTTAGAGTTTTATCCTGGGATAATCGAGTCTACAGGTCAAGGCCGTGTTATGAAAAAATGTCTGACCGTGTAAGCTTTAGCCGATGAGCGATTACGAGCACACAAACTGGTTCTGGCATAACAACCGGGACAGATTCGTAAGAAAGTGATTTACCGCTTGCAGTTTTGGTACAAATAAAAATGTCTTTGTTATCTAAAAGGGCCTGCGTCGCCTGGTTTTCGCTCAGACATTCGATAGAAAACGTGTTTTGAATTCATGAAAACAATGATTCAATGAAGGCTGCCATTTTGAATTAGTCCAAATGTTTTTACGAGATCATTGACTGGAAACATTTAGTAATGACGTATGGTTTGCCAAGGGAGGGTATTAGTCTCTAATGACGATAATCTGGGATTGTGAAAGCAACGTTTGGTTTATGTATGTGTTCAAACGTTGCTTTAGGAACATGACATGCAAGATGCTAGTTAGATTATTCATACAAACTGTATAATCGTTTGTATCCTTACTGGATAACAACTTCTTATGACTAGTGTAGACATCGGTAATGAAAAAAAAAGACACTTTGGAGAGCAACAGGCCAAGATTACAAAACCAATATAACACTAGAACCGTGGATTGCTTATTGGGCTTCTAACATTTCAGAACTCTTCAGTAAAGTGCCACTCTGTGGTTCTAGTTTTATATCTGTAAAAACGTAATAATTATATGTGTAATAGTCATTGAATATAGACCAATTAAAATGACATGTTTGCTTTGATTGTTATTAATTTCAAGTTTTAATGATGTAAGGTGATCTTACCAGTATTGGAAACATCACGTAATCTAAAGTTTTAATCATTCCACAAGATGGCTGCAACTGATGTCGCAAGGAATATAAAAGTTGTACAGATTTTAATTCTAGGATTGTATAGCGTTCTTTCAGGTAGTTTGGTATTTTCTTCGATTTCATTGTCTATTTTTCCAACTTTAAAAGTTGTTTGGTGTCGCTCCTCTAAGTCGACTTGGACATGCTCACATTACCAACTGTAATTTGCTAAAGCGACGGCCTCAACCAGTCTGATCACTACCAGGTCCATCTGACACTGAAACACGTTTTGAATTCGAGTGCAGGCATCTGAAATCTCCACGTTGTCTTACTGGATCCTTGTTTCAGCATTTTGGCGACGGAGTTGTCACATTTATAAAGTAATTGGACAATGTCGAAGTGTAAATTTCCTTTTTTCGAATTTTATACACCTCACTGCCCTTTGACTGCAATACTTATTATTAAATTAAGAAGTAAGGGTAGCTCTTCAACTACCTAGACTTTCGGTGATGGCAAATTTGTGCATAAATATGAAATGGAACTTGCAACTTGAACATTGCAAAATCCTGAAGTGGCAACATCTCTAAAAAACGACTTTGGTTCTAAAAGAAGCATTTTTTGATCCATTTTAATTTAAAGTTAATAAATCGAAATTCTTAAATTCGTAGTACACTATTTTCGATAAAAATTTGACTTACATTTTTTTCAACTATGCAAATTTTCTGTACGATTGATCTGAAATTTTTTATGTTAAGATATTTGCATCACTTCCGTTTTACACGGAAATCGAATATATAGCTTCCTTTGAAGAAAACCTATGTTGAATGGCAACATTTAAAATTTAAAGTAAAAATCGTGACCGGAAGTGATACATTGGTCGCCATTTTTTTTAAGAACTTTTTATAAAACTCAACATGAGACCTTAGGGGAGAAACGGTTATGCATATTATTAACGTCTAAGTAATCGACGATCGAAAATAGATCAACAGTCATTGTTCTTTTTTTATCAACTGATACTTTGGACTGCTCAAGCATGTGGCCTAATTGACCTAGAAGGTTAGTTTTTTTCGGATTACTTGATATCTATAGGAATTTCTTTTAATGCCGAATCGAAACTTGAGTATTTTTTTACAATATTTCTGCTTCTTTCAGATGGATGAATGTACATCTTCAGATCTTTGTGGCGTCAATGCCTTTAATTTGGAAAATTCTTACCGATGTTGGCAAATCTGTTTAATATCACCCAAGGATAAACCCTATTGAAAATAAAAAAATATCGAAATATATCTAATATAAATTATCACCCTTGCTCTTTAAAATGCATTCAATTTTTGGCTCGTTAGAACTCTCCACAATTCTTTAAATATTTTTCATGAAACTTGGCATGAGTATTTGTTATCAATCAGATAAAATTTGTTATTGTCCTTGTTTATGAAAACAATATTAGCTTGAAAACACTCTAGAAGGCAACATTCTTTACAGATGTTGACAAAACTTGCTGAAATTGTTAAATATCCCCCATGGATGAACCATATAGGAAGTAAAATATATCGCGTTAGATATTTGGCTTAACATTAACAAGATTTGCCTGACAAGCTATCTTGAATATTTAATGATATATTAATTTTTCATCCTACTTAAGAAGGTCAAACGCCATTGACCTTGGCTATCTATATTTACTTTCATTTTTTATGTCTGACGAAACTTTTCAAGACACATGTCGTAACTTTAGATTGTTCTAAATAACCTAGAAAGTTAGTATTTTCAGTCTCACTGATATTAACAGTGGAATAATTGAGGTAATATTTCAATGGATAGAATCTGTATCTTACCTTGTATGGGACGATTTGATTTTCAGACAGACCAATGATGTTTAAATATTCCGATTCATCGAACGTAATAAATATTTGTAAAGATAAACAATGGCGACAATACCATGTCAGTAAAGATGGTAATATCATATTCCTAACAGCCGATATAAAACAACGTGTCTTGTATTGGATCACAAAGAATGAATTTTTCTATCTGGCTCTGGACGGCAACAAGAAGGTTGTGAATATGTCAAAGAAATTTAGAAACGGATTAGCATATAAAGGTAATTTTCATTCAAATCACTATAGTTGTTAATATACATGTAGTTGTAATCTGCAACATACAATAAAAACAAATGTTTCGGCGAGAAGAATTATCTTCATATGGACTTTTCGCTGTTTCTCTACATTAAGTACACCTATAAACCTTTGGTAGGAAATCTATTACTAGTATTAGATGAAGCTCGTGGATATAACAGGCCTTCAACACAATACAGGTTCTTTATATCAAGGCACAAGTCTTGTTGGTTTGAGGGGTAGGTATTGCTGTCATTAAATTTGTTTGGAATGACTACCTTGTAAGATATTTATTATATTTACTCTCTATAACACTTTTGGTGTAAAATTGTTACAATTTTGGTAAAAAAACTGACTAGGATGAATCGATAACGAAACGATAGGAAACGATACTTATTTTGGAAATGTAGCTCGGTTTTGTTTTGAAAAACTTCCTTATATATTTTTTTAAGAATTTCCCAAGACATTTTAAACAAACAGAATTCATTGATTATGTTTTTAATAGTTAAAGGAGCCCAGGCTTTATTTGCTTCGGACAATCATCCGACAGCCTCAAACACATGAAATCTTTTGGTTAGCTAATCAGAAATAGTCTACAGAGCTTACCTTTGAAATTTGAGCCTTCAAATCCATGTGTATCCATAATTATCCGTGTTTGAAAAATCATAATGTCCTAAGAAATTACGAACGTCCCGCCATATTGGAAAACGGTTCGTCTTGATAATCAAAGAGTTATCCTTCCCGTCGTGCAATAGCGGTCATCTATATAAATAGACCACAACGCATTTTTCAATTGTAGACTTTGTCAACAGGACACACAATTTTCAGACTGACTGGAGACCAGCCGCGTACAGCACGGAAAAAAAATGAAAAATGAAATTTTTTGTTTGAGGTATATTTCAAGGTATTTTGCGATTTTCTTAGAGCTTGAGTATTTCTGAGGACTGTTTAAATGTAACAAAGGCCCAAAACGACCCCTAAAAATCAAGCCTGGGCCTCTTTAATAGCGAATACGTCATTTTCATCGAACCTGTTTCTTTCTCTAAGGATTTTTACAGCGCGCTGGGGTTCTGAATTTATTAGAGCTTATGGGATTCGTCGTACACGATGGTCAAATAATATTTGCTGAAGCTAATTGGGGCTTGATGAAATTTGATGTTAAGACGAACAGAAAACTCTTCAGTTTGAAACATTCCAATATAGAGAATTATCTCCCTTTACATTCAACATTAGGGATTGATATTTATGATAACGAAGTCTGGTAAGTTATATGTAATTTGATATTTGTAGATTTATACAGATTCTCACTGACACTTTGTTTCACTAACTACAGCATGTACATGAGGAGCACTAATCAGATCAGTTATGATGATTCTTTTTAAAATTTAGCTAAGTATTTGATAATTGTGTTTATAATTAAATATCCATGAATTGTGAAAGGGACAGACGGAATTTCCAGGTGTAGTTTTTGGCCTTGAATATTTGTAAATAAGACATCAGTAGTACTAGAACCATTAGAAAATCTCAAACAAAACATTTCACTGATATTTTTCGTTCACAACCTTATCTCCTCTCTGAATATTGGGGTATCCGAAAGTTGAAAATCTTGTTGATGTATAGTCTCTAAGACCCAGACATCTTTGATGGTCAATATGATTGATGCCAGATCCTTTAAACTTGAAAGTCTTAGAAAAGCGACTGGTTTTATTTCTTCAAATTTTAACTCAGATTTTAACAGTAAGGTTTAAATACTATAACCGATTAGCCTAGCTGAACTATTTCCATTTCTAAAATATTATTGACCCCTGAAAATGGCAAAACTGTTATTTTCATTTCAAGAAATGTATATAGAAAGGCCTGGAGAAGACAATACAATAGGTTATATTAACTACATGTACTTGATTAAACTACTATCATATTAAAAAATAATTAATATTTAAAATATGTTAAATAATGTAAAAAGAATCTTAGTGATCACGGTATTTGACACTCCGCTATAAATGCCAGTTTAGACTAATGATACACCGAAATATCTGAACCTATTCCAGCGTTATTGGTTTTGAAAGTTGTAGACTGGTGCAGAGAGAGGATAAGGAGGGTATTTATTGGGGGACCTCCAAATGTGCAGATGTTTTAATCCTGTTTATTACAATCGTATCCGTCAAATCCAGATATATTCGAAAAGATGGATTCACAAAGATAAAGCGGACGAAACAAGCCGATGTTATAATCTTAATCTATTGTATTGCAGTTTGTATTGGAATGGGCCAGGTGAAGAACAGATAAGCAGATATTTTATAAATTCTAATAAAAATGAGGTTGTTGTTCAAAGGTTCAATGTCCACAATTCGTTCCCTGTAGCTGTTCACCGTAAGTATATATTCAAAGAAACTACTATCTTTCTTTCCGCATTGTTTCAGTGACTTAACAATAATAAAGTACAAGCAAGACAATTCCGTAAGTCAAAATTTCGTCCAAAATATGAAAGTCGGTATGAATTCACTAAATAGAGTCTTGTAAGAGTACTTTAAAATTACTTTAAAACCAAAAGTCTCATCCAAATCATGACAAGATAGCTTGTCAGGCAAGGTAACATACGCCCACTTCAGCAAACAGAATATTCCATGTTTTTTCATTTAATCAAGGGCAATAACTCATAAACCGACATCTGGAATCGCACCATTTTTGAAATTTTTCGAGATGTTATTAAGATGGATACACATACCAAGTTTCATTCAAATCAGATAAAAACTACAGCTTCTATTGCGTACACAAGTAAATTTTAACATTTTCTCATTAAATCAAGGGCAATAACTCATAAACAGACATCTGGCGAGATATTATCAAGATGAATACACATACCAAGTTTCATTCATATCGGATGAAAACTATAGCTTCTATTACATATACAAATACATTTTAGTTGTTGATTTAATCAAGGGCCATAACTCATAAACCGACATCTGGAATCGTGCCATTTTCGAATTTGTCTGAGATATTATCAAGATGAATACACATACCAAGTTTCATTAAAATCGGATGCAAACTATAGCTTCTATTTTGTACACAAATAAATATTCAGGTTTTTTCACTTAATCAAGGGCCATAACTCATAAACCGACATATGGAATCGTGCCATTTTTAACTTGTCCGAGATATTATCAAGATGAATACACATACAAAGTTTCATTCAAATTGGATGAAAACTACAGCTTCTAATGCGTACACAAGTAAATTTTAACTTTTTAAAAATTAATCAAGGTCCATAACTCATAAACCGACATCTGGAATCATGCCTTTTTCGAACTTGTCCGAGATATTATCAAGATGAATAAACATACCAAGTTTCATTCAAATCACATGAAAACCACAGCTTCTATTGCGTAGATAAGTAAATTTTAACGTTTTTCCATTTAATCAAGTGCCATAACTCATAAACAAACATCTGGAATCGTGCTATTTTCGAACTTGTCCGAGATATTATCAAGATGAATACACATACTAAGTTTCATTCAAATCGGATAAAAACTCTGGCCTGTATTGTGTATACAAGGAATTGTTGACGGACGGACCGACGGACGGACGGAGGACAGGGGTGATGGCAATATACGTCCACATTTTCATGTGGGCGTATAAAAATTGGTAATAATAATTGTTTAGTATTGGACTCATAGTGGATCATGCCAGTTTTCGTAGAATTTGAATCTGAAATGAATGTTTGACATCTACTATTGAACCTGACAGTAGCTATTGAACAAAGCATCACTTATAAGTATGGTCTTTGCAACATCGTTGCTCTCTATATATTAGAAGAATTTATTTTCGATGCAAATTACATTTTGCGGGTTAAACTGCCTCTCTGAATCAAGTGAATATTTCAAAATTTTTTAATATTTTTGCTCTTTATATTTTAGAAGAAAGGATTTACTGGGATACTTTTTCTGCGAACTATTTTAGCACCAATATGTACCTACAGAAAAGAAAATCCTGGATTTCTTCAAGTATTGATATAACGTTTGTTTTAATAGATGGAATTATGTATTATTCGTATCAAAGGTAGATATATAGATTATTTGTATACGTGATCCAAACCAGTAAATAATTCAAGGATAATATACCGATATCATTCCCATAGTCGGTTTCCACAGTATCAAGGGAATAATAATACACTGTATATTTTATTTCTGACTCTACCCCTAATTTATTACGGAAAACAATGTCGGCGGAGCACAACCAGCAGAAAACCACAACAATAATATATAGAGATCATACACGTCATATCAGTCAGTTTGTAAAGTATCAAGGGAATAATAACCTCTATATTTTATTTCTGACTTGTGGACAAACCTTATATGGAATCGTATTGTCTAGATGTTACAAGCGTTAGTGGCCCATGGCTATCACTCAGTTTTTTCAACATGGCCCTACTTTATTTTCTAACTAATTCATTCTATTTATTAATTATTTATAAATAACACAAGAAAAGAATAAAATAAAATAATAGTAATTGAAAAAAAAAAGAATAAAATAAAATAAAAAGTAATTGAAAAAAAAAGAATAAAATAAAATCAAAAGTAATAGAAAAAAAAATGAAACAAGTTAAAATGATTTTGAAATAATTTTGAAAGTAAAATAAATTAAAAGAAAACATTCTGAGACTAAAAGTAAAACTGATTTCTTTTAAAGATTTTTTTAATCTATTTCATTAAAATATTATTTTAAAATTGAAATGAAAGTTAGGTGAATTTAAAATGATTTTAAAAGTGAAATAAATTAAATTAAAAAATTTGAAGAGCCTAGAGCTATCATAGTATACCATCATGCATTGTATGGTCGATGTGGATTGGGGACGATTTGACATAAAGGGAAATCACTCCGAAATTGATACGGTAAGATTTTTGTCTCTTTAATTTTGAGGAAAAACATGATTATATTTTGATAATTTTCCTGGGAGGCAGCAGTCAGTTGTTTACTAGTCTAGAATTAGAATTGACGGTCCCATTATTTGAGAGTTGGTCTGAACGTGACCTTTGAACCTTAGCTGTTATTAATATTATAATTCTCATTCTATTGCTATTAAAGACAAAACAACCCACAGACATCATTTATTATTATAACACAAATTCGATAAAAAAGTAAATCATATTATATAAAACATCTCCTTTTTTTCGTTTTTCGTTACTTTCACCGAAAATTCAAATTTTTTTTATCCTACCAGTAGTTTTGATTATCCAGACGTCTTTCTGATGCTGGGCGCTTTTGGGCGTTGGGAATTTTACACTAACCGCTGAGCGCAGACTCCGGTCAGGGCTTAGGTTAGGTTAAAAGTTAGGGCTAGCCACAGCCCACAGGTAACTGGAATCAGCGACTTGGCCATACTCTAGTTGTTTCTTGTTTGTAGCTGATTCCAGTCACCTAGCTAGACCTAGGCTAGGTAGATTTATTTATGAGACCCCTTTAAATCATGTTGTAGACCTAGATAAGCTTACAGGATTTATGCCCCATGACATAGCTGCCATCATAGCCTAATAATAAACCTAGATTGTGGTAAAGCCTTTTATTGTTGATTGATTAGGCCTATGATTAACACTAGATCTGTTTTTCAGTCAAAGTTTTCATTGAATTGATAATCAGTGGGCAAAATTTTCGGAGTGATTTCCCTTTATGTCAAATCGTCTACAATCCACATCGACCATACAATGCATGATGGTATACTATGATAGCTCTAGGCTCTTCAGATTTTTTAATTTAATTTATTTCACTTTTAAAATCATTTTAAATTCACCTAACTTTCATTTCAATTTTAAAATAATATTTGAATGAAATAGATTAAAAAAATCTTTAAGAGAAATCAGTTTTACTTTTAGTCTCAGAATGTTTTCTTTTAACTTATTTTACTTTCAAAATTATTTCAAAATCATTTTAACTTGTTTCATTTTTTTTTCTATTACTTTTTATTTTATTTTATTCTTTTTTTGTGTTATTTATAAATAATTTAATAAATAGAATGAATTAGTTAGAAAATAAAGTAGTGCCATGTTGAAAAAACTGAGTGATAGCCATGGGCCACCATACAAGCGATTATGAAGCGATGATTTGTCTACCTGAAATTTGACCCAAATCAGGTTCCTTCCTTCACAAACGAGGAAAATAGTGAATTAACATTACTTTAATATTCTGAAAGTTCCAAGACTCGTCACACTGAATCAGGCCATATTCTTCCTTCACGAATGCAACAAGCGAAAACATGAACCTTTCTTTTATTATTTCAGAAATATTTCTTCTCAATTGACGAAAACAATAAATCCATTGAAACCCTACTTTTCTTGCCCAGGCAAAAAGTTTGGTCAATTGGTTGTTATTCCTGCATCATATCAGTCTACTAAACAGGATGTGGAAAAAGATAATATAAAGCTAATAGACGAAGGTGATGATGTAGAAGATGATGTTAAAAGTGGTGTCTGGTCAACAGTAGGTTGGAGTTTAGGATGTGGTGTTTCATTACTCATTCTGGTGATAGTCTGCTTCAGATCGGTGCTTAAAAAAATGTTCCGTAGAAATCTAATCAGACAACCTAATCATAACACTTCAGAAAATGTATTCGATGCACCCGAGAATATCGGCAATGCGAACAGTGTAGAATCTAGAGATTCGCGCGTTAAGATAGATTCTGCACTTCGGTATGTTGATTTCAAAATCTAAATTTTATGTCTAAATTGTATAAATCTCCTAAGATAGATCGGTTATGATTATTGAAATACAGTGTATTTTGACAGTAATGACCAATTGTATACTAATTACATCATAATACGCTTTTCATGGATTTTGTATTTTTATACGCCGACGTTATAATGTGGTCCTATATTGTCGTTACCCCTGTCCGTCCGTCCGTCCGTCCACAATTGCTTGTGGACGCGATAGAGACCACAGTTTTTGTCGGATTTGAATGAATCTTGCTGTGATCATTTATATTGATGAGATCTCGGACAAGTTCGAATTTGGCGATTTTTCGATGAACGGTTTTTGAGTTATTGCACTTGACTTAGTCAAAACGCGTCAAAATTGGCTTGTGAACGCGATAGAGACTACAATTTTTATCGGATTTGAATGAAACTTGCTGTGATCATCTATATTGATGAGATCTCGGACAAGTTCGAAAGTGGCGATTTTTCGACGAACGGTTTTTGAATTATTGCACTTGACTTAGTCAAAACGCGTCAAAATTGGCTTGTGAACGCGATAGAGACTACAATTTTTATCGGATTTGAATGAAACCTGCTGTGATTATTTATATTGAAGAGACCTCAGACAAGTTTGAAATTGGCGGTTTTTCGATAAACAGTTTTTGAGTTATTGCCCTTGACTTAGTCAAAACGCGTTAAAATTGGCTTGTAAACGCTATTAAGACTACATTTTTCATTGGATTTGAATGAAACTGGCTGAGATCTTGGACAAATTCTAAATATGCAATTGTGATGAACGTTTTTTTTAGTTATTGCACTCGAATAAGTTAAAAACCCATCAAAATTGACTTGTGAGCGCGAAAGAGATCACAATTTCCATTGGATTTGAATGAAATTTTGTGTCATCATTTATATTGATGAGATGTTGGTCAAGTTCGAAATTGACGATTTTTTGATAAACTTTTTTTGATAGAGGGGTGGAAACTACTATCTCGTAGTTCCGGGAAAGCACGGGCCTAGGAATCAGACCTAATTTTTATTTCCTCGCACCGATCGGGATTCGAACCCACGGCACCTAGTTTGCCTAGCAGACGACAGTCCAACTCGCTAACCACTGAGCCATTCACCACCCTAATTACTATTTTTCTATGAACTCTATTTGAGTTATTGCCCTTGACAATGTCCAAACTCATGAAAATTAGATAGTAAATACAATAGAGACTAGGTTTCATCTGATTGAGTCAAATTTGATTTGAACATTTATATTGATAAGAGCTTGGATTAGACATAAATAATGTTGGAGTTTCTTCCTGTGTTAAAACAGATAATATATTCTAAAGTGGCCGTATCTTGCTAGGCAACCGCTTCTTACCTTAGTGGTCGATCTTGTATATTTTCTTTGAAGTAAACCTTGCATGTTTGAATCATAATAAACTCTTTATTTAACATGGGTCAGAATTAGGCCCAATACACAAGGACATGGTCCTGTCTCACATTCAGCCCATGGGACAATACATTGGAAAAAAAAAAGAAAAAAATCGAAAATACATAATATCTCAATATACAATTCGTCTGAAATACTAAAAATACACAAGTACATGTGTATCAAATGGACAGATCTATGTTTCGGCGATCAAGTACATGACCACAAAATAAATATACAATACTCCACGTACAATTTGTTTAAAAAAACACAAGTACATGTGCATGAATCTTGTTTATGTAGACTATAAGTTTATCCTGTATTTGGATCTTAGCCTAATAGTTGATCTTGTGTTTATCGTGTTTACATGTACTTAGTTTTAGGCCTCACAAAGAATTAATATTATTTGTTGAAACCTATTAAATGGTAAAAAAGAAACATTCACCAATTGGATGATTTTTGTGTTTGCTTAAATCCATACAGTAGCATCTCCTTAGATTTAGGAGAAGGGAGGGATTGAATCTCCCAAAAGGCCTGGGGCGGAACAAATATTTTATCGAGAAATGGAGATCTGGTACTGTTGCATTATTTTTTTTTCTGTTCTGATCTGAAATTAGAAAAAAATAACTCGCCAAATCGGCGAGAAGTATAGTACTTGTTAAGTACAGATTGTTTTTAGTTGGCTATGAACAAGATTGTCATAAGTTCTGATTTTTGGAATATGCCACTATCATTTTCTGCTTACATGGGGAAATTTCTCTTGAAGACTCTAATAATGGGCATAATGTTGCTTGCTTTCTTAATGGTTGTATTGAAGGGGACGACAAAGGGTGCTAAGCCCACTCTGTGGTGAATATTAAGTCCTATGGGTCTTGCTGTATTTAATGTCTCAATCCAATGGGCTTCTCTAGATTGACGGAATTTGGTAGTTTCATCTTCGGGCAAGTCGATTTCAATGCGCTCAATTGGGGTTAGGGTGAGATCGTAAAGTAAATGGTCGTCAAGATTTAAATGATAGGAAACAGGCTTGTCTTTTTTTGGTATAGTTTGGCACAGAAATTTACCGAAAAAAATAAGAAAGCCCTCTGGATCAAGAAATTAAAAACTTTAAAGCCCGACGGACTTAACACCATGTACGAACGAAAGTAAAACATGAAAATTATGAACGTCATAATAATTATAGACATTTTTGTAGCGGTATGTATCCAAGCGACGTTAATGTTAATGTTGTAAATTTAATCAAATGAAGAAGGCCGTGATGTTCCCTTCGTGTAGATTATTTTACAGAAACATTTTACTACGTTTTCTAGTGAATTTTCTTGACTGCAATTCTTACTTGCAATTACCTGTATTTTTTTCTATACTTGTTTATCTTATATTTTACCCAAAGTATTAACTCTTTTTCCTTCTATATGTGTGTAGATATTTTGAAATTTTATTTTATTGTAAAGCGCACATGGGCACTGAGGTGAAAGAAGCGCTATATAAATACATCTTAAAATAATAAAAATACGTTGCCAAAATTTTGCACGGACTTTGCCTACTAAATCCAAACCACATGGGGTTATCTTCACGCATACATGCTTCCATTTTCATTACCTCATCAACTGGCAGGACAACGAGATTATCAGGGCCCGACTGTGTTGTAATACTCCCAAAGATAGATAGGAAATCTGGCATCATCATCAACCCATGTAGTTGTGATATAGTCATGGAAGGCAAACCTTCTCTACATCTGGCGCATTCTCCATGATGTCGATCCACGTTTCTTGAACTGTATCAATTGGTAATAGAAGCACATCGGCAGCTCTTAATAACTGATATCATCTGATGAAGTTACATGTATTTAACCAAAAATTTGATTAAAGCCAGTTCAAACAAACCCTAAAGAAACTGTAGAAAGCTGAGTAACTTAAATTATTAATTGTGTAAGTCGTTAATCCATCTACTGGTCTGCTTGGACTGTTTCATTTATACTGTAGGTATTTACTATTTCCAGAATTTGATTTAATTTATGAGTACTGGGATAATGACTAATGGGAATTATGAGTAATGGGAACGCACCAGATTATCAATCACTCTGTTGAGATACCCTGTTAAGCTGCTGTTTACATTAATAAGTCCTTCCAGGTGCTCAGATGACATTTATTCCGGATCGTACTAAATTTGGACAGATTTTACAGCAGAATTTGGATTTAAAACAAAACCTCTGCAAAAAATACAGGTTATGTATTCTATTTAAAAACCCTCCCAACCACCAAGGCTAGTCAATAAGAACTTCAAATGAAAATGTTTTTAATTTCTGATGTTATTGTAAAAAGAGTGAAAAACTTATCACAAACGGAAAACTTTAAAATGTCCCGATCCACGACATACTAAATATGTTTTCATGTCAAATTCTACATTTAATTTAATACAAGAAGATAGAGCAGAGGAAAATAATTGGCATTATCCATTTATCAATCCCAGCAGTTTGATTTGCCTAAATTTTGTTGTACTAAAAAAGGAATCATAGATAACCAATTTTCTGCATCCACGCTATCTTGATTTAAATAACAAAAATAAATTGTAAGCCAACACAATTAATTGAAATTATTGTTTGTATCCTTGTTACTAAATAACATTTAGAAATGATAGTTTAACTGCAAGTAACAAAGTAATTCTCTTCTGTTATTGAGACAAGTAATAAAAAGAAAATACTGGGACAAAATATATATGTATATGCTTCAAATACACATTGTAAAATCATGCAACAGTCTGGTTTATATTGTTTTTTCAATAAAAATAAGGTTCTAGGTTGTAAGCTGGATTATGAAATTAATGATCTGATGACCTTTCTTCATAAACATAATAAGGGAAAGACGCCTGCCAGTAAAGATCCAATACGCAGCCATTTGTTTTTGTGTCAAATGTTAATGATTCTTAAGAACATTGCCAGTAAAGACCCAGTATCAAGTCGGTTGTTAATTGTGTCAAATTTTCATTTTTCTTAAAACCACTGCTTGACCTAATTAATACACAGCCAGTTGTTTTTAGTGTACAAGATTCATGTTTCTTAAAACAAATGCCAGAAAAGACCCATTACCAAGCTGGTTGATATTTGTATACAAGACTCATGTTCTCCAGACCAGTAAAGATGCAGTACCATGCGAGAGGTTATTTCATTTCAAATAATTCATTTTTCTTTCTCATTCCATCATACTAATTTACTTTCATTGACTCAAGAATTATTTGGAGACTCAAACTGATTGAATTCATAGTATTTGTCACCAAATGGAGTACTTGTCTTCGAAAGCAACAAAATCATGTTGTAAACATACTATCTTGATCTTCAAATTTTCTAAAGAGTAATAGGGCGAGATTCTTCAGAAAGAAAACAACCATGACAACAAGCATATTATGAAAATATGATGTTGCAATTTTTTCCAATTATACGACACAAGTTTTTGGCAATTATTCAGGATGGCACCACTTCTTCTATGTGACGACACTCAGACTTCAGTTTCACAAACTCTTTGGCAACTTCGTCATTTGTCCTTTGTGATAGAATGCGGAGGATTGTCCATCCCGTATCGTCTAAATGAACACGACGACCCAAAGAACACCAGCAAGCACAACTTCCTTGTTCAATGATATCACGCAATTGCATAACAGCAACTCCTATAAGTCTGTCTTCTCTAGCGAAACAATAATCTTTGACACAAATATGAAGTTCATAAGCATCTGGTTCATCTTCATTTCCAAGAATACTGAAAAAGCAAAGTTTTAATATACTGTCATTTTTATAGTCTGTTAAGATTACAAGCTAACAATGAAATTCATCATGTCCCTACATAAAGGGGCAACTTCGTGGAAGCTCATAGTGTCTTCCAAGAGGCTCATATCTAAGAAATGTTTCGAAATTTAGTCAGGGTGCAATTGGGGGTAGAAACATTTTTTAGGACACAAATGCACCCCTCCCCCCTTAGTACCACCACGGCTAATTATCTCAGCATAAATGTAGAAAGTCATTAAACTCACAAGTGGAAAGTTTCATTATACTTTGGTGACCAGTTGTTACTTTTAGATTTTGTGGAATGTTTACGTTTTTTATCACTTAAATGAGGTCCTATCAAGTGTACTTCAACAAAAGGTCTAAACATTCCAGTAGTCTGCCACTTTAAATCATTGGCTGCCACAACTATAAAATAAAAGGTTTGCTTGATTAGGCAGCACACGAAGTACACATTAATTCTTTCAATTATGGTCTAAAAATATTTTATGAAGTGGAGTGAACACAGCTAACAAAGCTCTGTTCTCCATATATAATTACAGATTATCATTCCAAGTTTCATCAACATCGATTAACCAGAGCTTGCCAGGCAAGGTAACATCACCCAATGGCAGCTTTGTTAATGTAAATGAAACAGTTGGTATGACGCATAATTTTGTTAATTCATTCAAGAATGTAATTAACTAATAGTTGTATGTATTGACAACTTTGATATTGAATTTTATCAATATCACACATTAGCTTTGTTTAAATAACCAACAGTATATAAGCTTATATTACAATTAATCATTTGAATAGCATTCAATATGGGCAAGCTCAAGTTAGTTAAAAAAAAGACTGTATAAATTGAAACAGCACAGCAAATCAGCAATGATCTTAGTCAAGCTTCTATCATAGCTACAAATTGATGGGTTTTTGGTACGGTGAGTGTAGACTGACAGAGATAGGGGCAACCGTAATATAAACTCAAACAAGCCGAAATTGATGGGTAATTACTAAGTCAAGGACGGACAGAGGGACGAACTGATGTACATAGGGGGAAGGACGGACAGAGGGACGGACTGATGTACGGACGGAGGGACGGACTGAAAGAGGGAGGGACAGACAGGGCGAGGGAGGGATGGATGGACGGACAGAGGGATGGACCTAATATACATTCATAATGTTTTTACTATGTCAAGGACAGATGGTCAAGGACAGATGGTCAAGGGCAGACCGACAGATGGACAGGGGCAACGGTAGTATACATCATATCCATATTGCTTTTACTAAGTCAAGGGCAATAACTCAAAATCTGTTCATTCGGTAATTTCCATACATGCATACCAAGTTTCATTAAGATTGGATAAAAACTTTAGCCTCTATCATGGATACAACCCAAATTTGACGCGTTTTACTAAGTCAAGGGCAATAACTCAAAATCCGTTCATTCGATAATTTCCATTTTTGAACTTGACAGAGATCTGATCAATATATACATGTATACCAAGTTTCATTAAGATTTGATAAAAACTTTAGCCTCTATAGGGGAAAGAATCCAAATTTGACGCGTTTTTACTAAGTCAAGGGCAATAACTCAAAATCTGTTCATGCGATGATTTTCATTTTCGAACTTGACTGAGATCTGATCAATATGTAGTCTCTATTGTGGATACAACCCAAATTTGATACGTTTTTACTAAGTCAAAGGCAACAACTCAAAAACCGTTCATGCAATAATTTCCATTTTGGAACTTGACCGAGATATCATCAATATATACATGTATACCAAGTTTCATTAAGATCGGATAAAAACTGTAGCCTCTATTGTACAACCTAAATTAGACGCGTTTTTACTAAGTCCCGGAAAATAATTCAAAAACCGTTCATGCGATAATTTCCATTTTCTAACTTGAACGAAATATCATCAATACATATACATGTATACCAATTTAAATTAAAATCGGATAAAAACTGAAGCCTGTATTGCAGATGCAACAAATGTGGACGGACGGACGAATTGACGGACGGACGCGACGACATTATACGTCCACATTTCCAGCCTAATGTGATTGTGTTTCCACTCCCTGAGGAAGCGTGTTTTTACCCACACGAAACGTTGGAGAATAAATGGTTTTTATTGGCAGAACTTAATTATTTTAATTCACATTTCCATGTGGGCGTATAATAAACTGCACCCATATCTGTGACCAAATATCAAATTAATTTTTGATGATAGTTAGTGGGTGTTGAGAATGACGTCTTATAAAGGCACTAACTTACTTCAAAGGTAAAGATTCATGTTAAAACAAAGGGCATTTAAAAGAATTAGACAGTCAAAGACAATACTTATGTAGTATCAGTTGTCTTGGTTACAATTTTGAAAAGTTATAGTTGCTTTGACCCCTTTAGCTCCATTTTAACTATATATTCTACTAAGACTGTACAACAACACTAAAAGAACTCATGTAGGCTTTAAAATAAAATAAAAATAATGTTACCTTTTACTGTAACTTTATGTTCACCAGTACCAGGATGAGTGAATAAATCAACTTGAATAGAAACCTCACCAACAGCGTCACCAATGCTAGGTTGATCTGTAAGATATACGTTATATATTTTGAAGTTTTTACACGATATCATTTGTAAGGGCATAACAAATTTGCTATTTATGGAATATTTAAGAATTGGCTAATGTTTCTGACTGCAGCAAATAATGTAAAATCATAATAACTATTAGAGGCCGACAGGAACCAGCATGTTTCAGATTAATGTGGTTCATTAGAAACATATCTCTTTTGTTTCAGATTCATGTTTCCTATTTGATTGTTTTGAGCTGTCGTCATTTTCATATTTTTCAAACATCATCTTACCATGTTCAACATAGACTAAATAAATGATGCAATACTCATAACACTATCAGGGACCTGTTTCACAAAATTTCAACAAAGATGCAATCAAGATTTTAAGAAATACAGTAACCTGATTGGTTAATAAAAGCTCAATTTTAGTGATTAACCATTGGAACACTAAAAGTTTTCGTGAAACAAAACTCCAGTTGCCAAACTTTTTCTGAAATTTAGGTTGAAGATTACCACTCTAAAGGCAGTTGAGAAACATTTATCTAATCAGTTGATCTTGATCTTGATTCCTTAAAGTGGTCCAGGTCAGGGGTCTGACTGGTATTTTGTTGACCAATATGCAACGTTTATAAAGATAGTTGTAAAAAAAAAAATTCCATAATTTTATTGAAAAAAAAACAACCAAATTACAACACAAATATAAAAAGATGTGTCAACCCCCAAGTCATTCCCAAGTTTTGAAGAAGACTTTGTTGATAATTTGACTTCTGAAAATTAAAACTAAGGTCAAATGGAATGTTTCAAAAAATGCCTTGAAAGATTTTTCTCTACATGTCAACATAGTGCCAGTGCCAACACACGAAAAAGGCATAAACCGCAATCCAGACACCCAGAATTGGCATTTTGTAGTAAAGTGACTACATGTACTAGTAGATAATAACGGGGGAACTAGTGAAATAATAAACTGTTTGAGTAATTAAAGCATGATAGTTTTAAATTCAGAGATGCCTAACATCAGTACAAAATTTGCCATTGTGAAAAAAAATAATGTACCTTTGACATAATATCTGTAACAAGTTGGATATTGGTTGGATCAAAAGGTGAGTTCACATTTGAATTGTAACTTATAATAAACTTCCAATCTGAGCAATGACATAACTCCTTTCAATCATTAGGCTCCCCAAGTTTCTAACTTAAAAGAACTCATCAATATTTACATGCATACCAAGTATAATAGTCTGGGACAAGGACAATAATTCAAACTTGACCTTCTATACAAGTTACCAAGTTTCATTAAGATCACAAAGTTGCAGTCACCATATTGTTGACAAGCCAAATTTGTTTTGGCGCATTTTTACTAGGTCAAGGGCAATAACTAATAAATACTTCATCTGATTGAAACCAATTTCAAACTTAATCCAGATTTCATCAATATATACATTGGATCAAGCTTGGATACAAACTTGAGATAGTATCGTGTTTACAAGATAAAAAAATCTGATAAAACCTTATCCACTGTCAGGATAACTATTCACCAACAGACAGGTGTGACAAAGGCTACATTAGTATATAGGCATATAAAGGTCATGGATAATTACTTACCTTGTGATGTTTGAGAACCAACAAATGTTTTAATAAGAGTATCTGTAGTTTGAGTATATAGAGATAAAGCATAACGTAACGATTGTAGCTCAGGGCTCTTATCCAAAAAGGTCTTCTTCAAGCCTTGACCACCAGCATGGAAATACTGTTTAATAGTATCCAGAGCCATATCAAGCACTGCACACTGTTTTGGACTTAGATTCTTTTCTGCTTCCTTCGACATATCCTACAGAAAAAATATTATAATTATCGAAGGCATCAATATAATGACTTTTGAGTTTTGAAGAATGAAATTTAAGCATGAAATTAGTAAATTTTAAATACATTTAAGATAATTCTTTATGGTACATACCATGCATTTAATTGAGCTAAATTGATA
Source organism: Nipponacmea schrenckii (assembly GCA_030562195.1). Taxonomy (NCBI): domain Eukaryota; kingdom Metazoa; phylum Mollusca; class Gastropoda; family Lottiidae; genus Nipponacmea; species Nipponacmea schrenckii. Next base: position 14,409,080 of record CM060200.1, on the reverse strand, counting down.
GCGTCTATAACTGTTAATATATCTTGCCAGGCAAAATTACATACACTCACTAGCAACTATCATAAATCAAAAAGTCTTTATTGACAGTTAATCTGGGTTTTTCAAAAAATCTTGTTAAAATCAGTAGCAATAACCAAATACATTAAATTATCATATAAGATCTGAATTAAATCATCTAATTAATATAAAATACTAGTATACCAAATTTCATGAAAATAAGATTCAAGCTGTGGCCTTTATAATAACTACAAGCCAAATTTCATTCTTATGTTTTCAAGTTACATGTAAGTCAGGGGCAATAGCCCAAATATTGTTATCAGATTATCATAAAATTCAATGGACGGATAGGCAGGGGTTTCAGCAAAATACGGTCACATAACCATGTATGCGTATGAAAATAAAATGTAAAGGAAGCTTGTAAAGTAACAAACTGCATGTATGTTTGCTATTTGATTTGATAAACATCTGGCGTAGTAGAAGAAGAAAGATTTTTTTATTTAACTACATATAAATTTATACAGAAGTGATTCTACTAAAATATAAAAAATTTATTAGTAGAATAATAAATTAGTCAAACTAAGGAAACAAATAGCAAGTGAAAAGCTAGTGAAAACAATATGGAACTCAAATTTAGACACAGGTAGTAATAACAAAGGGAAAAGCATCTCAATAAAATTACAGTGTAAATTTGTGAACAAGTAATTTAATAACCAAAATATCAATGCTTTAAAGACCTAGAAATTTCTACAAATTTTGTTCTATATATTTGTTTTCCAGAATGATGCTTAAAGTACTTCAATATCAGCCAGTTTCGAACAAAAACAACATTTCTGTACTGTTTGACGTGGAATTTCTAGGTCATAAAAAAAAAGAACTACTAAACAACAACAACAATTTTACAACAAGGAGGGTATACCAAGAATGTTGCTTGTAAAGTCTTCACTTGTTTCATAGGATTGTTACTAGGAATCTGGCTGACATGATTCAGCAAAATACGAGACATATCCTCAACTTTAGCTTTAGCATTGCCAGGTAAGGGTAAGAGCTGAAAACATGAGTAGGATTGAAAAACACTTTGCCATAATCATGCTTTTACGCCAGCAATAAAAAAAAATATCCAGGTTTAAAATAGTTACAGAACAGCTAAAAAGAAAATACTGTTGATAGATTTGATGTTCATCTCAACACCTCAGATTACTCTAATCATATACAATGGCCCAAATTTAGGTTATCTTTATATTTTTGAGAATTGAGAATAGTCTGACAATAAAAGAGAATATATACGATAATTGTAAGTGCCAAAATAAATTGCTCTCATTAACTGGATCTTGATCTTGAAATGTGTTTGCAGAAAGGAGACAGTAAGTTTCGAACAGTATATTATAATACAATCTAAGATGTTACAGAATAAATCAAGCTATCACGATTAGAATTATCTCCCCTGTAGAAACTTACACCAGGGAGGGAGAAAAACCTAGTCAATTCATCCCATTTACTACTTCCTTCACCCACTACAGAAGAAAGAAGCTGAAAGCAAAAGTTAGGTTATATATTTCTTCAAAAACAGGTTAGAAAAAGGAAAAGTTTGATTGGGAAAAAGAAGTGTCTTCATTTTAAAATTGACGTGTACATTCCATATGCTTTTTTTGTAATTTTATCTTTGATTAAATTTACAAGTACATGTTCATGTAGCGACAAAATCTAAAATAAAAATTCAGGATTAAAGTTAAAATAGTAAAACTCTATGTTTCAGTGAACACCAATACATGTATTTGCAATTTTTATTTCCAAAACTGTACTATGAAAAGTAGGAAAAGTTTCAATGATAATGAGCTACATGTACTTTGTACTGTGAAACATTTATAATAAGCAATCCAGACATGCACATAAAATCAAATCACAACTAATTTTAAAATTAGCCATCTGTCTTAGCTCAAATTCAATAAGAAATTTCTATTGAACAATGCAAAAGTTTTTATTTTAATATTATGCATAATATATTCCGTCACCAAATACATTTGAATAACCTTACCGTTTCTGAACTCTATTTGTAATTTAATCATAATATAGCATTAAAAATGTTAGATTAACATAGAGGGGTGGCATGATTATCAGATAATGATGTGATTACAGAAAAAGAGATTTACATTTTTGTATATCATCATTTTATTTATTCTCACATATTATGAAAATTAATATTTCCGAGCACAATTTCGATTAGTTATATTTTTGCATCTAATTCAATGTTTTTAACTAATACAATCAACCATGATGTTCATGTTACATCAAAATCAGATCCAAATGACAAATATTCAAAGTTTTGAAATTATTGAATTATCTTACCTGTCTTGGATCAGATAATGGAGGTAAAACAACTGTTTTCTCCATTGTGTGCATAACGATTCTCCACAATTCCTGAAGTCAAATCAATTATTACATATAAAAATCTTCTCCAGGGTTTGAATATATATTCTCAAATATTTCCCTTGATCTTTGTTATCCTTGATGTTAAACATTACTATTAAATAGTGCTTAATTGTGGTATAACTATTATAAATAAGTTGTAGCAATTTTTACCACTGAAGCTGAACAAATTACATCTTCACTTCTATGGAAGGCATGTCTTTAAATATTAACTTTGACTACTAGGAATAATTTATTGAAGATATGCTGCAAACAATGATATTTATTTTGGATTGATATTATAGTTTCTGCAAGCCTAAACAGATCTATATCTAGTTCTATCACTGAGAGATGATGTTACAAAAGACAAACCTTTAACAAGCGTTTGAGCACAGTTTTCTCACAAACTTGAGCAAACATAGGAAGGCTGTAGATAGAAAAATACAACATTGATATAACTTTATCAAGATTTATGAACAACTCAATAAATGAATAATAATATTTGGCAGAGCAGTAACAATCATAAGAATGAAATATTCAATCTTGCAATATTTTCTGTGGTGATAATGTACAATATTATTAAGTTTAGTCAAAATCCTCTAGCAAGAACTGTGCATTTTAAAGTATTTATGAGCTTAAAATTGACAATGTTTTTAACAGTAGGCCTACATATTTTGAAATTTTCTGATTTTCATGAATGATTACAAACAATCACAATCAGTTTCATAAAAATCTTATCATTTCCAATGATTACACCAAGATTCATAAATAGATTGAAAATTGGAGTTTCCACAACTTGATGTGGGCATATAAAAATGTATAGACCTACCTGCCATCTAAAATATCCATCAATGGGCGAAGTATCATATCTGATTCTTGTTGTATTGTTGTACGTTGACTAGGTTGTGATAAACTCACTTGTCCAGCTCTTTTCACTTTGCAAAGTAATTGCCCCAATTCAGTCATACTCTGTTGTATTTGAGGCTGCAAACTGAAAATGAAAACCCACAATTCCATTACTAAATTTCGACAATTAACAAGCCTTGATACTATAATCTTGAGTTTTATCCAATGAAAAGTCATTCTGACAAAGATAAAAGTTTCATCAGATTTCCAAATATGAGATACGTACACAATGGATGAGGTCAAATTTGGTTAGAAGGGGGGTAACTACTATCTCGTAGTTCCGGGAAAGCACGGGCCTAGGAATCAGACCTAATTTTTATTTCCTCGCACCGATCTGGATTCGAACCCACGGCACCTAGTCGCCTAGCAGACGACAGTCCAACTCGCTAACCACTGAGCCATTCACCACCCTAAAAAGGGTGTTAGTGTTAACACAATCACATAACACGAAATTTGAATTCATTCTTCATGTTAAAATACAGTGTGCTCTGAGGAACCTGACACACTCGCTAATCCGACATTATTTTTCAGTCCCGATATATTTTGGATTTCTCAGAGTACACTGTATTATAACACCACCACAAGAATTGATCCCACCCAATGTTTACTTAACATATAAAGTTCCATAATATCAGATCAAAAGTCCAGTTTGAAAGGTAAAGGACAAGCACAAGCTTAATTTGAACTATTATGAATTTTAATTACTGTTCATTAATAATATCAGGCTCAAAAAATTACTTTCATTAAAGTCAAATCATTTCAGAAATTTAGATAGATATCTTTCAAGATAGTATTGATATGCATACCAATTCCAAAATCATGTTCACAAAGAATGTTGAGAGCCTACATTTTTAATGGCAGCCAATTTGTGGGATGTTGACAAGGCCAGTTTTTTAAGGCCCAAAAAAAAGATTAATCAGTTTAGTTCTGCTGGTCATAAGTCAACTCAATTTCAGGTTGTCTTAGATGATGTGAGTTAACATAGTGGTCATTTGAAATACAAATGTACATATTCTAACATACCTTTTAGCAAATATTGTGCTTAAATCATCCAAAACACTGTTTAATTTTTGTTGTAATTCTTTTAAAATTTCTGCTGCATCAGAATCAAGCTATGAAAGTAAATTCAAATTGCCTTCATTAAGCATAGCACAACAAATTTATGGTAGCCAACTTCAAATAAAAGCCAACCAGCAGGTTGATAGTGAACTAAGTGAGTAAAACCAGCTAATATCACAGTTTGATGCAATATCACATTTAGCTTGAGCTCACTCTACTCCACTACATTGCTCATTGTGCCAGCTATATTGTAGTGCATTGTATTCCCCCTTCTTCCTCTTATAGATAAATTCTTTCCTCCAATGTACTGTACCATATAATAACAGTGTAATTTTAGTGCTAATCTAATATTTTTTGCAAAAATATTTCATCATTAGTGCACATCTTCATAATGATTTTAACACACATACAAAAGATCAAAAGATTCTTAGAAGAATTGTAACTTGCACAAGGTTAATGGAAACGGAAAGGGAAACACAGACCGATGTGGGAGATTACAAAATATACGCCCACATGTAAATATGGAAATTGAAACACACATTTGAGTAAGACAATAAGTTAGCTTGTAGCTTTCTATCAAGGTCGAAAGTAAGTACAGTATTTCATTTCAATGGCTAAAACTTACTTTTTCTCCACCCATAGACTCAAAGACTTTTTCTAACAGAACACGTAATTGCTGGATATTATTCATTAATATACAAGCCTGAAATGAGCAAATAGGCATGCATACAAATCATCATAATCTTGAACATATTTCACAGTAAAATTATTTTAAAAATATTAGCTTTGTAAATACAACTAACAATATCAATCTGAAGGACATGCAAAAAAATACAATTCACATGTCATTGTTCATATTATCATTTAATCTCTTGCACAATTGCAAAATTGACATGTTGTTCAGTTCATAATAGCTCTTCTAGATGACTTGAATTCCAGCTAAATCGATCATTTTGTTCACTGTGAACCTTCTAAAACATTTTTCCTGAAGCGATGGAATTACATTAAATAAGTAAACTGGAACTCTTTGACAATGTTTTAGATGATACATTCTTTACAATCTGTTTCATTTGATTTGCATGACACTGACCATAATACTTTTATAATGAAGTAACTAACCACTTTTTGTCTATTGGTGTACTTATCAAAATCTCTCCTGACTATATCAGCATATGCCAATAATACTTTATTGACAGTCTGTAAAATAAGATAGAAATAACCTTTTAATGCTTGCTTATGAAATAAACAGCAGCAATAGGATATCTGACAAATATAGCAGTTGACAAAAGAAAATAAAATTCAATTTAAGATTGAAAAGGCTCAGTCAGTCATTTGTGGCTTTAAAGGGATAATAGGCCTTAGAATGAACATAAAATTTGAAAATTTTTTGGCCAATAAGAGCTCTATTCTTCAGTAAATATACCTGCTGCCATAAATGACATATAAAACTAAAAATAAATATCCAAAAAACTAAGTAATTATCCATTAAGATGCATTTGTAAAACTCCTAATAAATTGATTGAGGTTTTTTTTAAAAATGACTTAGTCTTGTGAGTTTTCCAGATTTTAAGATTCTGTTACTTGATGACACCAGGTAAGTTCACTGATGAATATATACCCATATTGACCATTCTTGAAAACTAAAATTTTATGTTTATGTTAAGACGCAGTATCCCTTTAAAATGAATTTTCTCAAAACGATTGCAATTAAATTTATAAAAATGAAAATAACTTAAGTTGACAATATTGATAATTGCCATTGATAAATTAAAATTGTCATGTATTGTAAGTAAGTGTACAGCTTACGTGTAATTGTAATTACATAAAGTCCTTTTTGTTTTAAAGGACTGTCAATGACCATAAAAAAATATTTGATATGTTCAAATTTATATCAATCAAACCTGAGTAAGTATTTCATAATGAAAAGTGGTATCAGATGTATATATATATATATATAAAGAATTATATTATACATCTACCTTTGCAAATCTTTTGATGTATCTTTTAACAATTTCAGGATCAGGGCATTCTAGTTTTCTAATAACATCAAAACATTGGTTTAACTGTGTAAAAACATCCACCACAGATGTTGAAAACAGAGCATGCTCAGATATTTTCTGGAACTAAAGCAACCAAAACAAAGAATGATCAGCAATTGTTGATGGTTTGTGAAAGAGTGACAACTATACCATCCATTAGAGTTACATGCAGCATTATGTTAGAAACTACACAGCATTTCATTAAATACTGATGATACCACCAGGGAAATAGATAGATATCATCCTTGCTTTATGTATACATTGTAAACATCATCCTTGCTTTGTGTATATATTGTAAACATTATCCTTGCTTTGTGTACATATTGTAGACATCATCCTTGCTTTGTGTATATATTGTAGACATTATCCTAGCTATGTGTATATATTGTAGACATTGTCCATGCTTTGTGTATATATTATAAACATCCTCCTCCTTGCTTTGTGTATATATTGTAGACATTATCCATGCTTTGTGTATATATTGTAGACATCATCTTTGCTTTGTGTATCTATTGTAAACATCGTCCTTGCTTTGTGTATAGATTGTAGACATTAACCTTGCTTTGTGTATCTATTGTAGACACCATTCTTGCTTTGTGTATCTATTGTAGACATCATTCTTGCTTTGTGTATATATTGTAGACATTATTCTTGCTTTGTGTATATATTGTTGACATCATCCTTGCTTTGTGTATCTATTGTAGACATCATCCTTGCTTTGTGTATCTATTGTAGACATCATCCTTGCTTTGTGTATCTATTGTAGACACATTCTTTCAAACAATATGTTGGCCAACAAAATGATATATCTTGCAAAGTTTTCAGAATTATCATTGCAAATAGTCTTCTGAAATGATTAGCACAATAGAAATAACTGTAAACATACTCCATCTTTTCTATCTCTATCATAAGCACCATGTAAATATTCCATAGACACATCATCATTCTCATTCAACCATTGCATAACAAATGGTTCAAACCACCTATAAATACAAAAGTGTATTTTTTTTAAAATGTAATTACATAGTAATATAGAGATGTGTATAAATGACCAATTTTGTAATCAGATTTTAAGGCAAATGAATGTCAATGGAATTTCAAATTGTAATGGCATATTCCATCATTTAGGATCTACATATTTCTAACTTGTTGGCAGACCAATTCAAAATTTGTCACTTTTTAAAACTTTGTGGTTGTTTTGTCAGATGATTTGATATTAAGCTGACTAAATGGTACAGTAAAAACTTTGGATCACTTCCAATTGGTTTATAACTTCCAGTTGATACATTTCAGGTATAAATGATAAATGTCACCAATGGTTGATCAGTAGCTCTTATGACACAAAAAGAAAGAAGAAAAAATTCCAACCAGATGATAATTTAAATTTCTTGGCTCCATTTGTTTTTCCTGAAATATTGCCACTATTTTTATTCAGACAGATTTTGATGATTGGTATCAAATGAAGGAAAATAAAAAAAATATCAAGAGCTAAGGAAGTCCATTTTTTAATTTGATTTTCTTTTTTGAAGGACATTTTCTTTTACCAGGTAAAGATCATTGATATTTAAAGTCCGACAATCACATCCAATATAATATTTGTGCAAACACATCAATATTTGAAACTCCAGGGTTGTTGATTTATTTTTTGACAACCAGACATTTTTCAACATCTCTGAAATCTGCTCTAAACTTTCCCCCTCCAGTTCTAGTTATCACTTATTACATTTATTCTGCCAGGTTACCAATATTAAATGAATATGGTAAAATATTGTAATAATAATGGGTCACCTGTCCTTTGCACACTTCTAGCTTTTTTGCATCCACATTTGTTTTATGGAAGCTGATAACATTTTACCTCCTTTCGGATTCTTAAAACGATTTTGAAAATCTTTGGGAAAAATTTATAAGAACAGTTTTTAATTCAAATTTATAGGCCCGATTAAACATATTCAGATGTTTTTCACAATATTTTCATTTCTTAAAATTTGATATGTATATCTTATGATCTAGTTCTAAACTTGAAACACATTTTGAAACAAAATTTATGCACAAAAAAAAAAAGGTTTTAATTCACTTAAAACTCTAAATTAACAGCATATTTCCCTTTAATTGGAGTAGAACTCCTACAGTAAAAATTTGTAAAAAAGGTTTGGTACACAGTGTTCAATGCTAGCCAGTTTGCTTTACAAGTTCAGTTGTTTAAGGGGCATTCTGTTTTTACATCAATTTTTCATGGTTTGGAGCATGAAATGCATGCCAATTTTCCCTTACCTCTCAAGTAAGTTTCAACTAAAAATAACCAAGAATTAAGTCGCAAACAGCTCTATTTTCACACATCAGATTATGACAAATGGATTCTATTTGTACCATAAATTATTAAGGAACCAATCAACAATAATTTCACATACATACACCAAAGTGAAGAGTTGCAGATTCGTACATTGTGTATTATTCTTTACTTTGAGCCATTCTCAAATTGATATTTAAAAGGTATTTTTTTTGTTGCCAGGTCAACAATAGAAACTTTACAGAACTGATATCAGGTTTAATAGTATCCTTATTTTAATTTTATTTTGACCTTTGTAAACCTTGCTCTTTGTAGGGTCTGAGATACCATCAATACTTGAATTGTATTTATTACACGACAATGTTTACTTCAGTTTAAATAAACATATTATCTTCTATAGGTTTTATTGCATATCATATGTGGTGTCCTATCCTATGTCTACTTCTGCTTTCAAAACCTTAAAAAATCCGCAATTTTTACGACTATTGTTTGCTCTGACACATGACCTACATAGCCAAGAGAGTTAAAATTTAACTCTGCACTTGTGTACATGTGGTTCTAAAGATTACTTACTGTGGATATTCTGGAATGGATCCTTTATATTGAGGCACATTGGCAACATAATTATTACACAACCATTTCACTTTAAAATGTAGATTCATATATTCAGAACTCTTACAAGTTCTTTCTTTTTCGTGATCTGAAACCAGGTTAAATGACATTTAGAAGTTGATAGCAGATATAACAAGAAACACAAAGGCAATATTTCATCTGATAAAGAAACGTGTAAATTATGTTGAAACTTTTTACGCTTTGTTATTAAAGATAACTAGTATAAACCAGTATGTTGCCTTTGTGTTTCTTGTTAATTATGATCTGAAAATATTATAGGTTAAAAATAAACATTTATAATCTTAATGGATCAGAATTAGATCCAATACTCAGAAGACATTGTCCTGTGTAACATTCAGCCCATGGCAACAATACAATGAAAAATATTGGAGAAACAAAAGAATTGAAAAAATTTAAACAATATTTCGACGAACAATTTGTTTAAAAAATATAAAAGTACCAGTACATGTTTATACATGTAGATAGATTATGTTGCTGCAATCAAGTAAATGACCATGTGTACAGACTATCACAATTTATATAATGTGCTGCACAATAATATATATGTAAAAATTATGAGATGAGATGGACAAGCCAAGCTAACATGACCATAAGATGTACAGAACTCTTAATATGTACATTTATATAAGCAAAATAGAAGCAAAGTCAGGGCTACCCAAACCAACTCGATTACATGTTCATTCATTCCTTGAACTTGTAATGAAAATAATAAATGCCAATATTTTAGTCATGCCATAGCATATTTTTAAGAAGCTGGGCAAGGCCATGTCGGCATATTCTGGTTACTTTCTATTATAAAGTAAATACATATATACCTTTTAAAGCCATACACAAGTCTTGGGAGAATAAACTCCAGATGATAGAGGCACTGACTTGTCCAACATTTAACTCCTGAGGGAATCTGGCAAAAAAAAGAAGAAAACATGCAATTGACCAAATGGCTATAAGCTGAAACAGTACACAAAAATATAAATCAATCAAAAAATAAAAATGTGTATTTCTTTCACATGCCGATGTTGAAATATCAACTTAAGGCCAATCTGATTTGGAAAATTGAAAATTGTTCAAATGGAACCTATTTGATCTCCCCTGTATAATTAAGCATAATCAGGGTAAACATGGGTAAGAAAAAACAAGGAGTTAATATGACATTGAGTTCTTTCAAGTTTGTTATACATGCTTTCACCTGTTGTGAAAGAAACAAGCTGTATATTGGCTGTACAAACAAAATGAACATTCCCGGACAACAAATCTGGGAACTGAAAATTAGAATGATTCCACTGAGTGAATACACTAATGTCAAAAACCCTCAATTATATGCCATACTTTTTAAAAAATGTTTTGCCACAACAGCTTATTAATGGAAATTAACATTAACCTATTTCATTGGGAAAATTAAACCCAAATTTTCAACAATCTCATAGATTGAAATGTTTTATTTTTACTTCATTCCATATAATTCCCTCATAACTCATCTGGCAAAGACGATATTATGACAATTATAACAGTGTGTTTATTGGTTTACAATATTGAAAAAATATGTTGTTTGACCTTTAACAAATACAAAATTAATCATAGCAATTTCAATTGGACCTACTTCATGTAATCCTTAATCCTCAGTATAATCATATACATGTATAACAAAATTGCCTGCCAGGCAAGGTAATATAAAGTCACTAGCAGTTTGGATTTTTTTGGAGGTACCGGTAATAATAAAGTGGTTGCCTAGCAAGATATGCCCACTTCAAAGTAATTTTTCTGTTTTAACACAAGTTGAAACTTCAACATTAATTATCGAAATGAATCACAATTAGGGCCTAGTCCAAGATCTCATCAATATACATGATCACACCAAATTTAATAGTCTCGCATTCACAAACCAATTTCATGCATTTTGTTTAAGTCAAGGGCAATAACTCAAAATCTGTTCATAAAAAAAAATATCAAACTTGTCCAAGATCTCAGAAATTTTCATTTAAATCAGATGAATACTGTAATGTCTATCGTGTTCACAAGCCAAATTCAACGCGTTTTAACTATGTCAAGGGCAATAACTAAAATAGATAGTTTGCCAGGCAAGTTATATACATCTATTGGCAGCATTGAATTTGAACAAAAACTTGAAAGTACAGCAACAATCACCGGAATGAAATATTCAACCTTCAGTTATACTCTTCTTTTCAAGGGTGATAAATGTGAAATGTTTAATAGAAAGAATTGTACCTTTGAACAAGGCAAAAACTCATAAAATATTTTTCTGTAATTTAGGTAAGTTTTGTCAAAATCAGTAAAGAATTGTTTTCAAGAACAAAGCAATAATTCATGCTAAATATTTTTTGATATTTTTGATTTTCTATATGGTGATTATTAACTATTTCAACTAGTTTCGTTATCTAGTTATCTTGATTTGTACCATGTTGAGTGCTTATGAGCCAAAAATCAAAACGTATTAAAAAACAAGGGCAATAATTCATATCAAATATATTTCGTTATATTTTATTCTTCAAAAGGTTCATCCTCGGATGATTTCAAATAATTTCAGCAAGGTTTTATCAAAATTGGTCAAGAATTGTCCCTTCCAGAGTGTTTATGAGCCAAAAATTGAACGCTTTTTCAAAAACAAGGGCAATAACCGATACTTAATATTTTCGATTTATCTGATTTTCAATGGGGTTTATCCTTTGGTGACAACAAATTTTCAAGCCAAGTTTCATCAAAATGATTATACACTCATAATGTGGGTATATAAAAAGCATGTCGCGCATGATAAGCAGCCAATAATAAAAGAACTAAAATGAACTCTATGTAATATATAGTTTTCACAGTACATGTATTATTGTACAGGACTGTCAAAATTTCAAAATTTTATTTTGGTAAAAATAAAGCTAACTTAAAATTTATCATAAAAAGTGAAAATAAAGTTTGTGAATGTTGTTATAAAAACATATTATTGGGTGAAAATATATAATTTTATAGACATTAAAAAAATCAGTAAAATTGATTCAAGTTTGGTAGATCCAGAGACAGCAAGCAAGAGAGGGAGAAACCTGACGACACAATTACATTATGTGTGAAAACTCTTGACAGAAAACTGACAGTTGGTCCTTTCTGAGTTAAAAACATGTGCAATATACTTGTTAATATGTGGTAAACTACATGAACAAGAATATGAAACAAAAAACTCAGCTTGACTTGAAAATTGATTATAGGTACTCACTGATTTAATACTGATGTGTAGTTATTTTTATCCTCATCTATGACAGATACTAATAAATCTATAAGTTTATGCCAAAAATCTAAACTGTGAGAACCACTTTCCTCTCCTTCATTTTGTTCATTAGGATCAGTTTGAAATTCACGCTGATATAGTTCATAACAATTATCAAAGAGAAACTTATATGTTGATTTAACACATGCAACAACACAGTCTTTCACAACAGTACCAGCTCTTGGTGGACTGGTTAATTCTTGGACCTAAAATCAAGTTAAGCAGAAGTAAGAGAGATTTAAATATCAACATTAAAGGAAAAATTTAACTTGTACTATACTATTGTCCATCAAATGTGAGGCACTTCAAATAAGCTCATATTTCAAAGTAGTTGTTTCTAATTTATAGCATGGATATCAAGGATAACTTATAAGCCAATTAAAATCACTAAAGATATAATATTTACCTTCATTCTAAAGAATGTAATGCTGGTTAGTAAATCTACAGTAGATTTGAGATCTTGAAGGCGGGCAGGGTTAGAGGCTTGGAAATTATTCTGCAAATATGAAAAATTGCTACACTGAAAAAATGTTGTAAAGAAATTCTTATTGCCTTAATACTCAATCTTATTGGTATTATCTAAAAAAAGTGGTTGCCTAGCAAGAAACGCCCACTTAGTAGTATATATTCCATTTTTACACAGGTTGAAATTCCATAATTTGGGCCTAATCCAAGATCCATTACAATCAGATGACAACTGTTGTCCTATCGCATTCAGAAATCAATTTTAAAGCGTTTTAACTAAGTCAATGGCAATAACTAAAAAGACGTTTGTCGATGAAATGTCGATATCAAACTTATATAAGTTTTCATCAATAAAAATGATCACACCAAAAATAATTCAAATCCAATGAAAACCGGATTCTCTATCACGTTCACAAGCCAATTGAATTGTCCTATCGCATTCAGAAATCAATTTTAAAGCGTTTTAACTAAGTCAATGGCAATAACTAAAAAGACGTTTGTCGATGAAATGTCGATATCAAACTTATATAAGTTTTCATCAATAAAAATGATCACACCAAAAATAATTCAAATCCAATGAAAACCGGATTCTCTATCACGTTCACAAGCCAATTGAAGACTGGGGTGACAACAATATATGATCACAATATAATATGGGTGTATAAAAAGAATCTGCAATATGACCTCAAATATACTCACCCGATACATGGACAGATCTATTCGTAATGAATTGTGCAATTGATCAAGAAGTTTGATGAATTTTTCTTTCTGAAAAAATAAATTATCATTTTCTTACACAAATACCATATATGTCATTATGTACATCCATTCAATAAATAACAGAAATATAGCAAAAACTAACCCTTTTAGACAATGTTAATTACCAATTACATATACTTCATCTAATACTTTCGCACCTTAACATATGATGTGAGTATGTATTTTGAAGACATATGTGAGAAATTTTTAATAACTAACGTTTGCCAGTATGATTACTTGTCAATACATCACTGATGTGTCAATACATTGAGGCTATGAATTTTATCATTATTGAATTACGGATAATCATGAATCTTCCAGATAGTCTTTTGTCTAATTGATGTCAACAATACAGCACAGTTGTCCTTACTGTCAACAAACATTTTGATATTTAACCCTTTCCATACGTAAAACACGTTAACGCCTCAAATAAATAACATTCTAACTTGAGGAAAACACATTAACACGTCTTTCACTTATTAACTGTTATAAATGCACAAGTTGTATAACATAAAAGGAGTTTCCCTATTCTAAGCTACTGATTCGTTGACCTTTGACACATTATTTAATAATTTATGCAAAGTTGAAGGTAGTCGTCTGCTTGTTGTGTTTCTGTCAAAACAACAATGGTGGTGCCCATGTCAGGTGATAGCCATCGGAAACTTCTAACCTACTCTGCTGAGCATGCAAGTGTCCTGATTCAAAATTTGTAAGGGGATGATGTTACTAATTCCAGTTCTTCCGATGACGAATCCGATGAGGAAAAGAGGCCGCAAGTTGAATCGATAGACATTATGGTGTATAACACGCAAAATTATAAATTGACTTGAGGTCATAAATTGGAAATCTATCATGTGACGTTATTGTCACTTTACCACTATCTATGTGCACCCATTTCCAATAAATGCCCCATTTCTGGATGTCAATGGATTCGTTATAAATTTATCTTCCATATATCCCATTGAAGCTATACAAAGAGAGTAATAGGTAATAGTAAACGTTATTTCTCAGTTAACGTCGCAGTAGTAAAAATTGTTTGCCATTGATAAAATTATCACTAAAGTGTTCCCCATCCATTTATCTTTATTTTTATACCAACTATACTTACCTGGGACCTTTAGAAGCAAAGTAACATTGATTTAATGTCATGTTTTAGAAATAGTGATCATTAATTCTGCACAGAACATTGACGTCACGTTATAATATTAAGCATGGAAAGGGTTAAGTACCATGGAGAAATGAATTGTTATATTATTGCAAACCTATATAAATGATACTTTTTTTTTTATAACCTACACATACTGTGAATTAAAGAATTGCAGAGATGATTATAATGTTGTTAAATTCCATTTGAACAGCAGCGAAATTGGGCAAATATTATCTGATGATGTTAACCTAACAATATACATAACTACTAATGGAGTTAAAATTTTCAATAATTACTGAATGTCATTTCTCAGCAAATAATTTTTGGAAATGGTATCCAAATGAACCATATATACAACTTATTTGTAACTTTGAAATGAAATGGAGTTTTATGTCCTACTCTTCTGCACCTTATGGGTTAATGAAGATGGCAATGTCATGCAGTGTGCAATGAGGGAAATTCGACAGGACAGCGGTATTAGCATATTTCTTTTTGCATGTACAATCTTGAAGAGATCTTGAGACAAGAAGTCTACTTCTTCCTGTGATGCTACTAAAGTTTCACAAAGAAATCTTCATCCAAGTTCAACGACATTCAGAAATATTGACAGTTATTATGTCAGACAGCATATTATGCTTCTTATTTCTAAGAGTGTAGCTGTTAAAATATCTACTTTGTATAGGCTCATAAAATGTATTGGTTCCCTTTTTAAACATGGATACTTAATTACTTTTTTATTTTTTGCGCATGTGAAGGAGACAGTAATTGTACAATAGTACTTACTCCAAAATTGGATGCAGCAAACCTATCACTAGCTGATACAGCTGTGGTTATGGTTGTATGTGCATAGAATGCATTTATGTTTGCTAAAAGAGTACTCATAACAGCTGGAACACCAGGACACATATACTTGGTAGACAAACAGGAAAAATGTCTGCAAAAAAAGTACAGAAACAATTACCACTAGAATTGCTGACAATTATGAACGTATTAACACACTTAGAATATTATGGAGCTCAAATTTGCAATCGCCAACATCTAGGCAATATATTGAATTTCATATGACCTAGTTTTCAAAGTGACAAACTAATTAGGTCACACCTTCCGTAGCTGTTAAAGATGACGACATATATTTACTATGTTTAAGGTCAAATATCTCTGTGAATTTTTTAATTAGGACAAATTAAAAAATAAACAATATAATGAACATTATTACGTATTTTGACGATTTAGTTGAAAATGTATTGTAATCTTTCGGATTATTATTTTTTTTTTTTTCGCGATTCTTGGATGAGTTTGCAGACAAACTGCAAAAGGTACAGAAATTCTAAATATACAGTTGATCTTAGAATGATTTCTATTATCAAATAAAACAAAACCGGAAGTTCTATCTCTGACCGGAAGTGAGATCCGGAAGTTGAGGTTTTTTTGCTTTAGCAAGTTTACTTTCAGTTCAATTTCGGATTTTCAGATTTGAAAACTTCAATGTATTTGTCAACAAACAATTATAGGTTTTATGCAATTCGGTTAAATCTTTTACCCACTATTTGCATTTCAATATTCAAGGGTCATTGGCAAAAATTTAAGACGTTTCTCGTTTAATATAAATGGTAAAATTTTGAAACTTTACCAGTTGATAGGCGATATAATTATGATTTTTGAAAAAATTGTGAAAAAAAAATTCGACTTCCTCAAATGACGTAATTTACTTAACTTCTGGTCTATAACAGCTAGGTGAAAAGTGAAAACTGTTTTACAAATAACTTGTCAATAGTAATTGATTTGACCTAAATAATTAGGTCAAGCTGCCATATCGGCCGCCATTTTGAATTTTCGTTACAATTCTTAAAGCTGAAATTCAGACACTATTGATAGACTGATTTCGATGAAATTTAGCACATAGATACATTGAATCATTATCTACCTTTTCTTGGAGACCGATTTTTTTCGAATTATTCAAATTTCGATTTTTTCAAAATAAGGTCACTTTAACGTCTACGGAAGTTGTGACCCACTTAATCTATGACCTTGAAAACTAGGTCAAAATATATTCAATATATTGTCTACGAGTAGGTATTTTTTAATTTGGCTTACTTAAAAAATTCATAGAGATAAGTGTTCTTAAATACAGCAAAAATTTTTAATTTTCATATTTTCGCCATCTTTAAACATTACGGAAGGTGTGACAATTTTATGACATTGAAAACTAGGTCAAATGATATTCAATATATTGTCTAGATGTAAGCAAATTTAGCCTACATAATATTTTAAGGCTGTCGAAATACGTTCATTATTGTAAACAATTCTAGTTTGACTTAATTTTCAAGGTCATAGATTAAGTGGGTCAACTCTTCCATAGGCGTTAAAGGGACCTAATTTGAAAAATTTCAGATTCAAATATTTCGAAAAAATATTAAAAAATCGACCTTCATAGAAATGTGGCCAATGATCAAATGTATCCATGTACTAAAATCATCGGAATCGGTCAATCAACAGTGCCTTTATAAGAACTTGAAATATTGTAACCAAAATTCAAAATGGCGGCCAATATGACAATTGGAGCTAATTTTTAGGTCATATCAATTTCTATTTACATGTTATTCATAAAACAGTTTGCACTTTTCACCAAGCTGTTAAAGAACAGAAGATACGTAATCATGTCATTTGAGGCCAAACCGGAAGTTGACAATTTTTTTCTCCAAATTTTGTTTAAATTGAAATCATATCTACTTTCAACTGGTGAAGTTTTAATATTCCACTATTTATATTAAGCGAGAAATCAGGGTTGGAATTTTTTTCCGATGACCCTTCAATTTTAAATTGCAAATAGTGGGTAGAGGATTTATCTTAATTGCATAAAATTAATAATTGTTAGTTGACAAATACTTTGAAGTTTTTAAATATGAAAATCCAATCGAAATCAAACTGACAAAAAAGATGCAAGAGCAAAAAAACTTCAATTTCCAGTTCTCACTTCCGGTTGGAGAAAGAACTGATGGTTTCGTTTTGTTTGATAATAGTAATTATTATAAGGTCACCTATGAAATCAAAATGTCTGTACCTATTACCAGTTCGTCTGGGAATCGCAAAAAAAAAAAAAAATAATGAACGATTACAATACGTTTTCGACTAAATCGTCGAAATACGTAAATAGGATTAATTCAACCAGTCATAAACTTCTTTCAAATATTTTGGGGTAATAATGAACAATATTACAAGGTTTTGTTAAACTGGCAAGAACTTTATCTTCTAGGCTGTGAGCAACATAAATCAGAATCGGTTTTTAAGAACAAGAACTGGTTCCCCCAGTTTCATCATTATTTGTCAAAAATCGTAGCTTCTGAATAAGTTTTCAAGAACAAGGGCAATAACTCCTAAAAAATATTTTTTGTTTTTTATGATTTTCAATTGGGTCTATTCCTGGCTAATTAAAAACATTGTCAACAAGTTTATTCCAAATCAGTCAAGAATTGAGTCTTATAAAGTGTATAAACTGACCCACTACAGCTCCAATCAATACATAGGCCTACAAAGAGAATGAAGAATAAAAGTTCACATTACAAAAACACATCACATCACAAAAATCATAAACATTCAACTTACGTCATTGCTTGATAAATAGATTCTATACCATATCGCATAGCAAACTCATCTACTATTTCTTGTGAGGGTTCATCATAGTAAACCTTCCATGCTTCATCCTATAAAAATTATTATATGACAATTATAATTTCGAGACAACAGTCCAGTCGCACTATTTATTATATGAAAAGATTTGTTCCATACCCCTTATCGTAGCTACAACACTGATCTATAGTGTCAAAAATAATTTATTCAGGTAGTGCTCTCTTTACTCAAAATATTGAATTTGATTTTCCTTTTGTCATCAAAACAAGATTGAAAATGAAAGTGAGTACAAGACCTGTAGCAATTGGTGCCTGAACAATGAACTACTTGAGCTGAAATATTTTATAAAGTCTATTGTCATTATCTTATGACCTTGGCCTAGGTTTATCACTCTTTTCATCTTAAATATGTACGAAATGTATCAATTCGTAATGACGATCATGTAAATGAACTTTAGAAGTAAGACTACAACTACTCGCCTACATTTAACTCTGGTATATTTATGCTGAAATATTTGCTTAAAAGGTTTGCTAGAAATATTAAGTTACGTTTAGATGTTGTTTTCAAGAGACGACAGGCATTTATCAAAAGTGGCATTTTACATTTACATTAAACATGACTACAAAAATTGGACATTTCGAGAAATAAACAGAAGGCGTTAAGAGATTTTAAAACCTATGAAGAGAGAGTAACATTATTTTTGCTACAAACAACATAAACAAAAGGAGGAAAGTTGCTAAATTTTAACATTTATTGGTAATGAATGTTAGATCTTAATAAGGTCTTTGATAGTTTCAGATTAACCTGAACCAAAAGACTAAATGAGTTGATGGAAAAGTTCCAGGAATATTATTTACAGCCACCTTTAGTTGATGAATGATACTAATTCAACACTTGTTAACACAAAAAAATGACACATCCTAAGATTGTTGATGTTTTGTAGGTTGAAAAGAAAATGAGAAGAATAGTTTGAAATTGGAACTCAATCCTAATATGTGATGGCAATAGATTTATACAATAAATAATTTTCAAAAGTTCCAAAAGTAACAGCCTTCAAAATTAAGTGTTAAAACTTGTACAGGAGAGGTTGTACCAGCAAAAGGTGTGATCTATGTAGCTGCTAAATATGAAAATCGAACAAGATTGCATGTATTAGAAGCTGTTGGACCTCCACTTCTTGGTTATGCTTGTCTGCTTCTTATCAAACTCAACTATTGTGATTTTACAAAGAAACCCTAAAATAATAATTAAGGCTTTAAAGTCACAGTAATTCTGTATCTTTATCCTTCAAATGACTGATCACAATGGATCAAAGGATAGAAGATATGTTTGCCAAACTTGCTGCTGATTTAGCCCATGCTTATTAATAAATGGTTTTAGATTCTGCATCTTGAAAATAATTAACAAGATAGCTTGCCAGGCAAGGTAATATACGCCCACTGGCAGCAATGATTTTGAATAAAAACTTTTCAGTAAGGTAACAATTAGTTGAATGATATATTCAACCTTTCACCATATATTTTTTTTCTAGTTTCATTAAAAACTGTCAAGAATTGTACCTAATAATATACTCATTAAATATTTTTTGGTATTTTTATGATTTGCAATAGGGTTCACCTTTAATAATATTTTGATATTTTTAATTCTTAATAGGGCTCATCCTTGGTTGATATTAAACAATTTCGGCAAGTTTTGTCAAAAATAAATGTTTAGAGTGTTCATAAGCCAAAAGTTGGAGGGGTTTTTGAAAACAAGGGCAATAACTGACACTAAATATTTTTGATTTATCTGATTTTCAATAGGGTTCATCATTGGGAGAAAACAAATACTAAAGTTTCATCAAAATCCATTCAAAATTGTTCTTGCTAGAGTGTTTACAAGCCAATATTGAATGTGTTTTCAAGAACAAGGGCAATAATTCATACTAAATATTTTTCGATCTTGCTGATTTTCAAAAGAATTTATCCTTGAGTTAAAAGACACTCTCACACCAAGTTTCATCAAAATCGGTAAAGAATTGTGCCATGCAGAGTATTTACGAGACCAAAATCGAACACGTTTTTAAGAACAAGGGCAATAATTCATATTAGAAATATTTTGATATTTTTTATTTTCAATCGGGCTCATCCCTGGGTGATAACAAACAATTTTAGCTAGTTTTGTCAACATTGATCAAAAAAGCCAAAAAGTTGAACGTGTTTTCAAAAAAAAGGGCAATAACTGACACTAAATATTTTACGATTTAATTGATTTTCAATAGGGGTCATCCTTCGGTGATAAAAAATATTTAAGCAAAGAATTATTCTTTCAAGAGTGTTTAAAAGCTGAAATTGAATTGCAAATTGTAGAGTGTTTACGAGCCATTCCAGAACAAGGGCAAGAACACATACTAAATTTTTTCCGATTTCACTGATTTTCAATAGGGTTCACCCTTGCGTGATCTTCAAAACTCATGTCAAGTTTCATCCAAATTAATTAAGAATTGCGCCTTCCAGAGTGTTTACGAGCAATTGTGGACGGACGGACGAACGGACAACAATATTCGCCCCCCATTTCATGTGGGCGTATAAAAAAACACTAATAAGTGCATTTTTGTAATGACCTAGACCAAGGTTTATTAATACCTCCCATATATGTATGCACTTGTTATATATATAGGCCTCACTCTTTTTTAATTTAGTTTTGTTCACCTGATGACGACTGTAATTGTTGAAACATTGTGTATTATTGAGGAGTAGTATATCATAATTACTGTGTTTATTATTCATATATGTATGAAATGTCTCCTATTTTCTGATTGGTATATAATAACATGATGATTTCATCTCCATTATAATATTCTAATTTACTCATTATTCTTACAGTTCAAATGTTCAAATGACAACCCAAAAACAAAATATGATTGATATGTGATAGTCCATCAAACAATAACTTGAGAAGTTGAACTTAGTATTTTATCATATTTAGTTTTAAATGTAGATTGATTGTTAGATAATCATAATAAAAGGATAGTTTTATTGCGTGAAATGTTAGAGAATATAATTAAAATGTTTATATCAGCACATTTCATCTCTTAAAGCTCCATATAAAAATATCTACACAATGTAACCAAACATGGATGAAGCTTAGTGAAAATGAGCTTGATTGACAAAGTACTACAGAGCAAAGACAATATTTTAGAACAGATATGTAGAAAGGATGAGAATTACAACAATAATTGCTGAAAAAAGATAATTAGTCTGTCTTTAATTCAAATTCTACAGCCCTTTCTAAATTTGAAACTTTTTCGCCCATTCCAAAAACCTTAAGCAACCATTTCTTCATTAATTGGACTTCGTATCTGGCTATCAAGTGTGACAACAATATAAAGAGAAATTTGTAGAAGGGAACACTTGTGGGAAAAGTTTACTAGTACAATGTTAATAGCAACAGTAAGAGGGGAGAAAAGCTGGAGGTAATATAGTTGTCTAAATGATAACAGCTTTATTCCAGCAATCTCTTGGCGTTTCAAACTTAAAATCCAACAACCAGTTGATTGAGTAAGAAATAAAACATACCCTGGTATAGTTAAAGGGATAATGCATCTTAGCATGAACATAAATGTTTAGTACTTAAGAATGGTCAATATGAGTATAAATTCATCAGTGAGCTTACCTGTTGTCATCAAGTAACAGAATGTCTTAAAATCTGGAAAACTCCCAACACTAAGTCATTTTTGAAAAACGCTTTATCAATTTATTGCGAGTTTTTCAATAATCAAATTCATCTTTATGGATATTTATGTCATTTATGGCAGCATGTATATTTACTGATGAATAGAGCTCATATTGACCAAGTTTTAAATTTTCAAATTTCATGTTCTTTCTAAGATCTATTATCCTAGATTTTACTATGCTTACTTTCCCTATTTTTCGTTTACTTAATTGCAATCAAACTGAAAGTTGGATTTTTGTTTGTGATAAAGACGGCTGGAATAAGTGAAGATTTAGATAACCATATGCATACCCACATGTTAATAATAGAAAAAGTCATAGGCCGAGTCCTATCTGTTCAAAATAAAGCTCAACAGTTCTTTTGTTATATATCTGGGTTAATTAAATCAAATTGAAACCACAAACCATTATCAATAAAATTTGTCAAAAGTAAAAATTGTCATATTGGCATACAGAAAAATAAAATTTTGAATGCAACTTTATTATGAACAGTTAAGAATTAGAAGAAAAAGAGGCATGCTGCCAGTGCATGCAATATACATACAAATCTTTTATCTACCCCTTTAGTATCAGGTAACTTGACTTCTCCTCCAGCTTGTTCACACAAATAATGAAATAGATTCTGAAATAAAAATATCAATGTTCAAACTTTAATATTATTTCTAAATAAGGAAACTTAGTATTGAGAATTTATCAAAGTTTCAAGATTTTTTGTATCACATGGTCAATAACTAACATCCATTATCTTTCAAGTTAAAATATTTATTTTATCTATATTTCAAATGAATTATTTATTTTGCTAAGGTTTGAATTTATTCTTCAAATGCATTGATACATTAATTATACAATTTCACCAATTTAATCAAAATCATTAAACAAGTCATAATCCACATTTTTTGTTGTTAACAAACATTGTAATACAGTCTACTCAGTTTAATCAGACATGCACAAAACTGTGAAGCAATATCGGATTACCAATAGTGTCAATTTCCGGATTTTTTAACCTGTGACTCATGTAACTATTTATAGCCTATTAGAGTCATAATCTTTACTACACAGAATGTCGTAGTGTATAAACTTGCATTTAGAAGGAAATCAATCAGGCAGCCCCGTCATCATGGTGGGGTTCAAGGGGGCTGGGCACAAGCTAGTGAGAATTTGGCCCCACCCATTTTTCTCCAAAAGCCTCCATCATTTACTAAGCAGAAATGGAAAAATTTACACAAAAACAAAAAGATGAACATTTTGAATGGGATTTTGGTGCCTCAGAAATTCTTTTGGCTTCCAGTACTTAAAATTTCCTGGATTTCACAGAGCACAATATCTTCTCTTGTAGAAATTATATTTTTATTCTTTTAACAAACCTCATGAAGGCAGGTATATTGTACATGGTAAGGTGCAACTTTTTCTTCTCCTTTGATTTCAACACTAATATGTAACCTAATAGCACCTGATACAGCTGACTTATCTGTTCTCTTTTCTGTTTGATGATAAAAAAAAAAAAACTTGACAGGAAAATGATATCTTACAAGACTTAGCAGTGAAGCTAAGTTAATCTGTACATTTGCGTTCCTAAACAAATCAACTGGTTTAACGAAATCTTTCCGATATGTGAAACATGTTATTCCCATAGATGTAACAGGCCTTTTCACAACTAGATTTATGTCCCTTCCTATTGAACACCTGTCAACTGCAACACATGATATTTATAGGGCCAAGGTATTATGAAGAGCCCCTGATTGTCTATAATCTTTCCTTTCATTACTGTGTATAATTTATAGTTCATTCGATAAACATCGCTTTATTCTTTCGATTGCTTCAGTGAAATAATTACTCTGTGGCCTCTATTAAATAATAAAGTAGGCCTATAGGGTATAAGTGGATCATTCTTATAGACTTACGAGAATTCTAAATTTATTTCAAGTATAAAATATAAATGCGCAAGCTGGGTCGTTACGAAATTCTTGTTCCTTTCTTTACAAAGTTTCTGTTCTTACATAAAAACTTTACTCTAGTCTTTGTGAGTATTGAAAATCATCTTCTCAGATAGACAGTTTTGTCAGCCAATCACAGTATTTGTAGTTTGTTGGAACCACCCCTTTCTAAAAATAGCCCATGGATTTGTTGAAGAAATTCGGTATTATTTCATTTTATATTGACCAATCAAATCGTAGTTACTAAAAATATCTCAGCAGACGACACAAGTAAATAAACATTTTATTTTGCCGCAAATGTCAAAATATCGCAAGAAAAAACTTTTCTGCGGCTGATTTTGACGTTATGCTCAGGGGAGTCAGGGTATGATGACATTATAGAAATGGGACAGCAGTGTTCAAAGGGTTAATATACATGATCACAACAAATTTCATTCAAATCAGAAAACTGTAGTCTTTATCATGTTCACAAGCTAATTATGATCCATTTTTCCCAAGTCGAGGGAATAACTCAAAAACAGTTCATCGAAAAATCGTCAATATCAAACTTGTCTAATATGCGTTCACAGTAAAGAGCATTTTTTTATGGATTATCGACAACCAGTTGAATGTGGCTCCACTATACATGTAAATACTTCTATTTAAATAAACTAAAATTTTGTATTACTCCTGACTGGTAAGTAATATTTCTCATGATTCTATCACTTATGCAAACCTCAGGTCAGTGCCATATGTACTTTTAGCTCTATTTGTTGTTTAAAAAACTTTATGGTGACCAAACTATTCTTACCTAAATTATACCAAACATCCATTTCACCGCTCAAAGTTCTTACTTCAATAATAGTTTGACCTAGAAAATCATCGGATTCCCTTGTCAATTTCTGGCGTAATTTCGATTTCAAATCATTATCTTCATCCCTGCAAAATAATAAGATTTGTTAATTGCAAAAATATAACTTTAAATGTCTGTCAGATGCTGTTTATCATCTTTGTATTAGACTCATGTCCGAAAATTTTCATTTAATGATTTCGTATTCCCTTCGAGCTACAGTAATTATTTCTGCACTACACTAAAGTTGAAAACCTATCTACACTACCAAAAAGAAGTTTAATTCCTTGAAACTTTAATATACATACCACACTCGTACTTTAATTCTATCTGAAGAATTATGGCACTCACTGAAATACACAACATTTTAATTTTCATTATGAAAAAACAAACCTAAATATATTTTATAGTCTGAAATCAGTTTGAGGGAAAAACTATAAATATTTTGTCATTCATCTTACATAATATGTTCATAGCTTACAGCATTCAGGTAATTTATTCTTAATTCAATCCTTAAATTCAAAACAATTGCTATATGAAGCTTAGGAATCACCTATTTTGGATCTCTACCTAGACTTAATAAGTTAAAGTTTTGAAATGGCTATAATATTTCAACAACGTCTTCAAATCACAATAAATGCCTTAAAATCTAAAAACACAGTGAATAGATTGGTTGATTCATGTCTACTTACAAATAAAATTTTTCTGTCCAAACTGGATTTAGATCTTGTGGTACTGTTTTCGTTCTTTTCTTGACTTTTCCAACTTGAACAGTAACATATGGATCACTAGTACCGGTTTTATCTTTTCCTATTAAACCTTGAGCAGATATCACTAAAACCAATAGAAGTCAAATATCAGTAAATATTACACATATACAGCAAGGTTAATATACTTACATCTTGTATAAAGTAATTCTCATATCATTGTTCAAACATATCATACAACCTTAAACCATATCCTCAAGAATTTTTGTACAGTTGATTTGAAAAAGTATATGCTATAAGCTTCTTATCATGTATGCCTTTAAAATTTGAAGGAAGTGAAGGAAGTTAATGACTACATTAGTGCATAAGTAAATAGAAATGAACATTTCATGTTAATATATAAGTTTAAAAAAATCAAAGAATATAAAAGAATTACAATAACAAAACAAATACATGAATATACACCACAGAACACAGGATACACAATAAATACTATTCACCACCACATCAATGGTATGTTGGCCTACACTTTGGAGAAGTCAGATCCTACTTAAATTCCTAATTAAATTCATAGAACTGCAAGCCGACCAGTGCCTCATCAAAACACTTATTCCCCTCCTATTCACATTTTTTTTTCAGAGATTTTTTCTTGAGACAATAATTTGTATTATCAGGTACAGCAGTCATCCAAATAGTGAGGAGGCTGAAAAGTTTTCTTAATTCAAGATTTGGTAGTTGAACCTTTACACAAGGCATTAACCCCAAGGTTCTTTATCATATCGCAAATGATAAACCAACACAGTACCAAATATTAATACTACCACATAGAAAGCAAGCAAGCTCTCCACCAAAAAACAACCATTATAAAGTGATGCTATCATAATTATCTAAATCACATCCCTTAAATGAAAGGAGTTTGACACACTACATTTCCCAGTCTTGAACCCTGGATCTTCTGACAAGCAGTGAATTTTTGCTTATTATTTGTATGTCTCTGACCATGGTATAATGATATAATGTCCCATTCAATTCAAACGAAGATAAAGAGAGATACACCAGTATGAAATATAGTAATTCTAATAAGAAGGTGTTTGGAACAATGTTCTTGAATCTGATATTTATTCCTAAAAAATCTTTTTTTCAAGACTGATCTTGAAAGAACTCCAGACAGCTGTTTCAGAAATTCTAAATTGTTGCAGAGAGCTTTTGTACTTTCTGTATTTTTTTCATTCCATTTCAATGAAACATGGTCAGCCAGTAAAAGACAACTTATCAATTTAATTTAAAAAAAACTAGAGCCAATTGTGGCACAAAGTGAGACTTTGCTAATGTCACAAATTGCAACAAACAAACGGAAACATCTGATTTTCTGGGATAAACTGGCCAAAGCAATGAGCCATCTGTGTGCAAGATCCAATCTTGGAAAAAATTCAACCGGATGTTGCAAAAAAGCATAATCGATATTCAAAAATTGCCTTCAAGAGTTTTTTGCATAATGGAACAAACTTATAAAATAAGCAAACATTATGCCCCATGAGGCCCCATTTTTAGTTTTACAAAAATGTAAATTTTCAATATGGCGGCCAAAGTATCACTTTTGGTCTGGATTTTTTTTTTTATATTGTTGAGCACAAGTTTCATTAACCTATGACAATACGACCGGAAGTAGAATGGAAAAAGGAGATCTGAAGTTTTCACCCTTTTTACAAATAAACTGGAAGTGGCGCAAAATATTTGACAATACCATTTTTTTTCGATTTATAGTCCCTCTTTGGAACTCAATTGGAAAAAGCATTAAAAAATTAGAAACATTTTGGAACATTTTTGCAAAACCAGAAGTGCCACAGTGCAACATTTGCAAAAAACAGTTTTCAAAAAGGCATTTCAAAAACAAACTGGGACTTTGCTTTCAGCAATAAAACATTTTTCGAAATTTAATGCAACAGATGAAAATAGCTCAAAAGTTGATAGATCTCTTAAACTAATTTTCATGAAATTCAGTTTTATAATTATGTTAATTGATTAGAATCGTCTTATGATAAAATCCCTACAAAATAAATTTAACACAAATGTAAATCAGGCTTCTTACAGATAATATTGTGTATAATTTTAGAACCTTATACGTAACTCCCATTATAGTAATTCTCATACAAATATACAAGAAATATTTCTTAATGTAACCCTTGACCATAGAAACACATTCATCTGGAAATTTGTCTTTAGTTTTAAGTAAAATTATAAAAAAACATCAACATTCATGACCCTTTTCTTGGAAATGAACTATTCTCTGAGTATGCCAATAATGTTCAGTAATTACATGTACATATTTCACAATTTGATAATAACTGATATATTTTATCTTCTGGCAATAATCAGTTTTAGACTTGCATCAACATAGATAAAAGACCTAAAACATAAATTTAGCTCTATCTTTAACATTTTCACAATTTCAAATTCCAGACTGCTTGTAAAAATGGGTAGCTAAAGTTATTTTTATGCAAACCTTTGTAAAATTTCTCAATGACATACTGATCTAGCATGTTTTTACACCCAAAATATGAATAACAGTGCTCAACAAAATTTCAATAAAATCTCTCACATTAAGTCATGTCAGGTAGAAGGTCTAGTTATAAATACTTTAGAATTAGTTAAAACACCATAGCCCAAATAACATCAGGAATATACCTGTTATGGCTACTTTAGCCGACCATTTAGATGTTCCATCAGAGACAATTTGCATGGCAGCTTTCATATGACCAGCATGCAATGTAGGATCAATTTCAAACATTTTTCTGAAATAAAATATCTATACTACAACACTATACAACATAAAAGTTTAAAAAACAGGAAAACAGAAAAAATGCTGCTATGATTACAAACAAGAATGCTAAGTAGAGAATTTATGGAAAAACCAAATTTTCTACTGCTATATTTGAATTTTCACTTTATCAATTAATCAAACTCAATCAAGAATGAATTATTTTAAACATTTTTGTCTTCCATGGATGGATTCTGTATTGAATAATCTTCATATAAATTGAAAAATTTTGTCCATTTCCTTCCTATACTTTTGTTTTTTCAAAAAACATGCGACTCAATCCAAAAAATATTCAATTCAAAGGGCATGGTTCGCCATTTTTTGGGGGTTGATTTGGGTCTCGAATATATATATTTAATACTAAGAAATACAAAAGTACTAGAAAGGCACAAAAATTGCATAATTCTTCAAATTTACCTAAACCTAGGAATTTGACCTTCTATTTCTATATATCGTACAGTATAAAGAAATGAGGACCCATCATGTAAAGTTTCAAACACTGACATACAAAGTTTAGAGAGCTCAAATTCGATGGTGAACAATATTACTTATAACATCATAGCTGAACAATGTCCTGTTTCTCACACTCAGGTATAATTGGTCAAACTAATGGCGAACCTGACTCTTTAACCTCTATCAAAAGTCAAATCTAAAGTCAAAAAATCTGTAAAATTCATGCAACAAGAGAAAATTTACTTTATAGAAATAAATAGATGTAAAAAAACACAAATATAAAATCATAAAATGCATTAAAAATAATCTACTGTGTTAATGATCGAAAAATACATAAAATGGAAATATCCAAACAGTAATCATGCTGGATAATACAAACTTGTGCTAAAAAAGGATTGGCTGGCTTTTCCTACACTCACCAGTTATGGCAATTTTAGCTGACCACTTAGATGTGCCATCCAGTACACTTTGTTTAACTGCCTTCATGTGGCCTGAATGGGATTTCCTATCCACACTAAACACTTGCCTAATGGAATGAAATTTTTTTTAGTAAGAGATGAATATTTATTCATTTCAGCTCCTTTTTTAATGTATTATATTGTGGATATTCCACATGACTGTTGCAATATTTGCTTCAATATACTATAATTTAATACATAATTTAATATCAACACATTTGTCTATGCCCAAAATAAGCTATTGATGACTAATTAACTGATCTCCATTGTCAAATACTAAAATCTGGTCATATTTTCAAAGCACCACTTCTTTAAAAATCACTCAAATGGCTACTAACTATTTGAATTTCAAGAGTTGACATTTATTAAATATTCAAGGCCCTTGCCAAGAATTCACATGATCATCCATTTTTCAAGAAAAATGAAATAAGCGAGGTCCTTTGAGTTCAATATTGGTAGTATCTGAAGAGTTTTATTCATATTATGTTAACTGACAACCCCCCCCCCCCCCAACCCCTTATCCTCTTTGAAACAAAAATTACAATTTTTGCCATTCAAGCTGAAAAGGGATAAAGATAACAGTTTAAGATATATACAGTTTTAATTAAGATGTGTATATCCCTCTTTAATTTGATGATTTCATGAAGTAGAAAATACAAAACAAATTCTACCTGATTAATTCAAATATTTCTGGTTTATTTTTCTCTCTAATTTTCATTCTCTCCTTCATGTCCATAATAATTGTATGTGTTTTATCACCCTCTCCATGTTTAGAAGACTTTTCAGCTGCTCCTAATCAAAAAAATAGAATATAACACCAATTAGAAATTTAGTAAACGAATGATATGCACACAAAGCCAATTATTCAAAGCCAGCTATTAGATCAGAGAACCTGTGCTCATGTCTTTAATCTAACTCTTGTGTAGTGGCTCAGTCAAGAAGGGAGAAGTAGCACAGGAAACACACCCAGACCAAAATACTTATTATTCTTACATTTAATTACACAAAAGAACATAGTTCACAACAGGGCTGTTGATTTATTTTTTTCCCAACCAGATCTTTTAGAAGTGACATTGACCACACTATGCTACACTACTATCCAACTGTAAACTATGTACCAATGTGTGTAATAATTAACATAATTGGAACTTAAACTTTCTGAAGTTATTGTCATACATCACATCACAATAACATAACAATCTGATCATCAAAAATTTAATTTAATGGTTTTTTTTTACAAATGACAATTTTTCAAAATCTTCCACAAACGGAGTACTTTCGGTTACACCATGGGAAAAAAACACATTTTGAGGAAATGTAAAATAAGTAAGATGCTGCGCAGGTCTAGTTTTAATTATATCTCTTTTATTTGTTTTACATAGATAATTTAACAGACATACTTTAATCACAAAACATATCAT
This sequence comes from Nipponacmea schrenckii, assembly GCA_030562195.1. Taxonomy (NCBI): domain Eukaryota; kingdom Metazoa; phylum Mollusca; class Gastropoda; family Lottiidae; genus Nipponacmea; species Nipponacmea schrenckii. Next base: position 14,378,154 of record CM060200.1, on the reverse strand, counting down.
ACATGGTATATACCATAACTTACTTTGTAAGCAGTCAGCATTGAGCAAATCTTTACACTTCTCATGACATTTAACTCCACATTCTACACACCTGACACCCTGTCTAGCCAGACCCCATAACAAACCTTCACATTCAAAACAATAGGTTGGTGATGTGGCAGACCAAACAACAAAATTATGTGGTCTGGTACTCGATATTGGATAGATTAATGCTTGTAAAGTTTTCTTATATACATGCATTTTCTGAAAAAAAAAAAGCGTTACAAAATAGTTCTAAATACAAATAGTTCTTGGTATTTGAGACATGCAATTCTAATATCAGCAACCAAATACACTGTTGTATAGATAGGAATCCTATTTCAATTTCAGTCCTGAATATCACTAAGTCTTGCAAATATAATTGAACATTCCCTTTAACCAAATCAGATATATAATTTGAGGCCAGCCAAGGAAAAGGTAATGTTAAAATTTTCAAAATCTGTGTCTTATATTACAGGTCCCAAATCCTCAATAGTGTTTATAACTGTCCATGTGCTTCTACATATTTATTTCATGGAAAGTTTAAGGCAGTTTGGAAAATGACCAACTTACTAGCTCTTCATCATTTAAAGACTGTCTTGCAACCATGGCAGATGGCACTCCAGCATTTCGTTTGGCAGCCATGCTCTGAAATACAATACATTTCTATAAATATAGAAGTTCAAAAATATCAATAAATTAAATTAAGTATAGAGAAAATATATTTGTAAGATTGCTAACAGTAAATATGATATAAGAGTTTATATTTATTTTGCATGTAGAATATTACATCACCCATGATGTGGAAAAACTTACACATTTTGGTCAATTACAAGTTAAAAAGACAGTTACATGTCATGCAAACAAGGCACTATACAACATAAAAGTTTCACAACAACTATGTTTAATATACAAAATTTTGAGAAATTTGAAAATTTGTCTTTCTTCAAAAAGTTATAGTAGAATTTCAAATATAACCACACAAAAGCAATGTTTTTGTAATTGCAATGAGAATTCTTCTCTTTCAAATAATAATAAAAAAAAGTTTATAATCAGATAAATAAATTCAGGTGTAAATTTTTGAGCATACCTACCAGTTACTTATTGCTCTTGATATCTAATTTTCAATTTTTTTGTATCCTAAACTCTTTTTTTTTTTTGTTTTGTCTAAAGTATCAAGTACACATATGACAGATTTGTACAAGAATATGCAGAATAAAATATAATAGTTGCATGAAGAGATTCTACCTGATTATCGTTTTCACTTTTTTAAAGGCATATCTGAAAGTGGTCAGTGGTCAGAAATGATATCAGTGTTTTGTGCAACTAAAATACAAATTTTCTCATCTAAGAGAACTAAGAGAATGTGTTTTTCAAAAACCTTGAATGTATTTATAAATCAACAATTTACAAACAAATTTCCATTACTGATTTTTCCTCAAAATTTAAAAAAATTAATGTACTCAATACAGATACATCAAATCATCAAAATAACACTGCTCTCAAAGTTTAAATTTCAATCAATCAATTGATTTTATCAATATTAAGTGAGTAAAATAAATATATTTAAATTTGTGAGCAATCAATACATATCTTTAACAATCAAAGTAATATTTGTATTGCTATTGAGTTAACAATTAGTTACAGTTTTAAATGAATCATTTTTACAAACACTTACAAAAGAGTCAAAGCCTAGAGTCGTATGCAGCGCTTTTACCTTGGCTTAAGTTGAAGTTTGGCTAACATCTTACTTAAAAAATTTAGGATAAATGACTTTCCTTTTATACATTTGAAAGTCAAAGGTAGCATGACTTTCATAAAGATCAAGTGGTGCATACATAAAATCTAACTTTAGTCAATGTTAAGTACCAGCACCGCATACGGCCCTTAGAAGAGCAATATATTACAACTGAAAATATTCCACACAGTGAAACACCTGCCTATTGTTCGTATTGATATATAATAACAATTATAATATTTATAATAAGATGCTGTTTTTTTTTCTCAGCATTATATACATATATACAACTTATGTGCTACAAATAAAACCAAACACAACATTTTCTACAAAACTAAAAATTGAGTGAAAATTGCTTAAGTTTTACCTTCAACACCTGCAATGTGATAAAGCAAGAAGAAGGTTAATACTGATATTCAAATAGCTGTTTTAATGTTACAAAAAAGACTATGCCATAATATCTTAGCTCATTGTCAGAATTTTAAAATAGGTAAAAAGGTAAAATAATAGGAAACACATACTAACTTTAGTGTGTTTCTAAAATTTAACATATTCAGGTTAAAGCAGAATTAGGTAGATTACCTACTCAAATATTAAAGATTGCTTGCCAGGCACAAACACCCACTGGCAGAAATGATAAAATAGTCTTTTAGTGACATCTTTTTCTCCAATCAAAATGGGAATTGTTCAAGCTATTTACTTTCAGATGAAATTTAATTTAAAAAAAGGTCAGTTTTTAGTCTATTATCTCCCTCCTAATTGGGTGTTTAGTAATTTGCGTTATGAACCATGTTCAGTGTATTAAAAACAAGAAGCCTCTATCGCAACTACAAGCCCAAACTTATTAAATTAAAGGCAATGTTTCTTAATACAAGTATTACCTTTACCTTATTAAAACTTAACTAAAATCTCATTATTATTTCCATTTACTAGAAATATTCCAATTATTCTTTAATTTTGCCGAATTTAACAATTTAAAATTTTGTACTAAACCATCTATGTCACCTCATATTGTTGTAAAGAGAAAATCAAGTACATTCTGATTATGTCCATATATGTGGAATAATTACATATTAAATTAGTCGAAAAAAAAACCCAATGAAATATTGTCGTATATTGTTAAAAGAGTATCGTGTCATTGATTATTTGAAAAAATAAACTCTCAGTGTTAGAGAATAAGACAGAAAATTGGACAGCATTCAAAGGTTTTCAAAAATTTCCAGATGGCTATAAAGCGGAAAGTATAAATTTGTCAGCCAATATAAGCATACTTGTGGATAGCTGACGTCAAGGACATTCTGCACTGAAAAATCGTAGATCAATAATCAAGTTTTTTGGAATGATTAGACTAGATTAGATAAATCAATTGATAAATTTTTATTCTTATTTTAAGAGGTTGTACTCCTCTTCCTGAAATAATCCTCATAGCAGTCCATGAAGTTGGAAAAAAGTGTTTTAGTATTGTGGCCAAAGAAGCATTTTCTCCCTTATTATATAAATGGCCACACTCATACCTTATTAAATATGAAATAAATTTGCACTGATTTTCACAGTAGACATAAAGATAGCTCTAAAACAGAAAAGATGAGGCAACATGTATACATTCTAATTTTCACATGGCAAACTTGCTTCAAATTAGAAATAAAGATGTTTGGTTAAAATGTTGTCTGTCCAACTTGATTCAGTCTAATCATGCTTGTTAAGCAGTAAAACTCTGTGTGTGATAATGTTCATGATGTCAAACTTTTATTGGCTTTTGCTTAAATGAGAAATCCTTATAAAAAGACTTGATAAATCATTTCATAAAGTGATACCTATATTGATACCTAAGAAGAGAAACTCACCAATTCACTAACTAGTGGAATAGATTTCCGCCGCAGCTTGACCTCAGGCATACTGTCTATACTCGTGTAAAAGGGATTGTGTTCTGGTGGTCTGCAAACAGAATCAAAGATAGACATATGACTATCTGCACACATAAAATTTCTACAGAAAAAATATGTATAATATATGGTGAAACACAGATATATTTGCTCATCTGGGTACTGTCAAAACACAAAACACAACCAGTCCAGTCTAATTATAATATAGACCTACCTTTCGTTGTATTTTATTAGTTTGGTTTTGATTGTTTTTATTAGCTATTGGCTTTGTACTAAACCACTACAGTTAGGTCTAACACTGCCCTTCAATACGGACTGTTTGAATGACCTGCCCGTCTGTTTTGTCCACTTGTTATTCTTCGCCCGGACGAGGTGTGTAAATGCAGGACTTAACAAAGACTGCTGTACATTTTATCATCTCAGAGACAACAAAATTCTAAATTGCTATCCAATTTCATCCAAAAGAGTAATAAACTGCTATGCAAATAAATAAAATAATTTGAAGCCTACATGTATACAAAAATGATTGTTTTTCAAAGTGTGTAATAAATTCATGTATTTTGAAAACATGGATGAAAGGATGATCCTCAAAACAAGTTTCCCTAAATACAAACAGTTTTGTTTATGTTTTGATGTCACCCAGATGAGGAGAAATAACTGTGTTTGACTTTAAATTGGTCACATAACAAGCAAGACAATAATAATTTTTGTTTTGATATATCTTGTAATAGAATAAGGTTCTTGTTTTGGTTATAAAGAATAATTTCATGTATTCTTTAATATTTACAAGCTAATTATCAAACACATGTCCTGACACAATAACAACATGATTGTAATCCATATGCCATTTTAATAAATTTTTTGATATGCAATCAAGATTTGCATAGTATTGTAACAGTAGGCCTACTTGCAAAATAGCAGTAGTTAAAGAATTGAAGCATTTTAACATGCAAAGCAAAAATTTTATGGTTGTGAAATCATATTAAAATAATATATCAAATTTACCCTCCATTTGCATGATGTGACTACTTGCTACTTGCAAACTAGCAGTAGTTACAGAATTGAAGCATTTTAACATGCAAAGCAAAAATTTTATAGTTGTGAAATCAAATTAAAATAATATATCAAATTTACCCTCCATTTGCATGATGTGACCAGGAATATTTATCTCTATATCCATCTTCATTATCTCCCATCATTGAACCACTCTACAAAGAAATATCAGACTAAGCTTATAACAAATGTCGCACAATTGTATGTACATGTATTCTGAGTTTTATAATTACAAATGAACATACCATGGTTAGTAACATATTTAGGCCATGGCCCTGTGAAAGATCTTTCTTTCAAGTGAAAATTAGGCGCTCTTAATGCTCAAAATTCATCTCTCGCCATGTGACATCTGTTGGTTTGAAAGGGCTTTGGAGAGGCCTCTTCTAATTTTGGCCCCCTCCCCAGGCATTTTTGAGATACGTCAAACAGCAGGATTTCCACACAGCAGCTTTGTATAAATTTAAACCTTTCAAAATATGATGAAAAAGAAGACATGCACATTCAAGAAGCTAGTGATACCTTTCAACAAATTTCCTGATGATAAATGTACTTCTTTAAAATAAATCGCTGTTAGGTGATATATTGTTTATCACCCCATTGATAATTCATTTATTTATTTTCAGATGAGGAATTGTTTAACTAAGCTTATTAGTAAAGCTTACCATTGAAATTTGAGCCTCCTTTTTCTAGGTGTATGGATAATTGTCAACACTGGGAAGTTACCGGTACATTGAGACATAGTCATGTTGGAGTGTATATAGTTGCAGATATTCCTTTTTTTTGACAGTTCTTGTACTGTTGAAGAATATTTATTTTCATGTTAAAGTCAATGCTTAAAAGATCGATTGTTGCCATTTAAAGAAATGTTCCAGAATGCTGATGTCATATCAACTTAATGCCCATCTGTTTGAAGTTGATGAAGTTGTTAATTTGATTGTATTTTGTATACATCTTGGTTTGATTCATTTTAACTATGTGACTTATAATTAAGACTTTAATCAAAGTCACAAATTTCTCAGTATCTACATTCTACATGATAAATTTTTCTACAATCCTTGAATAAGTCATGCAATTTTGTTTACTTTCAGTTGGCCATAGTTCTTATTTTTTTTGCAAAAGAGTATATTTTATTTATCAATATCAAACTGAAGTAATCCTGTGATAAATTGTATTCCTGGTGAAGATACAATCAACCCTTCATTTATAAACACAAGGAGTTTTTGAACATAAATTAAATATATTATAATAAAGTATAAAAGTAAATTAAGGACAAGGAAAGTAACTCATCGAAGACATTCTTCAATTTCAGTTTTTTCTTAATTTCAATATGGTTCTTCTTTGGGTGATAACAAAAGCTTGCATTTACACCAAGTTTGTTTGAAAATCAAGAAGCCAGATTCCTTGTGTCCACAAACATCATGATAGACTTTAACAAATGGACAGACTATATACGCGCAGATCAATGAGGGCACATAAATAAAACGAAAATCGTAAAAATAATCACTTATCATTTTCTAAAGCTTGAGGTTGTACATTTTATTTTGTTTTGTTTTAATGTATAAAATTATAATACTTTTGAGCATATTCTCTCTACTTGAATGTGTGCAATATCCATTCATTAAAAAGAGATATTCAGATACAAACCTCTGTGCAGTCCTCAATGGCATTAAACTTATTTTCAGAAAACATATTATTTATTATTTCCTCTTCACCTTGTTCAGAGTCAGTTACTGATTCATCACTAATAACAACACTACTCAAGTACCAAGACTTTTTAGAATTAGAGATTTCTTGTGGCATATCATTTGATAAACCTTTGAATTGATTTCCCAGACACTCTTTGTTTTGTTCAATATTTTTTCGCCAAACAGGAACGTTAGATTGACGAATAATTGTAGAATCAGTTTTAATCAAACTCCATCTAGATTGTTCAAGTTTCAAATTTCCTGCCTTGTCATCAGTCAGACTATTTAAACGTTTTATTTCTTCATAATCGTCTATATCTCTTGCTTCTTTTTCACTCATTAAAACATTAACCCGACTTTCAATTTTATTAAGAACACCTCCCATATCCAAATCCTTTACCATTAGTTACTCTCTTTATACTGAAAACAATTTCTTATAACTCAAGCAAAAATCATTTTCATTACAGTCTCAACAATACAGGATATGGTGTTTTCTTTAGTTTATCTGTTACGGTTAGCAGGATTCAAATTATTAAGTTGCAATACATTACTTCCTCAGATATAATGCACTAGACTAGGAATCTCTCTACCCTTAAAGGGATAATAGGTCTTAGAATTAACATAAAATTTTAAACTTGGCCAATAAGAGCTTTTTTCATCAGTAAATATACCTGCTGTAATATATAACATAAATTAATAAAATTGGTTAATATCGATAAACATATATTTGATTATTGAAAAACGCGTAATAAATTGATTAAGTGTTTAAAAAAAAAGACTTAGTATTGTGAGTTTTCCAGATTTTAGTGGATTCTGTCATTTTATGACACCAGGTAAGTTCACTGATGAATAAAATATAATCATATTGACCATACTTGAGAACTTAAATTTTATGTTCATGCTAAGACGCAGTATCCCCTTAAGTAATAAACCGAAAGTAACTGGTTGCCAAATATGTCACACACCAACCCTACCCAGTTTAAAATTTGACATGGTGAATAATTGGCAAGAACTAAACAACTAAAGAAAAACCCAGGAAAATTTGTTTCAAGGAAACTCAAGCCAAAATACACCCACATCTAAAGTGGCAGCAAAGTTGTCTGGGAAGTTGACAAGAAACATGACAAGATTCATTTCAATTTTTGTTCAATGTCCCTTTGGTATAGAACCTAGCTTTATTTAATATAAGAGATTTTAAAATAATAAGTGACACAAGTCAAGATTGGATTTCCATGGTACTGTAATACACTTGATCTGATCTTGAGATATTGTAATACACTGAGATTGATTTTGAGATATTGTAATACACTCAGATTGATCTTGAGATATTGTGATACACTGAGATTGATTTCGAGATATTGTAATACACTCAGATTGATCTTGAGATATTGTAATACGCTGAAATTGATTTCGCGATATTGTAATACACTCAGATTGATCTTGAGATATTGTAATACACTCAGATTTATCTCAAGATACTGTAATACACTCAAATTTATCTCAAGATATTGTAATACACTCAGATTAATCTCAAGATACTGTAATCCACTCAAATTTATCTCAAGATATTGTAATACACTGAGATTTATTGCAAGCTATAACACACTCAGATTTATCTCAAGATATTGTAATACACTCAGATTTATCTCAAGATATTGTTTTACATTCAGATTATCTAAGATATTGTTTTACACTCTGATTTATCTTAGATATTGTATACACTAGATTATTTTAGATATTGTAATACACTCAGATTGATCTTGAGATATTGTGATACACTGAGATTGATTTCGAGATATTGTAATACACTCAGATTGATCTTGAGATATTGTAATACGCTGAAATTGATTTCGCGATATTGTAATACACTCAGATTGATCTTGAGATATTGTAATACACTCAGATTTATCTCAAGATACTGTAATACACTCAAATTTATCTCAAGATATTGTAATACACTCAGATTAATCTCAAGATACTGTAATCCACTCAAATTTATCTCAAGATATTGTAATACACTGAGATTTATTGCAAGCTATAACACACTCAGATTTATCTCAAGATATTGTAATACACTCAGATTTATCTCAAGATATTGTTTTACATTCAGATTTATCTCAAGATATTGTTTTACACTCTGATTTATCTCAAGATATTGTTTCACACTCAGATTGATCTCAAGATATTGTAATACACTCAGATTGATTTCAAGATATTTTAAAACACACAGATTGATTAAAAAAATTGTGAAACATTGAGATATTGTCAAACACCAAGATTGTAAAGCACCAAGACACAAAGTTCTACCACATACTATATATAAATGATAGAATACCAATGTCTATTATAACCAGATTTATTCATTTATACATTCATACTTATTCAATAGTCATTTGTGCAATATAATTTGTTTTTACTGTAAGTTACATTGTGTACCAGCTGTTTGATAATCAAACATATCAAAAAACTCATATATACATTATTGATTCTGATAATAGGTCTAACACCTTCACAGTTATATTTTTCATTGAACTCAAAGGCTGAAATGGGCAATAAAATCATTTAATTATTTTGGAGTAAATAAACATAAATTGTAAATGAATTTGTAAATGCTTTTTCTGTTATAAACATACATTCCGAATGTAGGGTTTGATAATAAAGTAACTTAGATAAATATATGACATAATACTTTTGATGCACGAGTATAAATCACTTCAAAGAAAACTTAGAACTGAAATGAAGAAAAATGAAACAAGAATGGTTTAATTTTAACTCTGAAAATTTGAGCAATCTGTATTTTCAATTCTTCTTAATTTTACAACTCCTACATACTCTTTAATAATAAACTTGCAATGTATTTTTGAAGCATGATTATTGCAAGATATTGCTAGCAATCTTATCAAGATTAATAAAACCATATAAACTATCAGTTAAAACACATTATTAATCAAGGATAATTGTTACCCATAAAATTTATCCAGTTTCACTTAAACACAACAAATGAGACTATTCCCTTACAGAACAAATAGGATTAATGTAACCTAATATTTTTCATCTACATTTTACCATTCACAGTAATAATTTGTAACCTTTGAAAACTACATTGACATTTCCAAACACTCCTGAATTAAATGTCATGAAAATCATAAAAAACCCAAGCACATATATGTAGTATGAAGCAATCAAAATTTAGGTGTTAATAAAATCAGAATACATTGTTGGTTTGTGATAGTTTGGTTAAATGTGTATTCATAACATAATTTATTTATTTCAAGGCCCAAGATTAACTCCAGTAGAAACTATTGGGTAATAATTCATCCACTTTAATCAAAATCTAAACAGATCAGATGTAGATAGCTTGTCAGGCAAGATAATGTACATTAGTATGATATATTCAACCTTCAATCATACGTTCCTTTTGGAGTGATACTGAACAGTATTGTTTTCTTTGAAATCTAGCAAGATTTCTGCCTTCTAGAATGTTACATGCTAAAAATTAAGTGTTATCAAGACCAAGAGCAATAACTCATATCAAATATTCTTTTATTTTCTTGATATTTGAAAGGGTGTATCCTTGGGTGGCTGTGTATCCTTACTAATCTAAACTAATAACAACATGTTGCGTCAATATCCTTCAAGAATTGTACACTCTGGAGTATTTACAATTGAAAGTGTTTTCAAGAATAAGGGCAATAACTCATAGTAAATATTTGTTTTTTGTTCTGGTATAAAAATTTGCTGGGTTTGCCAATCTTGCAACAATGCAATATGTATCTGGATACAAGAGTCACGATACAATACATATCGCAATATGGGGTAATAGATAAAAGGTAACACTTATTTTCCAAGGTTTCAATATTTTATACTTTTAATACTTTTGTATTTTGAGATAACAAAATGTTAGTACTAGTAATTTAATTATACCACTAATAAACTGTTAACTTAAATATAATTAAGCCTGTCTGTCTGTCCTCGAAAAGAATTTATGATGGGATAAGCTTGTATTCACCGACTAGTAGTAAATAAAATATTGCCCACTTTTTTTATGGAATGACAGGACCTTGCAATACCATACATGTATTGTGACATGTTGTATCAATACACAGATTCATCAATATCGAACTTGTTCAAGATCTAATCAATATAAATGATCACACCAAATTTTATTCAAATCAGATGAAAACTGCAGTTTCTATCGTGTTCACAAGCCGATTTCGATGCATTTTGACTAAGTAAGGGGCAATAACTCCATAAAAGTCCATCGAAAAAATCATCAATATCGAATTCGGACACTGTAGTCTGTATCGCATTCACAAGCCAATTCATGACGAACGGACTGATAGGGGTAACAACTACGACCACATTATAATGTGAGGTATTAAAGGATATGTGAAAAGAAATATGAAAATCGTTGAATTTGATCAAAAGCATTTATTTTTAAAAGTAAACTAACATATCTATCAATTCCAACAAATTTTTTTTTTTCAAAAAACGTTTAGAGTAGAAAAAAAGGCTTTCAAAGTAGGCTTCTTTAGCATGAGTCGAACGTTAATGAGCTAGGCGATCACGTGACCGCATGACGTCAGAGATGCCCAACTAAAATAAAAACAAATGGAGAACTAAGCCTAGCTAATATTATTATAACCTTCGGGAGTTTAGCGCTTTAATTTCTGATCATATGTGGGCAATGGAGGATTTATCAGCTGGTATAGAGTCATTAGAAATTAAGCCATATCAATTCGAACCATTAAAACGCTCCATATCTGACGAAACTGCCAAGCTTTCAGACTCCCCCCAGTCGGATTCTTCCGATCCATCAGAACTTGACACAGATACGGAAGAAGAGGATGATCCCCATCTTGGAAATACGACATGGTAGGCAAAAACTTTTCACAAACTCTTTTAAATTGGCTCTCAACAATAATATTGATCGGAAGAGGCCTTTGCTGATTCAAATTCGTAGTAGGCCTATAGGTTCTTTTTTTTTATCTTCATTACGACAGTTGCCGTTCAGTGCAGTGGCTAAAAACCACGTCGTGGTAAATATAATTAGGCTAGGCCTTGTTGCGATTTTCATAAAATTTTGAAGTTAGAAGAGTACAGTCGGCATTTTCATGGGTTGATTTTGATCTTGAATATTTGTAAAGAGCCTTCAGAAGTACCAGAAATGTAGGCCTACGTAAATTGCATCAGGCATATTCGAAATTTCTCCTTTGGCTTTACTGCCTTTAGGATAATTTGAATAGGCCTACTAGGCTACCGTTTTCACACCTAGCTGGCACTTTTAAAATCAAATCATTGTAATATTGCAGTGGAAATCTCGACTAGGCTTATATAGCGGGATAATTGCTTTCGTTTGCAATCTGCGTGTGTGTGCTGTTGTGTGCTAATATAAAATGTTACCACGCTGTGGAAAAGAGCCACTGCCACAAATAAATGGCGTTACATAATTTGTTCTAAAATGGGGAACTCGCCACTAAAGTCTTTAAAAGATCTTATTCACATCCCACAATTTTGTTTCGGGACATGTTATACATTATTTAAAGAGGCATAAGTGAATAATTTTCTGGAGAAACTGTAATTTAGAGCCGAATTTATCATTATGGACGTAGGCCTTTTTCTCACTGATAGGCCGAGGAGGGTCTAGTGTTGCAGTGTAGTGATCAAAACGAAATTCAGAAAAATGGAAACGATAGGGACACTTTTAAAATGGTAGTGGACGGTCGTTGTGAAGGTAAGACCAATTTTTATTATATGAAAATGGCCATAAAGGGTTGGAGTATAGATTTATGTGCATATTTGTTGCTGACATCCATTCGTAAGGGAGGAAATAGGCAAAAAGTGCGTAGCCGATTCGGGAGACATGAATCCGACTGAAACGATAGCCTAGCTAGAGCAAGGATCTCTGACCCTAGAATAGGCCTAGTCAATAGGCCTAAATATAAAAATTCGTAAAAAATTGACAATACTATGCCACAGATAACTCGGATTAACTTAGCCCATGTACGTTCCTTTTACTTTATAAGATCTAGGCCTACTCATTTCTTCTTCAGTTCAATCTTCAACATTCGTAGGTTTAAGTCAGAATTTTGAAACTCACCTGCAACCTTTGCCTCTTGGCAAAAGCCCCTCCACCTTTTCGACGATCGCCTCTTTTGTTTTTCTGGTCAATGCTGGCATGAGGCCTAAGTGGTTCACGAAAAATGGTTGGCACGGCACCTGCCTTGAGCTTTGGATTGGCGTTCACATATCCATATTGGGCTAGTAAGACTGGGTTCCGGTCATACGCATCGTCTGCAAAATGATCGGAACACAGCCTGGAATATTTAGTGGGGGAAAAATTCTTCCGCTTCAGTTTGACAATCCAAGTTTTCACAAGATGTTCATCTTTAGGAAAGCGGAACATATGAACACCAGAGCCCTTTCCTCCGCGATTATTACAGCCATAGGCCACACACTGCGGCATAACGTCAATGTAAACAATATGGCGGGTGAATTAGATTGGGCATCTCTGACGTCATTTACAAAAGGTCACGGAAACGACCTTTCATTTTTGCATATTTCAGACCTGTGTTTTTAAAAGGATTTTTAGCTATTTTAGAATTATTTCTAATTTTTTTTATTGGTTGCAATCGATAGATGAATGATTTTACTTTTCAAATAGGTGGTTTCAAGCCTTTTTTGAAAATCTCTTCACATATCCTTTAACATCAAATAACAAGTATGTAGGGTGATTTCATGTAAAATGCTATAGAATCTAAACAGCCAGGACAAGTTTCTGGTGAATTTCTCCTTCTTTACAGTGATGTACTTGTTTGCCGGAACATAGGACTTAATATGTAAATGTACTTGTTTATTTTCAACAAATTGTACGTTGAAGTATTGTATATTTCTTTTGCGGTAATGTACTTGATCGCTGGAACATTTAACTGTCCATTTAATGCACATGTACTTGTGTTTTTTGAGAGAAATTTTATATTAAAATAGTGTTTATTTTTGCTTTTTTTTTTATCCATTGTATACAATATTAGACAGGACCATGTCAATGTGTATTGGGTCGAATTCTGACCCATGTAAAATATAGAGTTTATTACGTATTATGACCTAGGTATTGCAATCGTTCGGATTATTTCAGGTAAATCCATTCTGAATTCATATGTGACCTTAAAATAATTACTATAATTAAATAAAACAAAACCAGAAGTTCTTTCTCCAACTGGAAGTGAGAACCGGAAATTGAGGTTTTTTGCTGTTGCATCTTTATTGTCAGTTTACTGACATTTCAAAGTATTTGTCAACTAACAATTATAAGTTTTATGCAATTTGGTTAAATCCTTTGATTTGCAATTTAAAATTTAAGGGTCATCAGAAAAAAAAATTCAAACTCTGATTTCTCACTTCATATAAATAGTGGAATTTTAAAACTTCACCAGTTGAAAGGCGATATGATTTAACAAAATTTGGAGATTTTAACTTTAACTCAAATGACATAATTACATACATGTAACTTCAGGTCTATAACAGCTAGGTGAAAAGTGCAAACTGTTTTATGAATAACTTGTGAATAGTTATCAATATGACCTAAACAATTAGCTCCAGCTGCCATTTTGAAATTTGGTTACAATTTTTCAAGGACTAATTCAGGCACTGTTGATTGACTGATTTCGATGAAATTTAGCACATGGATACATTTGATTATTGGCCACATTTCTGTGGAGAGCAATTTTTGAATTTTGAATTTTTTTTCGAAATATTTGAATTTAAATCGTCTGGTAGTCTTTTACTTCCAGGTTCAGGGGGGTGAACTTCTGTCGTGTCAGTGATATCTGTTGTGGTTAAGTTTTACACACAACTCTTCTGTATAAGTTAAATATTGTGTTAAAAATTATTCTTTTTCATGTAGGCCTAATGCATTTTTCCAACTATTTTCTTAAATCTTTTCATTATCAGGAAATTTTGTGTGGGTGTATAAAAAGTACACAATTTTCATAATATGAGAGCTCATCTGCTGTATTATGCAAATCTACAAACTAGGTGGTTGAGTTTCAAAATGGTCACCTCTAGGAATTGAGGAGTTTTGCAGACCACTGATCAATTTCAGAATGTATCACTAAATGTTCCCTAATCCAGCATCATTTTACAGCACATCGCTTAACATTTTATCCACCGTAATACATGTGTTCCATTCATTAATGTTTAGGACAAAAGAAGTTGATTAATATTTTAAAGCAGATATTGATCCAAAACAAATTATTGAACTACCAAAGTGTAACTTCTTTCTGCTTTTCTTCTGTCGATCTTTATCAATGTAAACACTGACCCAAAAACAGCAGGTTAAACAATTCAAACTCATTTTTAATTTCTGTTAATCCAGCTTGAAAACTTTTTTTATGAGAACCCAAATATTGAGGGATCTTCAGATGTTTTCCATTCATTTCCCCGATTTAAACAGCCTAAACTTTGCTAATATAAGATTTAAAAATATATACACGAATCTGCAGATGAAACACAAAGACAATAGTTAACAATCATTTTCAACTCAAATTTTATATTAGAAAGTCATGTTGGAAATATAATATGAGGTCTTACCTCACTAAGCTGAGCACAAACTTTGTTGAAGGCATCAATCCATCTCGATCGAACAGGAGAAGAAAGTTCTGGAACAGGTTGATTTTCATTCAAATCTACTGAACCATCCCAGTAATCTTGTGTACTTTGCCGGCTTACATTTGAAGATGAAACACGACTATTAATAGGACTGAAAAAAATAAAAACAGGTAGTTGCTCAATAGGCCATATGCCCATATGCAGAAAAATTCATTTGAAAAAGCATCACTGAACAATTTAAACCTAATTATATATATACTGATCAGAGATCGCATGATTTATTTTTTTCCCTGTCGGCATTTTCGGGCAATTTCAAACAATGTTTTAAGAGGGTCACATCTCATATATGTGTAATCTACCGATTTTGTCGGGTTTCTACCGCTTTTGGATGTTGTCTCCCAATCTACCGCTGGGAGACCTAAATCTACCGATTTTTTTTCTTTTCGTTACCGTAATTTTCACATGGCCTACCGTTTTCAATGTTAAAATAATTTTATCCATGTTATTTTATGATAATCGTCTATTCTATGTAATTTATAAATAACATAGACATTGTTTCAAAATTTGTTTTGTATTAGTGGTAGATTTTCAGTGTAAATTAAATATTTTCTCAACTTCGTTTCGTATAATCATTTTATAACTTGACTGTACAATCATTTATAACCAGCATAAGAGGCTACTTTCGATATTGGAACTGTCATTTCATTCATCGTATCATGGACATAATGAAGGATAATATCAATGAATGATGACCGATTAGAATTTAACGGCATAATATATAGGAAACCAATTGAATCCATACATAGTGATTAAAGGATTATCGTGACAAGTGTTACTCGCTTTTGCCAATTGATTTTCATTGTTCAATAATTAACCTATTACCGGTAATCCCTTAACTAGATTTATTGACAGAAAGAGTTAATTGATATAATGACTGTACGTTACTGTATACAATTTGGAGCAAGGTAAAAATAATTTTTTTAACCTATACTTGATGTCCGACAGAGGCAAATTGGCGTCGGTCATTTTGGCAAGACCGTCAGTAATGTCCGGCATATATGGGCAAATCATGATCCCTGACACTGATACCAATTTTTATCATATTTATCAATTTTTTTATGTACCTATATGTCTATTAAAACATCATTATATTTCAATATCTCATTAAAGATATCAAGATTCCACGACAAGTACCTATTAGGGAAAAACAAATCTGGCAACAGGGACCTTAAAATCTGGTGACTTTGCTCGATATTTGTTTTTAAAAAAATAAAATAAAATAAAACTTGAGCTATGTGACTAGATAATGAACTTCAAATTGATATAACACATGACAAGAGTAAAAATTAACCAGTAAATTATAGAGTATATTAAATTAAGATTAAATTATAGAAAATATATCAATATCACATTTCTTAGTACCGATTGCATTTTGATAGTACCATTTAAATATGTGGAATATTTCTTCTGAAACTAACACCGACACAGATTCTGACATTTGCACTGTTAGATTATATTTCCATTCTAATTATGGAGTTGCACAAAATAAAAATCAAGCTCAGAACTGAAATTGTCATTTGATTCTAATCCTATTCATACCTTGTGTTAAGCTTATAGTCAAGAACTGAAGGTTTATAGGCTACAGTAAAATGACCAAAACAATTTGAGGAGAGATGAAGTTGGAAAGACAAGAAGGTTACCGGTATGTTATTTATAGACCTCAAAGTAGGAGAATTGATAAAATTTCAAAGATTTGGTTTTGTTGTAAAAGAAGGCTAAAGCAAGTTTAATTCAATAAAGAAAACGAAAATAAAAATTACCAGATGTTTTTTTTAACATCGCCTCATGGGTTAGTGTGACAGTGGGCTTAAAATACATATTATAGGTGGAAATAAATCAAATTATCATCTTAATTGGGTGATTATTAAATCAGGCAATTTGTCAAAGGTAATCAAAATACTAGTCATGACTGATAATTTATTGATCTATGGTAAAGAATTTGGACATAGCAATTTTACCAAGTTTCGTCTAAATGTATTAATTATTGTGCATTAGAATGCTTTTTTCAAAGAAGGCCAACAACTCTTATTAAATATTTTTCTGATCCTTGAGGAAAAACCTTGTTTTTAATTAAAAAATCAACCTTTAACAGAATTTGGCTTAACATTTGCAATAACAACATTCTTTTTAATTCAGTTCTTTGAACCTTTATTGCTGCAATTAAGATTATTTAATTAACAATGAATTCCATATTATCTTCATTTCAACCAAAGATTTATTGTCTTTTCATATAAGCTAAAACTCTGACACATTAATATTATTTGTATTCAAGAAAAATGAAAACAAATTGTTCATGAATATGAATATAATCATCAGACCCATTAGCAACTTTAAAATAAGTTTGGATACATTTGTAAACATTAACAAAAAAAGTTTGACCATTTTCATCTACTGACATAAACTTGTAAACATGAATCTAGAACCTATGATCACAACATATATATCAAGACTGCTTAAGACAGCATTAATTTTAAATAAAAACAATCACCTATGTATGAAATATTTAACCTTCAGTCATACACTTCTTTTTGGATTTATAATGAACATTATCAAGTCTAAATCAGGCAAGGAAATTTTATGAGTTTTAGTGTTCAACAGCTAAAAATTGAATGTGTTTTTAAGACTGAGGTCAAGAGCTCAATATGTAAAGTATTTTTTTTTATCTAATTTTAAATAGGTTCGTCATCATCCTTCACTTGCACTAAGTTTCAAGTAAATCTGTCAAGAATTCGTCTTCCAGAGTGTTTGTGAACTAATATTTTAATGTGTTTCAAAAACAAGGAAATAACCTCAATTCAATACCTTTTAAATTTCAATACCATTTATCATTAGTTCATTTATTACAAATTTCACAAAATTTTGTCTGAATTGGTCAACATGAAATGAGCACCTTATGGGCTTTTGAAGATTTGATAAATCAGTCAAGAGATGAGCCTTTTGGAGTGTTATTATAATGGATGGAGGGACATGGGTGACAACAATATATGCTCCACTTATTGGTAAAATAGTTTTAATTACTGCCTGTAATAACTTAGTATTTCTAAAAACATGAAAACTTGAAATATTGATAGATTAAATGAGTTCAAGAGTAAAACTGGAACCTGAGGAAATTGAAATTTAAGGATGCCATAATAAGATCAGTTGTCAAATTGGTCTCAGAATTACTTCCATATTGCTCTGAGCATTCCAGCTTTAGTTCCTGTTACAAATGTCTACCAGGGTAATATTGTGCTGTGAGAACAGTTAGTTGGACAAATTGCTTATAAATCTCTATCTGTTAAAGGCCTAAAACTATATTAATTTGTTCGAACAGTGTGATTGGCCTAAACTCTTACTTGTCTTTGGATGCCTTAGGTCATTCTAACCCAATTATCAATCACTAATTTTCATCTTTTCTTTCAAGCATTCTTAAATAAGAGTTTGGACAAATTTCAAATTGCATTCACCAGGACAGTGGATTGAAGTAGGTTAAGTCTGGAAATTCATTTTAATCAATACTTGTTTGCTCCAGTGTGTACAGGTTTTCAATATTTCAGTAATACAACTAAACAATTGTCCATAGTGTATAATATTCCCCTTAAAAACACATTACCTGATACAATGATGGCTTAACAAATATCCAGCTTCTCTTGAACCACCTTCATTCCAACATTTATTACAAACAAACTTCCATAATCCAGCAACACATTCCCAAACAAAGCACATTTTAATTTTAAGGAAATATTGCACTGCATTAACAAGTACCAATCAAGAACTATTTTCACTTTATAACAGATTTCAAAGCAGGAAGCAGATAAAATAACTACATATTAAAAAGCATCATTGTTCAAATGTCATTTTACCAAATTGCTTGATCAATTTACTGATTCTTGCATGGAAAAAACACACACAAATTTAACATAGTTCACATCTATTTTAAAATTTAACCTCTACATAATAACTCAAATATTGAACAAAGCTATAAATTTCAACAAAGCCCTTCATATCACATTTCAAGTTTCAGAAATGGCTTAAGTGTGATTAGAAGCCTATGATGAAATATAATATTCAAGCCTTTACAAAAATTCAAGGTATCATGTCAGAGAGTGATTTAAAGTGATTATGTATGTTATTTCCATGTAAGAACCATACGTAGTTGCATATGGGCTAACAAGGCCACATACTGAAAAATATTTTTTCCTTTTCATATTCTAATTCACGTGTTATCAGTTCAATTTGTCATCTATTTGACAGTTAATTTCAGATAAAATGGCCATTAAACCAGAAACTGGAATAAACAGTAGGTAACATCTGCTTAGTCTTTAACATTCACATTGAGATAATATTTACCTATTAATGAATTAAAAATTGAACTACATTTTTCATCACTTACAAGCTATTGTTAGTAGGTCCTACATGCAATTTTTCTACGCAATTAGAACAAGATTTAGATTCCTTCACTAATTTTACATATCAATCTATTTTGTTTAATTGTTAAGATGCACGGAAACTTTTACAGCTTCACTTCAAAAGAACCTGGCAATCAGTTATAACTTCACTCCAAAAAAACCTGGCAATCAGTTATAACTTTACTTCAAAAGAACCTGGCAATCAGTTATAACTTCACTCCAAAAGAACCTGGCAATCAGTTATAACTTTACTTCAAAAGAACCTGGCAATCAGTTATATATTCACATCAAAAGAGCCTGACAATCAGATTTAGTCTCACTTCAAAAGAACCCTGGCAATCAGTTATAACTTTACTTCAAAAGAACCTGGCAATCAGTTATAACTTTTACTTCATAAGAACTTGGCAATCAGTTATAACTGTACTTCATAAGAACTTGGCAATCAGTTATATATTCACTTCAAACGAGTCTGACAATCAGATTTAGCTTCACTTCAAAAGAACCTGTCAATCAGTTATAAGTTCATTTCAAAAGAACCTGGCAATCAGTTATAACTTTACTTCAAAAGAACCTGGAAATAAGTTATATAATCACTTTAACCCTTTCCATGCGTAAAACGCATTAACGCGTCAAACAAATAACGTTATAACTTGCGGAAAACGCGTTAACGCGTCTTTCACTTTCACCGCTTATTAACTGTAAGGATTGCACGAGTTGCTAAATACAGACATTGTTTAATGACATCAGAGGAGTTTCCCTATTCTAAGCAACTGATTGGTTGACCTTTGACACGTTATTTAATAATTTATGCAAAGTTAAAGGACGGTCGTCTGCTTGTTGCTGCTGAGCAGGCAAGTGTCCTGATTCAAAATTGGTTAGGGGATGATCTAACTAAACACAGTTCTTCCGATGACGAATCTGATGAGGAAAATAGGCCGCCAGTTGAATCGCTAGAGAGTGATGAAAGTGACAAAAATGACGATTCGGAAACCGAAGACACCAACAACGTAAACAGTGATGAGGCACTTGTCAAGAAAAAAAGTAAGCCTAATGCTAATTATGAATAGGTTGATGTCCACAACGAGGGTTGATGTCCACAACGAGGATTTATATGTACCACGAGGTTTCAGGTTTAGACCTGATAATGAACCAGGACCAAGGAATATCCAAGACAATTTGTTGGATGATGATGCAGAGCCAAAGTATTTTTTTACATTATTGATGAGTGAAGATATTTATTTTTTGGTATCATTATGAATATGGGTATTGTTCGATTGCCTTCTGTACAATCATACTGGCTGACCGATTGGATTTCTGCTGTGCCATTTTTCAAATCTTCAATGAATAGAGACAGTTTTTGCTTCTTTACCACACTATGCTGCATGTTTGTCAAACAGATCCAGGCAACAGACAACGTGGGGATAAGATACAACCACTCATTGATGACCTGGTGAAGAATTTTAAGCATTATTTTGTTCCATATCAGAACATTGCAGCAGTTGAAAGCATGATTGGATTCAAGGGACGTGTTATTTTTCGACAATATATTTAAAAAAAACCAACGAAGTGGGGTATTCTAGCCCGAAACCTTGGCAGATAGTGTTACAAGATACATTATTAATATAAAACTTTACTATGGTAAAACTGATAATGGGCCGAATCCGAATGACAATTTATCAAAGACACCCAGATCTATATTAACTATATGTGAACCTTATTCAGATAAAGGTTATCATGTGTATGCAGATAGACAGTACAACTCGTTGGATTTAACAAACATATTATATTCTAAAAATACTACTAAATACTACAGGTACGCTGATGACCAATAGAAAGGGGGTTCCAGTTGAAATTAAGTCAAAGAAAGGTATAAAAGGGGGGATATAAAAGCATTTCGATCAGACAATATCATGATCCTGAATTGGAAGGACAAGCGCCTTGTAACTATGATTTCCTCGTTTCACAAAGGAAATACAACACAAGAGCATGTAAAGAAAGGTGTTCAGCCTCTAGTCATTGTGCAATATAATAAGTATATGGGTGGGGTGGATAAATCAGAATTGTACCTTCTTATAAGGCAATGACTCATTAAATATTTTTTGGGAATTTTCGATTTTCAATAGGGTTCATCCTTGGGAGTTAATAAATTATTTCAGCAATTTTCTTCGATCTCTGTTAAGAATTGTGCCTTGTAGAGTGTTTAAATGCTAAAAATTGAATGTCTTTAAAATGAAAAGATAGCTTGCCAGGCAAGGTAATATACGCCCACTGGCAGCATTTATTTCAAATAAAAACTTTTCAGTAAGGTAACAATAAGTTTCATAATTCCTTAGTTTCACATTTTCAGGAACAAGGGAAATAACTCATACTAAATATTTTACGATTTCGCCGATTTTTAATAGGATTCATCCTGGAGTTAAAAGACACTCTCACACCAGTTTCATTAAAAACGGTCAAGAATTGTGCCATGTAGAGTGTTTACAAGACAAAAATCAAACACGTTTTAAGGAACAAGGCCAATAGCTCGTACTAAATATTTTTTGATTTTGCTGATTTTTAATAGGGTTCATCCTTGAGTTATAACACACTCTCACACCAAGTTTCATCAAAATTGGTCAAGAATTGTGCCATGTAGAGTGTTTACGAGACAAAAATTGAACACGTTTTGAAGAACAAGGGCAATAATTCATATTTTGATATTTTTTATTTTCAATAGGGCTCATCCCTGGGTGATAACAAACAATTACAGCTAGTTTTCTCAACATTGATCATGAATTGTGCCTTCTAGAGTGTTTATAAGCCAAAAAGTTGAACGCGTTTTCAAAATCAAGGGCAATAACTGACACTAAATATTTTTCGATTTAACTGATTTTCAATAGGGGTTATCCTTGGGCGATAACAAATACACAAGCCAAGTTTCATCAAAATCCATTAAGAGTGTTTACAAGCTGAAATTGAACGCGTTTCTTGAACAAGGGCTATAACTCATTAAATATTTTTCGATTTCGATTTTGCTGATTTTCGATAGGGTTCATCCTTGAGTTATAACAAACTCTCACACCAAGTCTCATCAAAATCCGTTAAGAATTGCACATTGTAGAGTGTTTACGAGCCATTCAAGAACAAGGGCAAGAACTCATACCAAATTTTTTCAAATTTCGCTAGGGTTCATCCTTGCGTGATCATCAACACTCATATCATGTTTCATCAAAATCCGTTAAGAATTTTGCCCTCTAGAGTGTTTACGAGCAATTGTGGACAGACTGACAGACCGACGGATGGGGTGACGACAATATACGCCCCCCATTTCATGTGGGCGTATAAAAATGATAATAGTGCATATAAAAACTTTTTTTCAAAATTTTGGGTTATCACTAGGGTTCATACTTGTGTTAATTTATAAATATTTCAGCAAGTTCCTGCAAACTCCTTAAATAATTTTGCCGTGTAGAGTGTTACAAGCTTAAAATCAAAAATGTTGTAAAGTTAAAGGACAATAATTCATATTTTTTTTAATTTTAATATTCAATTAGGTAGATCCTTGGGTGATCACTTTAAGAATTTCAGGAAGTTTCGTTAAAATCCATAAAGTATTATGCCTTGTACGTGTTTACCAGCTAAAAGTTGAATGTGTTTGAAAAACATGGGCATTTAATCATATTAACCCTTGAACCCCGATATTATATTATGTCGTCGTAGTCCATTCCCTAAGGTCCATTTTATAACATCATATTGACCGATCCATGTTCATAAAATGATAAAATTTCAATTCGCATTGCCGACACGCTGTCGAGTTGGATATTTAAAGGGAGGGAACTACACATAACAGAATTCGTAAAGGGAGGGAACTACAGGTTCGCATTACGAAATCCTACAGGGAGTGAACTACAAATAGTGGGATTTATAGGACTTGATAGTTCGATAGGCTATAACAAATAATTAGAAAGGGAACATCACCTGCCCCTACATCATTTGGACTTAGTCTGCTTGGAATGTTTCGATAGGCTATAATAAACGATGGGAAAGGGAACGTCACCTGCCCCTACATCATTTGGACTTCGTCTGCTTGGAATGTTTTGATTGAGCGCTTGGACATGTTGGTCTTCCCTTTTGGTTTGAAAATCGTCAGAATGACCACCATCTAAATCTTCCCCAGAGGCAATGTCAATAATCAGATTGATGACATCACATGTATTTAATTCTTTTGACATAATTAAGCTTAATTTTCAAGAAAACTTAGGAACAATTTTGAAAGCTTTGCAGGAAAATACCTTTACATCAGTCTTCAATCACATGTCAAAACAATGCATTTGTTGGACAAGCCGTTACTAAGCTATATGTAAACAAAGTCAGTGACCATTGTAAGCTGGAATACTGGCTTATCGGGAATATGACCCAAGTTCTATTAAGCCTGTACAATAGCCTGTAGGGCTCAAAGGGTTAAATGGACTATACACCCACCCAGCAGCATTTCATTCCACAAACATATCAAAATTGTAGCCTCTGTATATTCATAAAAAATATATTGGTGAAAGAAAATTACCCGTATATATCCAATATTGAAAAGTCATGTCAACAATACAATTAAAATGCCAAGTTCTTTCTTACCTATAGTCTTGAGTACTTTGTCTGCTCATATTCAGTGAAGAATTCCGACTAATCACAGGGCTAAATTAAAAAATTAAAATAATCTTCAGAACTGCGAATTAATATCACAAATGGGAAATCTTTAAAGAAATGAAAGCCGTTTTTGTATCCCTGATCCTCCTTGATAAGTTCTTGGATATCTGAAGTCTAAGTATTCCGACAATCTGCATAATCCTTCATTTTTCTCAGGTCCCGAATAATTTCCTTCTTATACATAATTTAAAAAACTCTGAGTGGTCCGACCTTTTGTGTATTACAAATTATAACACTAGTCAGTGGTCCTGAGGTCCTGAAAAATCTCAATTATCTGACCTCAAGTCACCTCGACCACTTACCACCAATTAGATAATCACTTATTTTATTGCTGATCAGGATCACATCACATGAAAACAAAAGATTGGTGAACTTAATTTGCTAATTAATTACTGATAATTACTGATAATTGATAATACAAGGTCATTGTCTTCAGAGCAAATGGCTTGCATCATGATTTGGGGAATATGGAACTTTATCATTCATGGTTTTGTGTTTAATCACTATTATCAAGCTATAAATTTTGATAAAATATCTAATCATTCTGAAAATTTTACAAATTGGATATTTGAAAAAAAGCGCTCTGAAGAGGACCTAGATAATTTTAATGTTAAAATTTAAAACTACATGTAGTTTGAAAAATTTTTGATTATTTAAGTATTTTGTTTTTTTCCAAGACGGAAGCATAACGGTTAGTACTTTACTCCAACCACAGTTACAAAAAAAGTTATAAAAAAAATAATAAATAAAAAGATCTAAAGAAATTTATGAAAAACAATACAGTTTCAAGCACACCTGTAAAAATGAATGCCTAATAAGTGAAAATAAATACATACCTATTTACATACCTATCATTAATGAAAGACTGAGGACGAGAATTTGGTCTGCTATTATAGTACAATGGTTCAGAATCTGTATCACTACGTCCTTGATGATAATTATTAACTTCTGTATGATAAGGTGGATCCTGACGATATAGACTATCTTGATGATAGGGAGCTTCTTGATGATAAGGAGCTTCTTGATGATAGGGAGCTTCTTGATGATAGGGATCTTCTTGATGATAAGGAGCTTCTTGATAGGGAGCATCTTGATGATAGGGAGCTTCTTGATGATAGGGATCTTCTTGATGATAGGGACTATCCTGATGAAAAGGAACGTCTTGCTGGTAAGGGCTATCTTCATGGTATGAACTGATGTCTTGATGGTAAGGACTGACATCTTGATAATAATCATTTTCTGGTTCATAACCAGGTTCATAACTCTGCTCGAAAGATCTGTCAAATGAGTCATATCGAGGATAATCTCGGCTATCTTCACGAAGTCTATATGGATGATCAGGATGACTACGATATTGATGTGCAGATGTGTTATGTTGATGCTGTTGAGGATAGTTGACATCACTGGTGTAGTCACTATCTTCTGACATTCCAGCTATAAATATACAAAATAAATAGTATAATTATTATCACATTTTTGTCTCAGTGTCTTAAAGCATTGTAGGAAATTTGAAATAGAAGATATATTTTCCCAATGTTAGAAACTCCACTTATATATTAGTTCAAAATGACTAATGTTTCTAAGTTAGTTAGTTGTGGTATTGATATAAGTGTCAAGTTTTTGTTTCATTTTGTTGTCAGAGTACCTTTCAAAAACTCTCAACAGGAAAGCATCGCAAGCAGTGGAATTGAATTCTTAAGATATTTCCAGATATTGGATTACAACTGGAAGTGGTGAAGCGGCAAAACTCCTTCATTTTCAGATATCAGCCATAAAACACTTTTTTCTTCAAGTTTCCTCTATATTTAGGTTTGCAATCTTTGAAAATGTTTTTGTACTGGATTTCAATTAAATTCTTTAAATTTTAATTGATCAGAAATGTAATGTGCAAATCACAGATTGAATTAAATAAATAAATTATTTTACACAAACAAAACCAACAGATC
The DNA here is from genome assembly GCA_030562195.1 of Nipponacmea schrenckii. Classification (NCBI taxonomy): domain Eukaryota; kingdom Metazoa; phylum Mollusca; class Gastropoda; family Lottiidae; genus Nipponacmea; species Nipponacmea schrenckii. The sequence goes on along the minus strand of CM060200.1, from coordinate 14,352,096 downwards.
CTGATCCCCATAAAATATTTGTTCCACCCTAAGCCTGTACATCTGGGAGAATCCATCCCTCCCTTCCCCGAAATCTGAAACAATTCATCAATCATTACCAAACTTCACCTAGATCTCATCAATGTAGAAATACATACTACGTTTCAACAACAATTGAATTAAAACTAAGAAATATGGACAGACAAGATGGATATAAAGAGACGAACCAACCATTAAGTTAATCAAAGCCTTAATGCTTACTGGGAAGGAAAACTGCTGGACTTGACCTCGAGGAGCTTGAATCCACCAACAGTGTGGTATGTCTTTAACCTGAGGCCAAGGTGAACAGAAACCCATCTAGACAAAATGCAATACCTCGATCAAGTTATTTTATCAACAAAACAAATTCTTATGGATACAATTACTAACTTTATTTAAGCGACGTTTCAACCAGCGTTCTCTGGTCTTTATCAAGCAATGAATAAATGTAAAAGGTTAACAAGGTATATATACATGTACATTTAAAACAACAAACACAACAAGACAAAACATGGGATTAATACTGATTAGTGCTGATTATTAATAAGGTGGTCATATGCTCTAGGGATAAAGACTCCTGGATCTCTGTTAATTGATGGGTTATTTCTTCTTATTTGGATGGCTTCAGTAATTTTCCTTTCCTTTTTGTTGATTTTGTTAACTGCAAGTGTTAAGGTTTCATTCCAGTTTATTCTGTGGCCTGTATCTTTGATGTGTTCTTGGATTGCTGATGGGTTGTTGGCTGCCTTTGATTGATGTTCTTTTATGCGTTTTTGTAGTGGTCGTTTGGTCTCACCGATATAAGATTCCCCACAGGAACAGAAAACTTGGTATACACATCCTTTGGGGTCTGCTTTTTTAGTGGGATTATGTTTCCCATTGGCCTGCATCACTTCTTTGATTGTTCTTTGCCCAGAAAAAACGGTTTCAATCCCAGCTTGTTTAGTAGTCGTTTTATCTTGTATGACGAGTTCCCATTAAATGGTATGCATACTATAATTGGTGGCTTCTCTGGCTTGGTTTTTCCATTATTGGTTGATGATTTTCGTGCTTTGGCTATTGTCTGGTTAACTAGGTGCTCTGGATACTGGTTGAGTTTAGTGAAGACGTATTTGAGATGGTCAATTTCTTTCTCCAGTTTATCTTCACTGCAAATGCTTACTGCTCGTTTGGTAAGGGTGGTTATGATGCCTTTTTTCGTCTGTAAGGGGTGGTTTGATTTGAAATGTAGGTACTGATCTGTGTGTGTTGGTTTTCTGTAAACTGAGGTGCTGATTTGGTTATTGGTATTTTCGATGAGGATGTCTAGGAACGGAATGGAGTTGTCTTGGCTGGTTTCCATGGTGAATTTGATTGATTGGCTTTGGTTGTTAAGATGGTCAAGTAATGTTTTAGGGTCGTCTTCTTCTTTAAGCATGACAAAAGTGTCATCTACTTTCCTGTACCAGCATATAGGTTTTATGGGAGAGATTTGTAAGGCCTTTCGTTCAAAATAGGTCATGTACTGTTCAGCTATGGGCAGCCCACTTTCTCCACTTTTAGCTGAACAGTACATGACCTATTTTGAACAAGCTGGGATTGAAACCGTTTTTTCTGGGCAAAGAACAATCAAAGAAGTGATGCAGGCCAATGGGAAACATAATCCCACTAAAAAAGCAGACCCCAAAGGATGTGTATACCAAGTTTTCTGTTCCTGTGGGGAATCTTATATCGGTGAGACCAAACGACCACTACAAAAACGCATAAAAGAACATCAATCAAAGGCAGCCAACAACCCATCAGCAATCCAAGAACACATCAAAGATACAGGCCACAGAATAAACTGGAATGAAACCTTAACACTTGCAGTTAACAAAAACAACAAAAAGGAAAGGAAAATTACTGAAGCCATCCAAATAAGAAGAAATAACCCATCAATTAACAGAGATACAGGAGTCTTTATCCCTAGAGCATATGACCACCTTATTAATAATCAGCACTAATCAGTATTAATCCCATGTTTTGTCTTGTTGTGTTTGTTGTTTTAAATGTACATGTATATATACCTTGTTAACCTTTTACATTTATTCATTGCTTGATAAAGACCAGAGAACGCTGGTTGAAACGTCGCTTAAATAAAGTTAGTAATTGTATCCATAAGAATTTGTTTTGTTGATCTAGCACCTTTACTAAATGCCATTTAAAGATTAAGTTATTTTATTATTGTACAATCTAATGCTGTTAAAATGATCAAGACAAACAGAAAATGTTATAACTAATGTTCTCTGTCAACCTGTCATGATCCAACAATATATCGTCAACTGTGGATCCTATAAGCAAAAAATGTAACTCATACAGAAATCCAAATACACAAGCTAGTCCAAGATTGATAAGATCTATCGTCAATAAATAATCAATCTCAATTTGGTAATCAATACCCAGCCCTAGATAGAAATGTATTTTCACCATAATGCAGGTCCTGTCCAATACAAACCAGTAATATGCAAGCAGGAGATAAATGATAGTAGCATTTTCCAAAAAAGGCCGGTTAAAATAGAAAGATGCGCTAAAATTATTTAAAAATTAATCCAAACAAATGAACATTACACTATTGCTCTATGATTTTTTCTTTACATTTAAAAAATCAGTTCATGCTCAAAATAACAATAAGCTATTTTTAAATTAAAATGGAGCAGATAACAAAATGTACTAGAACCACTAGAAACATTTATCATGATCATATGGACAACAAGGCCATTTGTTTCAGTTTTACAATAGAACTACATGATTAACTTCAGAACTAGGTATTTATGTACACTAACACAATCTCGTTATATCATATTATTATACAGTCGAATCTGGATGTAACGTTTCGGCTTGTAACGAAAATCCGCCTATAGCGGCAGATTCTGAAATCCATGACCTTCACTTCCGTTTAATTCCTTCAAAAAAAAACATGGTTATAAAGTAATTTATAAAGAAATTTGCTTTCAACAACAGATTTTTGTTTCCCTAAGAGCTATTTTCAATAGAATTTATCCTGGATATAAAGATGACTGACTGTCATAGTTTCTTTTCACATTGTTTGTTCATAAAATTATGGGTTTTATGAGTAATAAAACAGTACAGATTATTTCAAGAACATTTATTTGTTTCACCTGACATCACATGTAATTGGATATAAGGAACAGATCCGTTGGTCTTACGAAAATCGTTATATCCCGGTTCGACTGTACAGATGTCTATGGGCAAGTGCTAGTGGGTGCATTCCTATTTGTAGTGTGTGTATTGTGTGTTGTGTGTGTTGTGTATGTGGTGCAGTAATTCCTTAGCTGCTATGTTTTGTCATAATAATGTCAGTTTTTGTTTCGAGGTTTAGATTGTTTAGTAGGCTTCTTTTTTATTTAATGATGATAATTAGTTTTGTTTTGCGTCAACTTAATGCTTCAATAATAGGATTTTAATGTTTGAAAAATTTTTTTCTCCATCAGATAAATGTCAAGAATAGTTGTCATTGTCCCGATAATGATAAAAATTTCTAGGGTTTCTTTTAAGTTTTATTGTGTACTCCATTTTATTTTTGAAAAAGATTATTGCTATGTTCAGCATAAACTGAAATAGGAAATGTGAGTAAAGAGAAATACTTTAGAGCAAGAAAAGGTGTTTTGTTTTATTTTTTTTAAATTTTGATTCCATAATATTGATGTCAAGCAACAAAAATTCTGTGAAATTGAATAGATTCGTTTTAAAGCATGAAAATTGAATGATACTCATTTTGGCATATTTTTTAATTTCAGTAGGACAGGTTAGCTTTTGAAATGCACAGATCTTATTCAATCTGTATATAACATACAAACATCTAGCTCATTCAGCACTGATGTTTCAAACTTACTATTTTTTTAAACTTTTGTTAAATATCATTGAAAAAGTACCAAGAGCACTATAAGAATTGGAAAAAAATTAACCCTCTAGGTCATCCACTTAACAATGTTGAAAAGAAACATTGCGTACGCCACATTGTAACATGACTACCAGGATATTTTATTTAACGTGATGTTATATTGCTGAGCATTGCAAATGCTTCGTATTAATGTTTGTATTCAATACACACAACATACTTAAAACAGTTGTTTGTGAAAAATTTGTTTAAAAGTAACTACAGTCATTAGATTATAGAATGTGCAGATATCAAAGAAAGGAGAGAAGTGGTGACTTCTGTAAACTTGGAACCAGAAAGGACATGAAATGAAGCCACATTGGAACAACTTTTATATACATTACAAGGTCACTAGAGGTCAAGGTCATGAGATATGAGCAATGAATGTCTGACACAGAGCTATTTTTACTGGAAAAAATTAAAAAGCCACGTTGAAATTAAAAAATCAGTTCATGTTTTGTTAGCGATCGATTGTAGATGCTATAAACATCAAAACTATACTTATCAGAACCTAAATACCAATTTGAAGAAAACAGCATCTTTTCAAGCTGAGCCAGTACTTTTCAAACAATTTTATCATTAAATGTTTTAATTGAATAATTCTAACTGTAACTAGGGCTATTTCTTTTCCATTCGAGAAGTGATATACAAGATAATTTACAAAGGATATGTCTGAACTACACAGATAAGAAAACTACAGAGAATTCAAAAGATTTCACTTGAGGTTGACAAATAATTTAAGAAGCTGAACTTACACTGAGCATAGGAAGGTGGTCTTCGTTGTTGTTCTTGTATTGCGATAGTCTATAAATTAAAGCAGAGAAATGATGGACTTCTAGATATTGTAATCATAATAATAATAACGAGCGGACGCCCAAAAGGCTATACGCCCACCAGCAGCAAAATTTTATTGGTGAGCAAAACACCAACAGCAAAAAAGCCAGGAACCAATGATCGAAATTTCATGAAATTCGAACCCATTCAAGATCTCATCAATATGAACAAGCATACCAAGTTTCATTGAAATCCGATGAAAAAAAAAATGTGGTCTCTATTGTGGCCACAAGCAATTGTGGACGGACGGACGGACGGACAGGGTCAACCGCAATATACGTCCACATTATATGTGGGCGTATAATAAACTCTTTATTTTACATAGGTCAAAATTAGGCCCAATGCACATCGCCATGGTCCTGCCCATGGGGCAATACAATGGATAAAAAAAAAATACACAACGTTTCAATACAAAAGTACATTAAGTTAAGTTCAATTAATGAACAGATCTATGTTCCCCACGTTGAAGTACATGACTGCAAAAGAAATTTACAAATAGAAGCTCTTCATGTATAGGAGTCATTGAAATCATCCATTGGCCACATTCAATTTCAGTCAGATGTCTGTGGCTTGACATCCACTAACAGTAAGTGTTTTATGACACCATCGTAAAGAGCTGCTGTTCATATATATTGGTCCTTTGTGATAATGCTGTCATTAAACGCACAGTTTAAGAGGAATTGCAAGAACCACAGATGTTTGACTGATGCAAATTATTATTTTGACTATGTAATCCCTGACAATCTTCTAAGCAATGAACTATTCCAATGGAAAACATTAATTGTGTTAGAATATATATCAAGACAGTGTTGAATAACAGTGTACTCATGAGTTATCCAGCATCTAAGTATTCCAATCAGTGGTTGTGACACAAAAAAATCTTCATAATGCGACTTCTCATCATGTTAATTACTTATTGCCAATTAGATAATTGATTATAATGATCAAGTCCACATATGAACAATAATCCAAAACTGAATTGTCTTTTAATTTTTAGACAGTACTGTAGTATGTTATCTAGGTTGCTGAGTTATTATTGGTACAAATGTGGACATTCTTGCTTATCCTACATCTTTTGCTGGTCCCAGTACATGGATTACTCAGAGTACACTGTATAGTTTTTATTATATTTGAGCAGCAGTTAATAAAAATTAATAAATAAGCAAACCCTAACCTCCTGGTCCATGATATTCAACACTGACAATTTATTTTGTAGTTCAGCAGCCTCAGCTTCTGGCAAGTCTGCAACAACATCTGCAACCAAACAAAAGTAATTTTACATATAATAATATAAAACAGAAAGACAGCTAGGTTCTGGTAGATCAGTAGTCAGTTACAAATTTTGCTTAATTTCTTTGCAAAATATCAAAATTATATATCTATAGGAAGGAAAGCAGCATCTCTAAACCTCTGTATAAGGTGATTCAGTGGCTGGATGAGACCTTAGGAAGCCTCTCGCTGGGATCCCACCGGATACTCAGAGGGATTAGACAGGACATTAAACTATAGGAGTCAATATCCCTCTAACCAGAGACATTTTTTCAGAATTTGGAATCACAAATTATTATTAATGTTCTAATATAATTTTGTTAACAATCGTTTTAAGCTTGATTTATTGCCATTTTGATACAATCCTATATAATTACAATCCTATATAATTTTATTCCTAAACATTCCTTTTTATTCCACAGTACAACCTCCATTTTTATTTCATTCCAATTAATTCCTACTTATTCCAAATTCTTCTCAAATATTTCAGATTCTTCCAAATTATTTTGTAACGTCATAATCTAACTGGCTATAAATACGAAGCAAATGCTTAATTTTTGTCACTGATGAAGGGTCGCCCTGACCTGAAAGGTTTGACCAATTAAAAGATTTCACTTTTACACAGAAGTCTTTTCTCTGGTTAGAGGGATATTAACTCCTACAATTATATATCTAAAGAAATTCACAAAATGCATCTCCAAATTCACCCTGCAAACAAATACTGTTGGTAAATATATCAGTACTTCACATATACAAAAGAGCATATTCCTCTTACTGTAACATTAATAATAAAACAAATTTAAACCATTTTTCATTTGCTATAAATTCATAATATAGCTGAATGATTTTTTATGAAGATAGTTTAATCTTTCACATGCCTGTTTCAATCAGAACAGTTAACTAAATACAGACAACTATCTTCCCCTTTGATGGAAGCATAATGATAATCTCCAAATAAAAAGTGTTTATCAATGGAGATAAACCATAATTTACTACCTCAATGACAAAGTAATAAACCATACCTACTGCAATTCACAATGTGACATTCCTATAACAAATATATTTGTCAAACATAATATCTAATAATATCATGAATAAATAATATTTATTGCTGCATTCACTTAGTGATTTTAAAGATGGAGACCTCCACATACAAAGACAATTGTGGGGAATAGGGGAATGTTCTGGGTGCTTAGGAATCCGGTGTTCCTTTTTAATACATATTTCGACAATTCTGTAATCATTTAGATAATTTTTTTTTTTTTGCGATTCTCAGACGAACTTGCAGACGAACTGGTAATAGGTACAGACATTTTGACTTCATAGGAGACTCATGAGCTGAATATTAGACAGGAACATGTCCATGTGTATTGGGTCGAATTCTGACCCATGTAAAATAAAGAGTTTATTACGCATTTCGACCTTGGTCTAAAATGTATTGTAATTGTTCAGATTATTTCAGGTTAATCCATTCTGAATTCATATGTGACCTTAAAATAATTACTATAATTAAATAAAACAAAACCAGAAGTTCTTTCTCCGACCAGAAGTGAGAACCTGAAATCAATTTCGATCGGATTTTCATATTTGAAAACTTCAAATTATTTGTCAACTTATAATAAGTTTTATGCAACTCGGTTAAATCCTCTACCCACAATTTGCAATTTTAAATTGGAAAAAATTCAAACTCTGATTTCTGGCTTAATATAAATAGTGGAATTTTAAAACTTCACCAGTTAAAAGGTGATATGATTCCAATTTTAACAAAATTTGGGAATTAAAATTTCAATTTACAGTTTGGCCTCAAATGATGTAATTACGTAACTGCCGATCTATAACAGCTAGGTGAAAAGTGTAAATGTATAAATGAATAACTTGTGAATAGTAATCGATTTGACCTAAATAATTAGGTCAAGCTGCCATATCGGCCGCCATTTTGAATTTTGGTTACAATTTTTCAAGTCCTAATTCAAGCACTGTTTATTGACCGATTTAGATGAAATTTAGCACATGGATACATTTGATTATTGGCCACATTTCTATGAAGAGCGATTTTTGAATTTTGACTTTCTTTTCCCAATATTCAAGTTTGAAATTTTTTTCAAAATCACTTTAGTTGGTTGACGCACTTAATTTATGACCTTGAAATTAAGGTCAAATAATATTCATTATATTGTCTACATGTAACTTATTTTTTAATTTGTCCTACTTCAAAAATTCAGAGATATTTGTACTTAAACATAGTAAAAATTAATAATTTTCATATTTATCGCCTCTTTAACAGCTACCGACTGTCTGACCTAATTAGTTTGTCACTTTGAAAACTAGGTCATTTGAAATTCAATATATTGCCTAGATGTTGGCAATTGCAAATTTGAGCTCCATAATATTCTAAGTTTGTCCAATACATTCATAATTGTCAGCAATTCTAGTTTTTTTTTTTGGTCTTGCTACCCAGCCAAAACCAAAATACCTCATGTTCTAAAATGATAATTTTCAATATGTAGTGAATTGCTGCCAGGTTAATGTAAATAGAGGCAAGTTTACAAAACAACTATTTTATTTCAACTGATCAACTTTCATGGGTTTAAATCTTTGGTATTTTGTCTAAACATAGCAGTTTCAAAATATGCATACTTTGATTTTAGGAGCACTCTTCTCTGCTTGTTTTATATATTTTTATTTTTAATCTAATTATTATAGTTACCGTTTTCGCTGTATAAATTCAAGCCTTTAAGATGAAATTTTTCAATTCAGTCATCATCTTCAAGAATTCTGGCAATATCCTAATTTTAATCACCACAATGTCAAAAGCCAATGTTAGCGAACATAACATGGATTGACAACAGTATTCAAAGAAACTGATTAGAATCAAACTAGTATCACAGATATCAAAGTATATTTTAAACTGACATATATCTATTAACTTTTGTTGACATAAAATGAACCGAGTTTTGCATCCTTTTCTGCACTTTATGGACTAATGAAGATTGGCAACGCCATGCACTGTGCAATGAGGGGAATTTTGCCAGGACAGCAACATTAGCCTCTTCTGTCAAGAGATATTACACGTACACAGCCTGTAGCACACAGGGCCTCAGTTTATTGTCCCATCTAGACTAGAACCTTTTGTTCATGTCAGTCCCTCTTACCTCACAGGAAAATCCTGAATGTTCATCCCAACTTTTGCTTGGATTGAAATCTGGACTCTTAAATTAGCAAGCATGCGTCTAACTGACTGAGCCACAGCGGCTCTCAACTTTTGTTGAAAGTTTTATGTCAACAATACACAATTTCTAGAATAATCTCAAATTCTGCAGAATTCATCAAATTTTTACTAGGACCAGGATACAAAATACTTTGATTATTTGCATAGCAGTTTTTTGCCCTTTGAGAGAATTTTGTGTAGCAATTTCAAATTTTGAGGAGCAATTATCGCCCTTTTAAATAGAACAGAAATGAATACCAATTACCAACCTTTACCAAAATACCATAGCCTATTTTTTTCCTATTTCAATCAGTTGTCAGTTGTTCTAAATATCAGAACATCTACAATACTATTAAATTTACTTTATATACTAATCTTTGGGGACTGTCCATTGCAAATTGGGGAGATTGCGAATCTGATTCCATAAGACAAGGACACATGGGAGGCTCACACGCGTATTATACAAATAAAAAATAAAAATAAAGGCCATCGTATTTTTAAAAAAATATCTTAAAAGAGATTATTACAGAATAACAATTCATGATCACATGATCTTCATAAACATATTGATTTATTTCTGTATAACATAGATCTTCTGATCTAAGCATGATTTGGTGAAATTTTAATGCATCGCTAAATAACTGCTCCACTGGTAGAAAAAACTATGCAATTTGCCGAAAATTTTAACACAAACTACATGAGATACCGCTTATTTTGTACCCTGTAGGACCATTGATTTTAGTAATACAATTATCTTTCAGAAATTGGAAAGTTAAAAGTCTCTCTGCACACTAGACCATAATAAGTCTTATAAATCTACTAAAAGATGGGGCATATTTTGACAGAGTATCTCAAATAAGATTAACAGCAAACAATTTTCAATAAGTATTAAATATTTATTTAAGATTTCTGATTAAGTAACGGTAATATGTGCCCACTGGCAGTATTGTACTTGAATAAAAACTTAATAGTGCAGTTACAATAACCAGAATAAGATATTCACCTGGGGTTATAATGAACAATATTAGTAAGTTTATTAAAATCTGTCAAGAATTCTATCTTACAAGGCAAAAACTCTTAAAATAAATTTCAACAGGGTTTATCCCTTTGGGGATAAAAAACTATTTTAACAAGTTTCGTCAAAATCAGTAAAGAATTGTGCAATGTAGAGTGTTGACGAGTCAAAAATCGAGATGCGTTTTCAATAATAAGGGCAAAAATTCATATAATTCTTTGATATTTTTATTTTCAATATAGTTTGTAGGGTGTTATCAAACTATTTCAGCAAGTTTAACAAAATCTGAATTTTGCCTTTTTTTTTTTTTTTTTTTGCTGATTTTCAATAGGGTTCATCCTTTGGTGATTACAAACACTCCAACATAGTTAAGTCAAAATCTGTCAAGATTGGTGCTTTCTAGAGTGTTTACAAGCAATTGTGGATGGACAGGGCATGCTACATTACAGGACTATCCAACTATACTGTGGTAGTAATTATCATAATTGTTACTATTATTGTAGCACCTATTCAACTTTCCTAGACCTTCTGTAGTGACAACATTTCAAATGATTATAAATTGGATATTTGCACTAATGCAACTAATGCAAAGGGTTCAACTTCTAGTTTCGAACTTCCAATTAATCCCAACAAAACTTGTGCTGATCTGTTGGAAGTGAAACTTTAGCCGCCATATTGAAATGTTACGTTTTTGTAAAACACAAAATTGTGCCTCAGGATTAAGTCAAATTTCTGTGATGTTTACATTTCTGGTAGCTTCAGTTAATTAAGCTTTTGCATTTTTGCAACATCCTGCTGAATTTTTTTGAAGTTTGGAGGGTTATTTCTCGTGACCTTGACCTTAAGCTATTGGTTGGAAACATTTGATCTCAAACATCTACTTCCGGTTTTATAGCTGTCCAAATAGAGCCAAATTTGCAACTTTAGACAGCTCTAGCACATGACCTAATTAACTTATAGGGTTATTTTTGGGGGGGTATTCTGTATGTGGTTTTCAAGCTCATTCAAATGGGAGTGGCACATCCAGGGTTAATTGGATTATCACTTTTTTTTGGGGGGGGGGGCAAAGATATAACTTGCAACAACAATTTTCTAATGGCATTTAGCATTGTGGGTACAATATACACAGCTTTATGGAACAACAATCACTGGTTTAAGTTTATGCAATGTAGTTGAAGTTGAAGTCAACTTTTAAAACACCATCACACTGACAATCAATAAGCATATTGATAAAACCAGCAGAAGACTTCATGAAGCTATAACCATCAGAAGTTAACATCCAAAGAAGCTTTAATAAACTGGAGATGTCACAAGCTTATAACATTCAAAGTACAGAGTGACTTATCTTATCTGGAGTGACACCCTCTTGGTAGGCCCAGAAAGCCATTCAGCTGATCAGACGTTATTGAAAAAACATTTAATTTTATCCATTCTTTGGTAAATCGGAACTGAGCAAATATTTTCTTTTTTCTTTTATTTTTTTGGCCTTAATTTTTGTGAATATAAAAGATCCTATAATATATAATCTGGTTCAGAGCAAAAATGTTGTTTCTGCATTTTCGCTAATAGTGAGAAAATGGGATTTAAAGATTTAGTTTTGGAACAAATCGTATCATAAAAGGAATATACAATATAAATGTAATATGTAAATGCTTTCTCCATAAAAAAAAATCGGTTGCCATTAGCAACTGTCCAAAATGTTACTTACGATATTTTTGCTCCCAACATCATCATAGATATTTTGCAGTGCAAAAATGTTGTATGTTCTTTATTTTCTTGATCAAAAATACACGTTTAGATTAAATAATAACAATTTAATTACTTTTTAATTCAATTCATGATTTATAAATACATATTTATCTTTAACGCTCATTTACAATCATCTACCTGCAACTATGTGTAAAATGGATGACAATCGGTAGGAATATATTAGAGTAGTTTCATCAGATCTTTCTTCTTTTCAAAGTCAATTGGAATTCTAGGTGAATATGCCCACGGTATATTTATAGGAGAAAAAGTTAAATGTCTGACCACGTTTTCTGTATGATTTTCTATAAAAGGTGAGAAATACACATTCACATCATTGGGTTCCTCAGAATGTTTCTTATGGTGAATCGAAATGATGCCACTGAATGCATTCTGTTTGCAACCTGCCAAATTCAAATGATCAAAATTCTTAATTTCTTGGTGTGTAATATCTTGTACAGACTATGCATTGCGTTTATTAGCAGATATCATGTGTGTTATATAGTTGGATAGAAGGTATGTCAGATCTATTGATGCTGCCCTCAATGCACGTCATTTTGACTGTGACCTGATTCAAAGAATTTCTGTTCCATGGTTTTGATGTTGGTAGAAATGTGGAGAAAATGAATTAAAGATGTACACATTATTTTATTTCTATTTTGTCCGCCACATGAATCACTGTACAAAATCACATGTTTAAAACCATTTTCATCTTCAAGTTTTAGCCATTTAGTAATAGCTGATGCAATTTCATTTGTGCCACATTTTCCTTCTGGTTCATTCCATGTATAACAGTGACCTATAGTATTAAGGTTGGTAGATATAAAACTGTTAAATTGTAAATATTTAATTTTCACAAATAATAGGCTGAGCATACATTTAATTTGAGTACTGTAAGCACCTGCTGTGGGTCAAAACCCTGCTATTAGTATCTGGTTCAATGCTTATCTATCATTTTCTTTTGAAAGCCTTGCTTGATTTTTCCGTTTGACGTGTTCTGTTTGTTTTTTTTTACTTTGTTGGTTTGACTCAAAACTTCATATCTGAAGCACGTATCATAGGCATCTTTTCATGGTACATAAAAACCTAAATTAAATTCTGTATCAAAGATGTGACAATACATGGATTCTTTGACTGGAGGGATACCTTTTTTCATGACATTTCACCTGGTATAATCTGTACATTTCTTTGATATTTAATTTGGGTCTAATTATGGTTGTTGATCTGCAATAATGACTTTCAATTCGTGAGAAAGAATTTTTATTGTTTACAACGTCTTCCTTAACATTTTCCAGAGTTTTGTTCAGAGGACATTTTGTTGGGGTTACATAATACTTAGGTCGGAAATATTCAATGTATTCAAGAATAAGGTTTTGCAAACTCTTTGCAAACATTTTCATGGCCATTTTTTGGTAGATAATATTATATGGTATTGGATCTACAACTTGGTCCATCAGTAGCAAGTTTCTTAGCATGTGATATTATATAATATCTGCGTCTGTTATGATCTCCAAATCCCAAAAATGAATCAAATGTTTATCAAATAAACATATAAATTCCATTGTCTCTTTACAGCCGGAGAACTGAGATTTTCATTTAGGCAAAACTGCAAAGATGTTGCAACAGACTTTTAGACGTAGGCTACTATGTGAGTTGCTCGTCTGGGAGCTGGCTAATGCTTTGTCTGTAAACATCATTGGGCCAGGTTCGTCCCCTTTTGCCTATTCTTTATGCATAGTTTGTTATTTATATAATGTATCTAGTTCTCGACAACATTTATACCAGAAGACTGCTTTTTAAAAAAAATCCCCGGATTCTGCAGATTATAGCCACGGCGTAGAGGCCTGATTTTTTAAAATCGGCGGATAATCCGCGGATTTTGTGTCACGACATTAACGCCGATCATGACATTAATAAAAGACAGATTCTGCGGATTAATAAAAGATGGATTCTGCAGAATCTGTCTTTTATTTACGCCCAGTTGCTCCATACTTTTTTCCAATTTTCTCTTAATGATTTTTTTTGGGTGTGGCAGGTATGTTCATTTCAATAGTTTGAAGATGTGGAGTGATTTCTTGTAGTCGACGGGTCAGTGAAGCAACTGGTGAAATGCAATCAGCTGGTTGGGGTTAAATTTTCTCTTTTTGCATTTTGTAGGTAAGATAGAAAAGCTTTAAATATTAATGGAATTGGTTCAGGAAGAATGCGTAATAATTTGGGGAGGTTCTGTCAAAATCTTCACATTCAAAAATTGTTCGAAATGAATACCATACATGTTTTTTTCCTTGGCTCAAAGTGGTCATTTCTTCTTCTTTAGGAAATATGTAAGAAATGAATCATCATATAAGTCAACTTTGCGTATCATAAGTAATCTACTTTAGAAATTGTGTGGAATTGAAATGGAAATTTATGTTCTACTTGTATTCGTATGGTAGTAGCAGCAGGCTAGGCTTATAACCCCAATCGCTTAGCTAGTACACACGCTGCTTGGCCTATTAGAACTGGGAGAAGGACGGGGTGAAAAAAGGGGCAGACTGATTAATGGGGCGACAACTAGGTTACTCTTGAAACTGTTGTAATGCCTCATAGTTGAAATTCAAAAGACCTCAGAATTCTACATAAAGTCTAAGCGTCTTTCTTCCAAATTTCAACAATAATAAGGAGTCTAAGGTCTAACAGTTGTTTTTTTATGATTAATTATTTTTTATCTTTTGCACTGGTCAAGACATATAAAGAAATAAAGTAAATTCCTATTCTTATTTTTTTGTAACAAATTAGACGATTTACAAGCATATCTAGTTCTTTTGAAGAATATTTGCATATTCAAGACCCTAATCATTCATAATAATATGTCATGTTAGAAACTAGTGCTTGTTGAATTGATGTATCTCGATACGACATGCCACTATATGCGTATCGTATTGCGAGGTGAAGTATCAATACTTGACGATACATGGCATTCCATAAACAAATGATTGCCTTGCAAGATAGGCCCACTTAACAGTATATGTTCTGTTCATCACAGGTAGAAGCCATAATCCATATATACATATTCCGACCAAATTTCATTCAAATCAGATGAAACCTAGTCTCTATCACATTCACCAGCTAATTTTCAGCGTTCAGACTAAGTCAAGGGCAATAACTCAAATATAATTCATCGAAAAATCGTCAATATCAAACGTGTTCAGATCTCATCAAAAACTGATCACACCAAATTTCATTCAAATTAGATGAAAACTGTATTGTCTATCACATTCACAAGCCAATTTTGAAGCGTTTTGACTAAGTCAAGTGCAATAACTCAATAATACTTCATTGAAAAATCGTCAATTGCGGACTTGTCTGAGATATTATGAAAATAAATGATCACACCAAATTTCTTCCAATCTGACGAAAACTGTAGTCTCTATTGCGTTCTCGAGCCAATTTTGACGCTTTTTGACTAAGTTAAGTGCAATAACTCAAAAACCATTCATCGTAAAATCGCCAATTTTGAACTTGTCCGAGATTTCATCAATATAAATGATAACAGCAAGTTTCATTCAAATCCAACAAAAACTGTACTCTATTGCGTTAACAAGCAATTGTGGACAGATGAACCGACGATGGACAGTGGTGACAACAATATACGACCACATTATAATGTGGTCATATCAAAAGTGGGCATTTATTAGATGGGGAATGCAATCTCAATCTTATCCAATCATAATTCCTTTTGCAGACTTCTCTGAAATCCATTGTTTTTAAATGATTATGTTTTAGTTAACATTTTATTAGTGAAATACCTAAGAAAACTAGTTTAACTACTGGTTATAACATTCTATTATATAAGAAAATAATGTATGAGTATAAAAATTTTAAACTTGGAGAAAAAGTGTTCCTTTTATCTATTACCCCATATTCCGATCATACATGTATCTTGACATGATTGGCAATACCCAACACTTTAAGAAACCATGTCTGCTGAACCTAATTAGCAATTTTATAACAACATTAATATGGCATCAAACTACAGAGATACAAGTTACACTAGGCCTACATATAAACCTATAGCTTGCTACCTTGCAATCAACTCAAGTTTATAGGGCTCTTATAAAAATTGATACAAATTTTATGTTGTGTTTTAACAAGTTGTATGAAGTGAATATTGATTTTCTCAAATGAATAAACTTCATATAATACAAAATGTTTGTAGAAAATTACGATTTATCAGATTTCAACATATTAGGTTTTTTAAAAAGCACTTGCAATAAAGAAATAAATTTTTAATCTAACCAGAGAAAAAAAACAGCAAGAAAAAAAATTTGTACAAACAAGACAATTCTGTTCATCAAAAATCCAAAGAATAGCAAAAAGAGAAAAAGAATAAGTTTATATTAGTTGCAAAAAGAGTAAGCTAGGTCTTCTTTGCAAGAAACACCCTGCATTACTATAAATATCCCAATCAAAGATTTCTGAAAGACCTCAACAGTTTATCAATGTATAAACAGAAAAAGATGTGTACACATGTATATGAAAGATATTGGAAAATAAAATTGCATTCTATTAATGAAAATAAAATGAAATGAATGGAGTTTTACGTCCTACTTTTCTGCACCCGATGGGCTAATAAAGACGAGCAATGCCATGCAGTGAGGGAAATTTTGCCAGGACAGCGGCATTAGCCTACTCTTTTTGAGATCTCCAATTGTCATGTGGGCGTATAAAAATGGTACACAAGAAAGTGGTAACGTGACCATAACGTCATAGTTAATTTCCGTTTTTATGACATCAAGCAAGTAAGGTAAGTTTTGGTAAGTATATCTGACAAACATTAGCACAGCCGTTGTTGTTTTGCCGGAAACACCAAAAACAGACGACCAAATTTCAACTTTGCAGAAATTTATTTTATTTAAATATTCAACCAGAAGCCAGAATTAAGGCAAGTCCTCTGAGGTCATTTAACAATGTCTATATTAAGTAGTTTGTGATTTCCTTACTGTCAAATAGTAGCGTCAAGTTGTAACATTACTGAATGTGTTTTACCTATAAAAAAGGTCAGGTAGATTGATTTTTTTATAAAAAAATGACATTGTAATGGTGACTGACATACACTATCGAATAGTTATTTAGACATAATTGTTTAATATTTTTGCATCAAGATTGGAAATAAAACTTCTTTTGAATAAGTTTCGAATAAGAAAAGACTTACCATATGGAAGCTCAAATCGGGCATCAATTAAAATATGATGCCCAGAAGCCAGTCTAGTTCCCATAATTTCACCATTTTGAATTATTAGTTCGGAATCTAAAGACAACCATTTTCCTTCACCCTCCTATTGATGAAAAAAAAAAAGACCTTTTAGTAACATGACATTGGTGACATTGGATTTGTGAAATGTCTTAATTTTTATAAAAAATAAGCCCTGATGAAAATTCATGTCATGCTATCTGAAATCCACTGGCTTCTAAGGGCCTCAGACACGACTAGACCCATGGCCTTAAGATTTTAAGAATAGAAAAGATTATTACTAATAAATGTATAGGCTGCTGGGAATTTTAGCACTTAGCTAAAATTTGGTTTCAGATACTGTATTCATTAAGTTCCAAAAATTTCAAATGTCAATAGGCTTATTCCTGATGTTGATATTTTTGACCCTATACCAGTATATCTATAGATAGCATAGGTCAAGGTCATTGTACACTGACAATTCCAAAGTCATTGAAGATCTAGGTCACAAGATAGAGACTTTAAAATTGTCAAAAAACTGAAACGTGTCCAAAAATATTTGAAATTTGAAATTCAAATACTGTCCAAACAACTTTTAGGTCAAAATCATACAAATCAGATAAATGGCAGAAGAAAATTTTTACTAAAATGTATGACTACAAGATAACAGCCAATGTATCACTTCCAGTCAGGATATTTTCTTCTATATTATGATTATGCACAATAGACAATATTTTCTCTTTTTTTTGTCAACAGTTTTAACTTACACCAGAAGTGGGGGAACCAGACACGATTTTTTGAAACCGGAAGCCCTCACATCAAAACCAAAAGTGCTTAAAAAATAAATGATACAACAACATGGACAACTTGCCTATATTTTGAGAATTTCTGATCGATCAGAAAATTAGCAATAAAGTAAAAAAAAATTACCTAAAATGTTTGATAACAATTTTTTTAACCAAAACATTTCAAAACCTTTAATTTGTCAACTTAATAAGATAGATCTTATTACAAAAAAAAATTTGAACTAAATCAGCCCAACAGATACGATGCAAAATTTTTGCACATTATACAACAGCTCGATTCCGGTCTAGCCAAAAATTAGTTCCAGATACATATTGATTCCAGTCCATTTAGAAATGTTTGGTCCAAAAAATAAATGCTCTATCTATTTCAGTTTTTTCTAGTTCTAGAGAATTCCCCCCCCTCCCCTCCAAAAAAAAAAATTGATACAAAGGCAAAGCAAGGAAATCTATAAATCGATTGTCATGCAATAAGTTCAAAATTTTGGTAAATAGTTGATTGAGAAATACAATTCACACTTCACTAAATACATCTTTGGTAGGAGAAGTTAAGTATAAAGTGGATCAGAAAGAATTTTTGACTTATGAAACCATGATATAAGACACAGCTCTTGAGAGAAAAATCTAAATTCTATTAGGGTTCCTATAAATTGGATCAATACTGTAGTCTCCAGGATCTTCACAGATCATTTTTTTTCTCACCCTTTAATACAATAATCTAGAGGTATTCCTAAAGGAAACGAAATATTGTCAATTTCAAACTTGATTAAGACATCATCAATACATTATAGGAATACCAAGTTTCAAAAAGATTAAAGTTTCATGTTGTGCTGAACATGACCTAATCAATTTCTTCGTTTTTGTTGTACAAAATAGTTAGTTCTGCTTTCACAGCCATTTGCACATCGACAATTGATAACTGAAATTAAACTTGAAAGGTTTCTCAATTACTACAAATAAAGGGCAAGAGGCTGATAGAAAGAACTTACATGTACCTGATTAGAATGGTGGATTTTGGTAAGTGGTAACCAATTCAATCCTAATAATTTATCCCACAACATTCCTTTATTCCACACTTCTACAATTAATCCTGTATCTAACCTCATAGTTTCACTGAAATGATATAATATACATAACATATTACAAATATTTAAATAAACAATAACAAACTAGAGCCACACGTGGCACAGAGTGGGACTTTGCTAACGTTGTAAAATTGCAACAAAAAGGCCGAATTATCTGATTTTCTGGGAGAAACTGGCCAAAGCAACGAGGTATCTGCGTGCAAAGTACTTTTTTGAAAAACATTATTTCCTACAGACGTAGATCGCTGACCGTTATAAATGAAAAATTGGAAGTTTACCCGGATGTGCCACGCCCATCTCATTTATTTTGCCGTAAATCTAATCACATTTGAAATGTATAGTCACGGTACAAATTTGAAGCCTTTGAAGCTAATAGATCACGAGATATACGCAAATACATTTCAAAAAAACAAATTGTACATTAATTTTAAAAGGGCAAAAAAATAATTTTTATTTTTAAAACTTTTGTTATACATCGCTGGAAAGTGGACAAACAGCGCCTTAAGAATTTGAAATAATAACCCTCTAAATTAATTAGGTCACGCTCTAAGGCAGTCCAAAGTTGTGAATTTTGCTGTTTTCGGGCAGATATAAAACCGGAAGTTGACGTCGGAGGTCAAATGTCAAAGTATTAAATGATAGACAAGGTCAATGACCTTTGATCTACTAAAGGTCAAGGTCACCAATGGTCAAGGTCATGAGAAATAAGCTTCCAAAATTAGAAAAAAATCAACCGGTTTGCTATTGTCGAGAAATAGCAACTAACAGGTCGAATCATCTGATTTTCTGGAATGAACTGGCCAAAGCAATGAGGTATCTGTGTGCAAATTACTTTTTTTTAAAAAACGCTATTTCCTACAGACGTAATTCGCTGACCCATGAAAAGGGTAAATTCGAAATTTACCCGGATGTGCCACGCCCATCTCATTTTTTTTAGCGTGAATGTAATCACATTGAAAATGTATATTAACGGTACAAATTTGAAGTTTGTACATCTAATAGATCACGAGATATACACACATACATTTCAAACAAACTTTAATATGGCAAAATGTACTGTTATTTTCAAAAATCTATAACTTCAATTTTCATTTAACAAACTTTTGTTATATATCAGTAGAAAGAGGACGAAAAACAACTTAAGAATCTGAAAAAATTAACACTTTAAATTAATTAGGTCACGCTCTAGAGCAGCCCAAAGTTGCGAATTTAGCTGTTTTCGGGCAGCTATAAAACCGGAAGTAGAAGTCAAAGGTCAAAGTATCAACTGATAGCCAAGATCAACGACCTTTGACCTACTAAAGGTCAAGGTCATCAAAGGTCAAGGTCACGAGAAATAAGCTTTTAAAAATTGAAAAAATTCATCCGGAAGTTGCAAAAAAGCAAAATCGAAATTCAAAAATCGGCTTCCCATAAGTTTTTTGCAATCGAATGAACTTTCCAAAAATGCAAATATCATGCAAATCGCTCTTACCGTAGAGGCCCCATTTTGAGTTTTACAAAAAAGTGACATTTCAAGATGGCGGCCAATGTTTCACTTCCGGTCCAGATTTTTTCTTCTTCGTTTTTTTGTCTTCTAATTTAATTAAGATTGACATAAATTTTGTTGCGATACATCAATTACAGCACAAGTAGGTCAACCGGAAGTTTAAACCCTTTTTACGTTGAAAGCGGAAATGAAGCACAAATTTTGACTCTGCCAATGTTTTCATATTTTTGACACTTGAAGGCACCCAAATTTTCAGATCAATCGATCTTAAAATAGCAAAGTTGCAAAAATGTGCAAAATACGGCAAAAAATTGTGTGCTATGAATTTTCGAAATTCGAAACTTTTTAACTGCTATCTTGTTGGAAATTGTTTCAAGTTTTTAAAAATGCAAACCCGAAGAAAATCGATCAAAAATTGCGACTTCTAGAGCCAATGACCGACTTTTTAGACATGTTGCAATGCAGCACTTCCGGTTTTGCAAAAATGTACCAATTTATATTCGTTAGAAACGTAGCCACTACAGAAGGTCTGGAGAAGTTGTGAAAATGCTGCAACTATTGCAGCCAGGGCTGTGTGAGGTGTGTAAATTTCAAAAAAAAAAAAAAACTAGAGCCACACGTGGCACAGAGTGGGACTTTGCTAACGTTGCAAAATTGCAACAAACAGCCCGAAACATTTGATTTTGTGGGAGAAACTGGCCAAAGCAACGAGGTATCTGTGTGCAAAGTACCTTTTTGAAAAACGTTATTTCCTACAGATGTAGAGCGCTGACCGATATAAATGAAAAATTATAAGTTTACCCGGATGTGCCACGCCCATCTCATTTATATTGGCGTAAATCTAATCACATTTGAAATGTATATTAACGGTACAGATTTGAAGCTTTAACATCTAATAGATCACGAGATATGCACAAATACATTTCAAAAAAGCAAAATGTACTTTAATTTTATAAAGGGAAAAATTAAATTTTCATTTTAAAATCTTTTGTTATTCATTGCTGGAAAGTGGACAAAAAGCGCCTTAAGAATCTGAAAAAAATAACCCTCTAAATTAATTAGGTCACGCTCTAGAGCAGTCCAAAGTTGTGAATTTTGCTGTTTTCGGGCAGCTATAAAACTGGAAGTGGACGTCGGAGGTCAAATGTTAAAGTATTAACTGATAAACAAGGTCAATGACATTTTACCTACTAAAGGTCAAAGTCACCAAAGGTCAAGGTCACGAGAAATAAGCTTCCAAAATTAGAAAAAAATCAACCGGTTTGCTATTGTCGAGAAATTCAAAAAACAGGCCGAATCATCTGATTTTCTTGGATGAACTGGCCAAAGCAATGAGATATCTGTGTGCAAAGTACTTTTTAAAAAAACGCTTTTTCCTACAGACGTAATTCGCTGACCTATGAAAAGGGTATATTCGAAATTTACCCGGATATGCCACGCCCATCTCATTTTTTTAGCGTGAATCCAATCACATTCAAAATGTTTATTCACGGTACAAATTTGAAGTTTGTACATCCAATAGATCACGCAATATACACAAATACATTTCCAAAGAACGTAAACACGACAAAATGTACTTGTTATATTCAAAAATCAAAAACTTCAATTTTCATTTTACAAACTTTTATTATATATCATTGGAAAGAGGACAAAAAACAACTTAAGAATCTGAAAAAATTAACACTGTAAATTAATTAGGTCACGCTCTAGAGCAGCCCAAAGTTGCGAATTTTGCTGTTTTCGGGCAGCTATAAAACCGGAAGTAGACGTCGGAGGTCAAAGGCTAAAGTAACAACTGATAGCCAAGGTCAATGACCTTTGACCTACTAAAGGTCACGGTCACCAAAGGTCAAGGTCACGAGAAATAAGCTTTTAAAAATTGAAAAAATTCAACCGGAAAAAAGTAAATCGAAATTCAAAAATCGGCTTCCCAGTTTTGGCTACAATTTTTGTGTTCTTTCATTTGACACCAAAATCATCAAGATTGGACCAGCCATAATGTCTGAATAAAAATCGGCCACTTTCAGGAAAATCAAAACGGCGGCGAAAGTTGCGCATGCAGCCTTGATTTTATTTTCTTCGTTTTTTTGTATGGCTAATGGCTACCCAATGATACAAGTTTGAATGTCATACATTAATAAAACTGGAAGTTATTCAACATGACGTAAAACTCCATTTTTCGCAAAAAACGAAAGTGACGCAAAACTTTTGACCTACTTTTTGAAAATAGTTTCATGGGCTTCTTATGCTCAATTTTTTTCAGATCGATCACACTAAAAACAAAAAAGTTGCAAAAAATTGCAAAATACGGCAAAAAAATGTGTGCTACGAATCTTTGAAAATTGAAATTTTTGAACTGCTATCTGATCAGAAGTTACTTGCAGATTACAAAAATGAAAACCCGAAGAAAATCGATCAAAAATTGCGACAGCTAGAGCCAATTTGCTACTTTTTAAGTTTGTTGCAACGCAGCACTTCCGGTTTTGCAAAAATGTTCCATTCTATATTTATGCAACACGTCGCCACTACAGAAGGTCTAGAGAAGTTGAGTCAATGTTGCAACTATTGCAGTCTAGGCGCAGTGAGGTGTGTAAATTTCGAAAAAAAAAAAAAAAAAAAAAAAAAAAAAAAGAATTGACAAACCGAAAACAAACTGGGACTTTGCTGAAAGCAAAGTCCCACAATAATAAACCTACAAGTCATTGAAACCAAAAGCATGATTTTGCTTGCACATAGGGTCATAGATAGGTAGTGTTAGTCTATGAAACTAAATGTAAATGAAATGAATTTTACGTCCTACTCTGTAGCACCTTATGGGCCCTCTTACTCTACTGCACCTTATGGGCTATTGAGGTCGGGCAACGCCATACAGTGTGTAACATGCACAGTCTGTATCACACAGGGTCTCGGTTTATTTTTCAATTCAAACGACTAGAAGTTTTTTCCATGTCAGTCCCTTCGAACTGCATCACCGAATGGGATGAGGAACTGAATGTAGAAATCAGACATAAAATAAGAAAGCATCAATAAACAGCCGGGGATTTTAACCTTATAAATATTTAAGTGAAGAGAAATGAGAAAATATTCAGCAGAAAATCGTAAATCACAGTTCAAAAAGCAACTTTTGAAGGAAATATCTTCATCTTCACCAATAGAAAATTTGTAAATCATAAATCCCTTCAAAACAAGTGTACATATGAAAATGCATTTAACTTGTCTACATCAGTAGTAAAAACATACAAAATTCTGTAGTTTCAATGATGGTTACAAATTTTTACACCCCAATAGTCATGGTCAAGAGTTATTTCTAGGAAAAAATTGCCAATTTCATGCTTGACTGAGATATCATCAGTACATTATAGGCATACCATGTTTCAAAGAAATTGGATAATTGTTGTCTGAAATATTTTGAAACCAAATTTGACAGAGGCAATATGAAAAACTAATTGGCAATCACATGAAATAGGTCATTGCAGTGCTTTCTATGAACCATGCATTGTTTTCGGAAGTTTTTTTTTCTACAAATTATGCAGAACTATACATGCCACAAATAAACTGTTAACATTTTCTAAATGCCTCAAGACTCAATGTGATGAATGTATTTTCAAACCATAATGTCCATCCAAAAAAAGACATTGGGCAAAATCCTTCAATCTACAATTTTATTTTGTTTGATCTGAAAACTAACTGATACATTTGGTGAGCTTTAGATCTGTACAATTTGCTCTCTACAAGATCTATATTATTTTTGTTTTGATCTGTTGGATATTCTGTTATGCAATGGGACAATTTACAGACAAAATATGAGTTTCAGCAAGTGTTAAGTATAAACAAATTATATCTATTCTAGATGTTAAAAAAGGAAAAGGGTTGAGATGGGTAAAAGAGAGGTTAGAGTGAGGAGAGAGAGAGTCTAAAGGGGAGAGAGGAGCATGTGTTATGAAATCTAAAGAAGTTCTCATATTATGATGTAACATTAATCTTCTTTATAAATCTTCTTGCAAGTCTTTTGCTTGAAATACTGGATGCAACGCACCAGTGTACTGCTCTTGTTATCTTTTGGTTACTAATTAGGAACCAGACTGAGATCTCATCAATATTTACACATGAAGCAGGCAGGGTGGCTCCAGAACAGACACTGAACACAAGCGGAATGTCTGTATAAGAAACTGAGATGCACAGCATTGTCTTCCACTCTTGTACTATGCATCAGACCACAATTATCATACTCACCATAAAAAATAAATATCTGCAACCTGACTAGCTTTAAGGGATAATGCATCATGGTGTCTAACGATCTTTCACCATTTATAATTTGTTACAATAAAATATTCACTATTAAAGGATGGTATTTGATGTCAAGTTTTAGTATTTACTTCACTATAAATACATGTAGGCGTTTAAAAAACACCCCTTACTGTGGATGCATGATAAAACTGTTTCTGACAAGGCTATCAGAAAATAATTTAATTTATTTACCTTTTTGAAAAGTATGATAGAATGAAGAGAAAATTCATCACTGGAGACATTTTATATTGTCATACAATAAATCATATTCAGGCCTTATTGGATAGAATTGTCTAGTATTTTTCTGAAACAATTTATATATTTTTTACTATTCAAGTCACAACTAACAAATTTTATGTAGATATTTAGTAAATACAGTGTTATTAGTATAATACAACAGGCAATGGATTATATAGAGAGTTCTAATGCTCATGATCTGCCGTTACTACTGAATATTCATAGCTCTGTGTTATTGATCCCAATGAGTTTATACTGTTTCAAATTGTACTCTTTATTATTCTAGGCAATTAATAACATTTTTTTATTCAATAAAACCAGTTTTGTGGATAATCAATTAATTCATTGTTATGAAAATTAAAATCTTATAAATATGATAAGATAATTGGATTATCAATGAGTAGAGTTGTGTGATACTACGGTATTACCGTGAAGACCTGTTCCAAAAAAATACTGGTAGTAGTATCGTAGTAAAACTGAATACTCGGTATACCGTGGATACCGTCAAGAATCACGGTATTCATTTTTATGAGAAATTAAACTGGTAAATATCCGTTCTTTGCTGATTTAAGGTATATTTTCAGAAATAAATCCACCACATGTCACGTGACAATGCATGTACTCGATTATCACGACCTCATTTCCCATGCAGTATACTACCATCAGTCTTGACCATCGGGACTATCTTCAGAAATTTTTCCAGCACGCAAAATTCGGTACACTTTTTATTGAGTAAGGTCTGGTTTATTTTTATTTTTTTATTTTATTTATTTTACTTCCCCAGTCTGTATTCCACATTCAAACTAACTCTTTGGTTATTACATGTAACTAATTCAGGGATTCTCTTAAGTCTTATTATATGAGGTAAAAGGCCTATTAATGTGATAATGTCCATTTATATTAAAAATTTTGGTCACAAAAATATACCGTGAATATCGTGATGATACCCAATTTCACCTGAATATCGTGGTTTCAGAAAATCTGGATACCGCTCATCCCTATCAATGAGTATCTTTTGGACACAAAGGGATTGATCTGTAATTTCTTTGTTCTTAAAAGATTGTGTATGGGCAACTATTAACAACATAAAAGGGGTTTCAAAAAGGTGGCTTTAATCTAGCTTTTCAGTGTTTCCATTTGTTAAATTGCCGAACAATTACGGTTTGGGAACCGAAAACCTCCCTTTGTGTTAGGCAATTTTTTCGGGTGGCCCAAATGAAAGCTAGCTTAAAAGCCTAGTTCGGCAATTGAGAAGTACTAATTTTGCGGTCTCATGCGCAACATAAGTAATCTTGTACATCCTTGTGGCAACCTGTCAATAATGTGCCACTTCTTTTATCAAGACTAAAGTGGTTCGAGAACCAGAAAAACTCAGTGGAAACACAGCCTGTTCAGCAATAAAGCTGGCTTTATAGATAGCTTAACTTAACAATTCTAAGTGGAAACACGGTTATAGTCTCACAAGCTAATATGTCCACCAAGCAGATTGATAGTGAGCTGTAAAACAAACTCAATGTCACAGTTTGCTTGGACTCACTAGTTTGTTCATCGCACAAGCTATATTATAGTTCAATATAGCCTCCCTTCTTCAAATTAATGTAATACTCTTTTCTCCAATGTACCATATTATTTATTAGCCTCCCGCCCTTCTTCAACTTAATGTAATACCCTTTCCTTTAATGTACCATATTATTATTAGCCTCCTTTCTTCAACTTAATGTAATACCCTTTCCTCCAATGTACCATATTATTATTAGCCTCTCTTCTTCATCTTAATGTAATACTCTTTCCTCCACTGTACCATATTAATATTAGCCTCCTTTCTTCAGCTTAATGTAATACCTTTTCTCCAATGTACCATATTATTTATTAGCCTTCCTTCTTCAGCTTAATGTAATACCCTTTCCTCCAATGTACCATATTATTATTAGCCTCCTTTCTTCCTCTTAATGTAATACCCTTTCCTCCAATGTACCATATTATTATTAGCCTCCTTTCTTCAGCTTAATGTAATACCCTTTCCTCCAATGTACCATATTATTATTAGCCTCCTTTCTTCAATTTAATGTAATACCCTTTCCTCCAATGTACCATATTATTATTAGCCTCTCTTCTTCCTCTTTATGTAACACCCTTTCCT
The DNA here is from genome assembly GCA_030562195.1 of Nipponacmea schrenckii. Lineage (NCBI taxonomy): Eukaryota > Metazoa > Mollusca > Gastropoda > Lottiidae > Nipponacmea > Nipponacmea schrenckii. The sequence continues at coordinate 14,324,837 of CM060200.1, read as the reverse complement.
CCAATGTACCATATTATTTATTAGCCTCTCTTCTTCATCTTAATGTAATACCCTTTCCTCCAATGTACCATATTATCATTAGCCTCTCTTCTTCATCTTAATGTAATACCCTTTCCTCCAATGTACCATATTATCATTAGCCTCTCTTCTTCATCTTAATGTAATACCATTTCCTCCAATGTACCATATTATTATTAGCCTCTCTTCTTCCTCTTTATGGAACACCCTTTCATCCAATGTACCATATTATTATATTACATATAGCCTTCTCTCGTTCTAGATGCTAATCGGTAAAAACAATTATGGCAGCAAATATACAACTGTTAAAATATTCAGTCTTGACAGTCTTGTTATTATTTTGTTTTTCTGACATCTCTACAAGACAAGCTGGTTCCTCTCAGAACTTGTTGTCTGTGAAACATGTCTTTATTGTGTATAATGAGGAGAATTGACCAAGCAAGAAGATTGTGATAAGTATAGATTTATAAGAAAACATCTGTCACATTAAGGAGACTAATAACAGGTCTGGTGACAAGTTATCATATGAATTATTGAGAAATATGTAGTGTAGAGGAAAGAGATAAGAACATTAAATTAAAACCATTAGAGCAGTATTATCATAAGAAAATCATATGAAATGTTTTTTAATAATTTGCAACTCTTTTGGATTTGATATCGTTTCATCTGCCAATCTTATGAAAATGATATTCACAAACAATAAAAGCAATAACCCTTTCATGGCATATTTGAAGCACAGGTATAGACAAATAAAACAATTATTATGGATACCGGTAGATACTTCTAGAATATTTATCATTTTCAATGTTTTAATATGGTTCTCACATTGTCATCAGAAATATTAGTACAAACAACAAGTAAGCATTGTTTAATTTCCTTGAGACTTAAGAACCATTATTTCAACTACAGTATAACCTATATTTAGAGACCACTCTGGAATATTCAATATCAGTCTCATAACGAAGGTGTGAGGATTGGGTCAACACTTGTAAATGGTACATGTTGTAAATGATAGTATCTTTTGCTGCCTTTTTATATCTTTTTTCGGTTGACATTTATCAACAAGCTATAAATTAATCTGTAGAAGATTATCAAATTACTGATCAGAAAAAGTCACTTATTGACTCATTTTGATTACATGGGAGTGTAAATACATGGTCCCTGCTGGGGTAATGAAGGTGGCTGTTAATCAGTTGTTAACAGCATTGAAAACATGTAGGGAGGACTTTATAGTGGTCGTATATTGTCTTTAATTAAAGGTTGTTGTGTGAACAGGATATGAGACAGTGCCAAAATGTGACCAAATAGACCCTTTTTCCACAAATATCAATATACATTTTTGAGAAAGGGATTTTAGAAACAACAGAGAACCAATTGAATAATCCTAAACACTATGCAATTTTACCGGAGCCAATTTTTATAGAAACTGCTAATATCATGAACAATATTTTTGCCGATTTAGTCAAAACAAGTCTTCTAAAACAGAAACAATGTGACTATCTCTCTGCCAAACCTGATTGCCATGAGAGACACTTATACACTTTGCCAAAGATTCATAAGAATCCTACTAAGGATTGGTTTATGCCTAATAGAATCCTCAAAGGTTGCTCGATAATCTCTGACTGTGATAGTGAGTTGTATGTAGTGTCAGAATACATCGATCATTTCTTACTACCACTAGCATGTCAACATCGAGCCTACCTTAAGGACACAACTGACTTTGTCAATAAAATAAAAAACCTCAAAGTCCCTTCAAATGCTATTTTAATTTCTATTGACATAACTTCTATGTACACCAATATGGACAACACTACTGGCTGAATGGCAGTTCGCAAAGCTTTTGATAGAAACCCAGATCCAGACAGACCCGATAATGCAATTCTACAGCTTTTAGAGCTTTGTCTTAGCCGCAATAATTTCAAATTTAATGGTAAAAACGATTCGCCCTTTGTACGCAAACCTTTTCATGGCATAGTGGGAACGTGAGGTATTTGACCCACTTTTTTTATGAACAGTTTTTAGACGACATTTTCATAGTTTGGACTTCCACTATAGAACTATTTTGGCAATTCATTGAATTCCTCAACAACCACCACCCGTCCATCAAACTAACAGCCAACGTCGGCCACAAAAGTATAGATTTTCTCGATACCACTGTCTTTAAGGGGGTTGACAACCCTAAACCTATGTACAAAAAATAGACGATTTTAACAACTTCTTTTCCACCAATCTGAAATATTTAAATATCAATGGAAAGAGGGGACTTTCAGCTATCCAAAAATATAAAATTTATTTCTTTTATGACATTTCAACTTTGAGAAATAGGGTATGAAAGATGAACGAAAAAAACGTCAATTATTCCCTTTGAATTAGAATATCTACTAGACTATTTAATATAGAAGGTTGAAATTTTGCACAACGCAAGTCTACATATATCTCTACAAAATTACGTTGGCTTTTTGGAAAATTTTGTTTTGTTCTGAAGATATTGATAGAAATCAAAATTTTGGGAGTGCATTTACGAAAAATTGAATTTTTAAAAAACTATTTATTTTATAAAAAAAGCCAACGTAAAGTTATAGAGGACATCGTAAGCTTTAGCTGAAGCCAAAGTTTGTAAAAATCAGATAAATTGTAAGCGAGATACGCTTTTGGAAAAAATGGCAGTTTTTTTCAACATTTGCAAACACATGTAAACCTTACGTAATTAACGATCATGTTGTTAAAAGATTGTCTTTCATGCTGTAGAAATCTTTAAGCACCTTTTTGGCATCGATATGCACCGATATCCACATAATTGGAGTGCTAAAACGATGGATTAGCACATGTCAAAACCCTTCCACCCACCAATCATAAAATCTTCTCTGTTTACATGTGACGTAATGATTTATGGGACATCACGTGACTTCTGGATTCCCCCGATACACAAACTCTTACTTTGCGTGCCGATATTAACAATAACTGACCGGCAAACGTAGAGAATATTTATTTAGCCGATGATGTTGTAATCACAAATGTCAACTGACAACGTAATTTGTACGTCTACATAGAGGAATACCCCGTTTTGTTCTATAAATAGATTATCTTCACGGACGGATATCAGACGAACTACTGAAGCGATTGAGCTAAAATTTTTCATGCATGAGTTTTTTTTAATGTCAAATAGAATGGATATAAACTAAATGCGTTTCTTGATTGAAATACACCTCGAACGATAAGGTTGTAAAAGCCCTTAAAGGAGATTCCATAGCAGAGACTAATAAATTAGATATTAAAGTATATTTCAAAGAAACCAACACTCATCAACTTTTGCCTAAGTGCTCATTTCATCCAAAACATACTTTTTCTGGAATAATTGAGTCACAAGTTTTACGATTTCACCGAATTTGCACAAGGTCTTCTGATTTCAACCAAGCCTGTACGATTGTTTTCTCAAAACTGAAAGAGCGTGGATACTCTAAACGATTTTTAAGAAACATAAAAATACCACCTTAGCACAGATAGCAGCTTAAAATAAACTTTTTGCCAAAGAACCTCCAGGCTTAAGGAGTGCCCCGTGTATGTCAACCAGATGCAAAACATGTCCCTTTATATCCGAAACTCATTATTTTTTAAGTAACTCTACGAATGAAAGACACCCGATCCAAGAGCACCTAACATGTGAAAACTCGAATGTAATATACTTAATTTCATGTAAAAAATGTCCCAAACAATATATCGAGGAAACAAAGAACAAATTATGCACAAGTTTTAATGCTCACAGATCAGATATTAAATTAAAAAAAAAAAGACAAGCCTTTTTCTAATCATTTCAATCTTGACGACTATTCACTTGACGATCTCATCCTAACCCAAATTGAGCGCATAGAAAGCCACTTGCTCGAAAATGAAACTACCAAATTCCATCAATCTAGAGAAGACGATTGGATTGAGACATTAAATACTGTAAGACCCATAGGACTTAATATTCACCACAGTGTGGGCATAGCACCCTTTGTCGTCCCCTTCAATACAACCAGTAATAAAGCAAGCAAGATAGTTCATGCCCATTATAAGAGTTTTCAAGAGAAATTGCCCCATGCTATAAGCAGAAAATGATAGTGGCATATTCAAAAAATCAGAACTTAAATGACAACCTTGTTCATAGCAAACTCAAAACAATCTGTACTTAATAGATACTATACTTCTCGCCCATTGGGCTAGTTATATTTTTTTTCAGATCAGAACAGAAGAAAATCGTCCAACAGATACAGATCCCCATTTCTCAATAAAATATTTGTTCCACCCTAAGCCTGTACATCTGGGAGATTCAATCCCTCCCTTTCCCGAAATCTAAATATATTTATGTTATGATTTTTTTAAGAGCTTAGAAGAAATCTTTGAACTTTGAAGTTCAAAACCAGCAACAAGATTACTCAAGAAACAAAAATATGAGCAAGGGCTACACTGGAGGCTACAAAAGCAAAAGGAGCATAATGACTGGACGCCACAAAAGTGAAGAAGACACAGAAAGAAAAAATGAAAGCCAATCATGAATGTTATACAAGAGGTAACATAAGTAATAATATGGTGAAGCAAATTTAATAAATTATGGAGCTTGGATTGAATGCATAAAATCTGGGGTTTCAAAGTTTGTAGCTTAAGCAGGATGCATAATCACAGGTTACTGATTTATTCTGTTAATTGCTGTGGACACATTATTAACTATTTTGTATTTTGATACTTTGTGGTTTCAGATGACAACACAAGTGACGAAAATGATGGAGCATTGACAATTGAAGCTATCAAATAGAGGGTGTTCCTGTACAACTTGCTATAAATTCAGAAAACCAAAAAAGATATTGCACAAATGGATGAAGAGATTGGTGCGTGACATAAGAAATCAAAACCAGAAGTTCAAATTTCTTTAAGATCTTTTTACAGACACAAACAATCTCATATCAAGATGAGTCCTCAACAGTCATATGTGTGTGAAATTTGTGTAAATGTTGATTTAAAGCTAGATGGATTGAAACATCATCATGAAAATGGAATTGATGGGCGGGATGTGGCCTCTGAACTTACATTATTTAAATCACCAACATTAGAATGCTACAATCGATATATAAAAGATGTGGAACCACTGACTTAATGACTATAATTTAAGTAGTTAAAGACTATGCCCTTAAGAATTAGTTAGACAGTAGTTGTTTTTGGCCATATTTCAATGAATGTACTGTTTGTGTGAACACCTACTCACAACTTTTGACATAAGAATGTACAGCTTTTGGAAAAAATAGTACATTATCAAACTTAAGAAAGAACAGATTTTCAGATAACTAGAACACATTTATTGCAAATTTTGAAGCAATACTACAGTGAAATGGATCAAAATTTCATAGATAAATTCATTCCTGGCATTGAAAGTTTGAACTATCTGAGATCCTTCTTGTGTTCTTTATCACTGGTTTCTTGATTAATGCAACGTTCTTCCTTTAATTTAATTGTGCTTCTTTCCACGAATTCTTCCAATTTATGTTATTTGTAAAATTAATGTTAAAATGAATCCTGTGTTAATTGTATCATCAATGCGAAATCATTCTAAAAGTAATAAGAAATATTCAAGTATAAATTGTTAAGAAGGAGAGGCCTATTCACCTCTTACATAAAATATAGATTATCTCCACTGATGAAGGCCTTGAATTACGGGGCAAGCTACCGTAACCAATTAACAGGTTATGTCAAATTGGAATGTTGTAGCCTAACTGGCTACTATGCATCATTAGTGCAACCTAGCTACAAGAGAGGTTACTCAAAACGATTTTATTTATGTAAAAAAATGTGAAATACAATATATTGGAGAAACTAAAAACGTGCTACGAACTCGCTTTAACGGCCATCGTTACGATATAGTACATGGCAGAAAAAGACCAATTTCTAATAATTTTAACTAACCCGACCATTACATCAAAGACTTGTTGATTATACCAACTCAAAAGATACAACCTATGCCAAACATCAAGCCAAAACAAAGAAGATTACAACGTGAAAGTTATTGGATGGACCAACTGCAAACTGTATATCCCAATGGCCAATATCGAACATGATACATGTACTAAGATAATACCATTTGTTACCACCTACTATCATACTGCTACTACTGCCTCCCTCATTGTCAAACGCCACTACCAAAGCCTTCAAAACCAATATCATGTCTACAGCAAGAGACTTGTTACAGCTTACAAAATAAATAAAAATCTCAGTAATATCCTAGTTCATGGTAGACTCAATCCTCAATAGCCTTAAGATACCTGACTTCTTTTATTCTAAATTTATTACTTTGACTCTTTATTTTAATGTTTCTTTATTATAGGTACATAGAAAATTTTTTTTTCTCTTTAGATGATTATTGATATATCAGAAGAAAATTAATTCTTATATTTACAATTACATGTATTTCAGTTGAAGAATTGATACTATCACAGAAAGTAGGCCAACTGTGCTTATATGAGACTATGTTCTCATCACCATCTAACACTTCAATCTCAGAGATTCTTGAAGTATTTTTGTACATATTTAGTACTATGTGCATTGGAGCTAATTGTGCTAAAACATTTATTGAAATGTTAATAAAAAGCATTTGGTGATATTTTCATTTTTTCACTTTGTCATTGTCATATTTTTTTTAAAACTTCTGATTTTGGTGTCAATATCTCAGTGTCAGCGGTTTGATATCAGTTAAATCTTCATTTTCTAATGCTTTTGATTGTTTTTAGGGTGACACAAAGCATCATGTTTCCTGACATTATTTTTATCTTTGTAGGTCTACATACCATATAATTCTGAATATAGTGTGCAGGTTTTCACCCTTAAACGGGCACAATAAAAGGGGGCTTCGCACTATATAAATGAATAAATTTTGACTATTTTTTCCTCAACGAAAATGCCGTAAATTGATGTTGAGGATCTGCCATTTCATTTACCTTCATTGACTTTCGTGGTAATATTGATTTGTGTAAAGATGTAATGTATAATACTGTCTCATCTATTTCTCACCTTATGGCTTCCCATCTAATTTGGGCGGCAGTGTGACCTGTACATATTTACATATTTCGACTTTGGCGAAAACGTATTGTAATTGTTCGGATTATTTTTTTTTTTTTTTTTTTTTTTTTTTTGTAATTCTCGGATGAGTTTGCAGACAAACTGGTAAAAGGTACAAAAATTCCAAATCTACAGTTGATCTTAGAATAATTTAGAAGTTCTATCTCTGACCGGAAGTGAGATCTGGAAGTTGATTTTTTTTTGCTTTAGCAAGTTTATTTTCAGTTCGATTTCGACCGAATTTTCAGATGTGAAAACTTCAATGTATTTGTCAACTAACAATTATAGGTTTTATGCAATTCGGTTAAATCTTTTACCTACGATTAGCAATTCGAAATTCAAGGGTCATCGGCAAAAATTTCAGACTGTGATTTCTCGTGTAATATAAATGGTAAAATTTTGAAACTTTACCAGTTGATAGGCGATATGATTATAATTTTGAAAAATTTTGAAAAAAAAACCTGACTTCCGGTTTAGCCTCAAATGACGTAATTACGTAACTTCTGGTCTATAACAGCTAGGTGAAAAGTGAAAACTGTTTTATAAATAACTTGTCAATAGTAATCGATTTGACCTAAATAATTTAGTCAAGCTGCCATATCGGCCGCCATTTTGAATTTTCGTTACAATTATTAAAGCCGTAATTCAGACACTATTGATAGACCGATTTCAATGAAATTTAGCACATAGAAACATTGCATCATTATCTACCTTTTCTAGGAGGCCGATTTTTAAATTTCGTATTTTTTTTCGAATTATTCAAATTTCAATTTTTTCAAAATTAGGTCATTTTAACGGCTACGGAAGGTGTGACCCACTTAATCTACGACCTTGAAAATTAAGTCAAATAATATTCAATATATTGTCTACAAGTAGGTATTTTTTAATTTGGCTTACTTAAAAAATTCATAGAGATAAGTGTACTTAAATACAGCAAAAATTGATAATTTTCATATTTTCGCCATTTTTAACCGTTACGGAAGGTGTGACCCAATTATTTTATGAGTTTGAAAACTAGGTCAAATGATATTCAATATATTGTCTAGATATAGGTCATTGCAAATTTAGCCTACATAATATTTTAAGGCTCTCGAAATACGTTCATAATTGTAAGCAATTCTAGTTTGTACTTTGTTATTTGACATATATATATTTTTGTTTTCATTTAGTGTGAAGTTGCAGTCTTTATGAACATCCCACAATTTAAATGGGACTGATTAATTAGATCACGTACTAATTCTGTACTTAATTTACAACGGTTTTAATACTAACACAGAACACAAACACGAGATTGGACCTTACCCATTGTCCACATCAACCTCTCTAATAGGCTACTTATTACTTACAAGAAGAAAGGATGTTGAAAATATCTTAAGTGCCATATCAACTGATGCCTTGAAACTACTCAAAATCCATCTTTTTGACCAGGTTCATTGTTGAACAAGTGAAATTTGAAAAAAATAAATTTGACAATCATGTTAACATACTTATTAGAATGTTGGCTTAAAATTCTATATTCAATATAAACATAAGATAAACTTACAATAGGAAATCTTGTTCCCATGCAGGATGATTGCCTTTTACTTGTATGGTTGTTGATTTCACATTCTGAAGCTTTAAGGTCACATATGTATTGAAACGTTCTGAAAAGATAAATTATAATCAAAGACATGCTATAAACAAAGACATGTATCTTAACTCATTCAAATCAAAATGCAAATTTAAAGTACGCAAGAAAAATCACATTCTTTATGTTTTAAATGGAAGAAAATTGGTGGAATATCTTAGCATACAGCATCCCAATTCCTCAAATATTGTAACAATTAGAAATACTATTTATACTCTTTTTGTAACACTAATCTAGTACCATAGTGCTAAAAGGCTTTAAACATTTCATTAACACCTTCCAGTGGCAGTGTGAGCCACATTACAGAACTTTTTTTGATATATAATAGTTATATTGAAGATTTGAATGTTGGGTAAAAAATCTGATGTAACAATTTCAGCTTAATAAAACAGAGGATTCTTTCTCCTACAATATTAATGATAATCAATATTTGATGAACACTGAGAAACAGGTCAGAATTCCAGCTTAATGCCTATGGGCATATATCTCTGAAGAATTTTCATGATCAAATCACAGTTCTATAGGTGTATCTACAAGATTACATGGTGATTAAGTATAATAATAATATTGTCTGTTATAGGCCTACTGTCTTTTGGGTTTTATCTTAACAAACTTTGTATGTTTTTCAGGAAGAAAATTAAGGTATAAATATTTGCAAAATTTGTTCAACCAAAGATAAAATAGCTGAATTAGACTATTGTTTCGGTGGGAACAGAGCATGCTCAAACCCAAAAGTTACTGGTTGGACCTAAACTGTATACTCACATCCTTTGATACTATGGAAATGAAATAGAAATGCCATGCCTGTCTCTGAGACCTGCATCACTGACAAGGGGATACAGGGCTGAAAAATCTGAAAGTTCATCTTGACCTTTGCCAGGATTGATCCCTGGACCTTCAGGTTAGTGAGCAAGTGTGTAACTCACTGAGCCATGATGGCTTCCCTTTATACTTTGAAGGTAATCATTTCCAATATTATTTACAAAGTCATACTTTCATAGAATAGTAAGAAGCTTGAACAACTGCTGCAAGTCACTATTGACATTTATGGTTTTTTTTTTTTTGGTTGAGGTGGAAGAGCATCCATATATTTGACAGAATTTGACTTTTGAAATTTATTTTTGTGTATGTAACTTCTGCTGTGTGTGACATGCATCTAAATTGTAGAAAGAGGTCATCCCCCCTCACAGGGTTAATGACACATAATTTATTCATGATCAACATCAAACTATTGATCATCAGAATCCCTTGAAAATCTGATAAATCCACAAAATCAATTATAAAACGCTGAATACATCCATTAAGTGATTTTTAGATTACAAGACTTAAAATCAGCTGTAATTATAAATGCAAGTTACTCTAACATGGGGATTTCCTTGGTACCTGACCTCTACTCTTGAATTGACCTCAACATCTACGATATTTAAATTCATGGAAGACCGAGAAAAAGCAATTCATATTATTTAGAATAAATATACTCCAACAATTTTAAAATAATTTTATCACTGGGAAAATTTGTTTGTACACTCGAGAAAATGGTTGCCATAGTGTGCTTGCATGTTGATGGGATGATTTTTTTCCCTGTTGTAGCATTGATTACCCAGACGGGCTCTTTCCCAGACAGAATGGATTCATTGCTTTCTCAGCTTTTTCTTATATAATCCGAATATAGTTTTAATGTCGCTTTTATGAAAAATGATAAAGTGTGGGATACTATTTAACCAATAGTCAATATAAAACACAAATATTAGCCTTATTGTGTATTCTTAGATCTATTTTACCTGTAAGAATGATTGACAAAAGTACCAGCTATTAGGTTTACAATGGAGATTAAGACGACTTATTAATGTGTCAATTCCATGTAAGAAAAGTAGTTTCATATGTATTATGTATAACTGATAATACATGTATTTGTTCTTTAATGATATCATATATTATAGGTTTTGAAATTTTCAGATAAAGGTAGAATCTTATATTTTCAACCAGTCATTCATCATCATCATCGTATCTCATCACTAAACCTAATTTATTAACCTATAACTTGTTTTATAATAAATCATTTGTTTAGGACCAAGACCAGTGTTTTATGAAACTATGTTCTCAACACTATCATGAACTGATTTCTGTCCATAATACATAGTCACTGCATTTACCTTCAAATATAAATAGTCCAACTTAACCGTAGGCCTACATACAATGTAACCAACAAACTCACTCATTTAATGTTCATTACTTTAATATTTCATCGGCATCTTGCCTATTATAACACGTGTTTATTATTGAGCAACTTGCTCACTCGCCCACTGGGAAACAACTAACTTGAAACATGCAGATCTAGTTACTCGCTCCTGTTCCACTTCCGGTGGACAGGTAACTCATGCAAACATGTAAATATTACAAAACAACCATGTTATCACAACTCACATTTGACATCAAGTTGGGAAACTTGAAGGTTAAGATTTTATTCCAACCTTAGAGACTAATAAGAAAAATGGAAATGAAGGCGAAATCTCTCTTGTATTAACATGTAGACATTCAGTCAATTCACTGATTGTCACAACACTGAACAAAACACTGAAAGTCTCTTCTAGATCACGAATTTTAAAAGAAACTGTTATTGATGACTTCTTTCCTATATTATAAAGACAAACAAACATGCCAGCACTTGAGCTGTTAATTAAATGAATAGCTTTAACATGGTGGCATATTAGAATCTCATTAGTTATTTCTGATTATCTAAATCTACATATGAGACTTAATAGATTACAAAATGAGCAATGGAAGATTTGGTGGGTTAGAAATCTCATTTAGTTAATAGACTGTTCCTTTTCTTATTTTGACAATCAATTACTTTACAATGCAAAATCACAAAGCAGATTCAAGTGTCTGTGAGATATTTTTGGCCTAATTCAAGTGTCTCTCAATAACACATTTAAATGATTCACTGTCTGATAAATACATCAATCCAAAGCTATTCAGCAGCAAATTAAGCTTACACATTGAAAATTACCAAGACCGGACAGGTTTTTTAGATTTTCCCACAAGGCATACCACTACAAATTTCAAAGTTATAAAAATATATATTCGCTAATCAATGTCTGAATTTTCGCTCAGTGAGGCAGATTCGATTTATCATTATGCTCTTTTCTGTATTGCGTAAATATATTTGTAGATTTTACCACTTATTAGTGAAATCTTCCACTGTTTTTTTTTTTTCACATAATGTCTTGACTATTTTATACAAAACACCTCTCAGATCAAAATCTAATCTTCTCAATCCCAACAGCTTTTTTGCATTGTTTGGCAAAGCATTTGCCACAAACATTTACATACAACTTAGGGAAATAGTCCCTTGTTGCAAGGACTCCTATCTTTTTTTTTTTAAACAATATTTATTCAAAAATTTGCAATAGTAAAAACATACATATATATATGGTTTAGAAAACAAGCCAAAGCTTATATTAATCCATTGACATAAAGGACTATTATTCCTGAAGTGTCTTGATAATATAGGCTAGAAAGCTGGCACCTTTACCGTTACTAACAAGTTATAACTTCAGCAAGTGGTGGCACAAGCAGTAGGGGTAACAAGGGGGACTGGCATTTGACACTCTGCTACAAAGGGTTATAATTTCAATTGTAGCCCCACTTTTTAAATGAACTACCAATGTAGTTTCTGTCCAAAAATTCAATGGAAACAAAACAGATAATCAGTTTACTTGGTTCCCCAAAAACATTGTTGTTGACCTTTTACATTGTAAACTTAGGTCTAATATTGTAATTGTCTATTACAGTTGACATTTAGACAATACTTAATACAAAGTACTTATGACATTTTTCATGTTATGAAGGAAGCAATTTATGTCTATTATACATACTACAATAGACAAGATGGATGCCAATTACATATGACTTTATAGATCTATTTCTATATTCATATGGTCTGTTATATAAGCCAATTGATAGGTCAAATTAGGATTAAAATATATGGTACAATATTGCTGGAATTATTTATAGACATTAAAAAAAGTTTTACATCCTACTGTTCATCTAATATAAGACGGGGAGTACATAGCACTAACACAAAATTTGGCCTTTGTAGTTTGTACCTTGTATTATGAAATTAGGTGTCTAGAATAGAAGTATTAAATAACAGTTGTATAATTGTTCTAGCAACAATATGAAAACTAGAGCTGTGAACAGCACTGAGCATGCAATTTGATACTTTTCCCCATAGCTGCAAGACCTTTTTGAACTTCTAGATTTCTAACGCCAAGTCACTCAACCATTTTAAGCCCTATATAAATGGTTAAATTTGGTTTCAGATATTCATTAAGTTGCAAAAATGTGAGATTTGGATTGGTTATAATTTCGGAAATTGATATTTTTGAGCCAATATCAGCATATCTATAGATAGCATAGGTCAAGGTCATTGTACACTGAAAATTTTAAGGTCACTGAAGGTGAAGGTGACGAGATAGAGACTTCAACTTAAAATTCAAACGTCAAAAGTCTCACTGTGAGAATCACTGAACATTTAGCGGATATCAGATTACGTTGGGAAAAACCTGGGGGAAACATTTTAATTTACGTGGTCACTCACACAAAGATTTCAGTGTGCAAGTCTTATCCTTAATACCTAGGAATCCTGATTTAGGATTGACCACAGACGTCAGACGCACTTTGGAATTGGATTGGATCCATCAACTTAAGTCCATGGCACCGAAGGGCATCAATGAATTTTATTAGTAGGGTCACATCACTGGCCCTTATCTCTATATTTAAACTTTTTAAGTTAATTATATCATATGCCAGAACAGACAAAAGTTACATATTGTGTCTTTAGATGGTTGTAAAACAGGAAGTAGATGTCAGACATCACAAATAATATCAGGCCAAGGTCAATGACATTTTTAAATTCGGACAGCCATAAAACCAGAAGTAGATGTCAGAGGTCAAATATCAAAGTATCAACCGATAGCCAAGTTCAATGAACATTAACCTACTATGAACCTTAACCTACTAAATATCAAGATCACCAAATGTCAAGGTCACGAAAAATGAGCCTTTAAACTTTGAAACAAGTGGTTGCCAAGCAAGTTACGTCCACTTTAAAATATATTTTCTGTTTTAACACAGGCAGAAACTCCAACATTATTTATGTCTAATCCAAGCTCTTATCAATATAAATGTTCACACCAAATTTGATTCAGATCAGATGAAACCTAGTCTTTATTGTATTTACTAGCTAATTTTCATGAGATTGGACTAAGTCAAGGGCAATAACTCAAATAAAAGTCATCGAGAAATAGTAAATATTACACTTGTTCAAGATCTCACCAATAAAAATGAACACATCAAATAAGGTCACTGAAGGTCAAGGTGAGGAGATAGAGACTTTCAACTTAAAATTCGAACGTGTCATAAAATAATTTGTAACATATACAGTAGATTTTTTCTTATTCAAACCCATGCTACCATCATTATTTTGGGAAGGGGCTAAGGTGTGCTACAATTTTACTAGTTGTTGCACGGTGGTCATTTTTGGGGAGTGTCCGCACAAAGTATCAAGTTCCCACCCAGTTTTACTTGGATTAAAGTCAAACCTTGTTAACTCAAGGTGACAACTTTTCATAATAAATTAACTCTATTATTTATCACTGCTAATTCCTTTTCTATGTTGTCTAAATTTTGTGAAAGAATACTATCTTCATCGTGGTTATCACCAAAAAAACTGCAACATTACGTCGCGAACTGAAATATATCAACTGTTGTATACAGGTGTTGATGACCTATTTTAATATGTTTGTCGCTTGTTATTGACGCGTAGTTTTTAAGAACAACTCACTTATCTATTCGTTACTTGTCAATCAATATGTTACAAGTATTTTATAGCACATTTACTCATAAAACTTGTGCTACGATTTTTTCTTCTACTTGTAATTATGCAAAATAAACAATATATATCGTTTTTGTCGACATTTTTAACTTACACCAGATGTGAGTTTGAACCGGAAGTGAAAAAAAAAATATATTATCACGCAATGTTATTTGTATGGTTATATTGTCTATATTATGGGATTTTCAGATTGATCAGAAAATTAGCAACAAAGTTGCAAATTTCACATATTTTATCCAAAATAATTCAAAACCTCTAATTTATCAATTTCTTAAGATGAATCTTATCCAAAAAAAAAAAAAATACAGAATATTTGAACTAAATCAGCCCAAAATAGGCTCTACAAATTTTGCACACTATGCGAGAGCTCATCTCCAGTCTAATAAACATTTGGTGAAAGATGTTCATTTTTGATTCCAGCCATATAGTTATACAAGTGGTTGCCTAGCAAGATACGCCCACTTTAAAATATATTTTCTGTTTAACACAGATAAAACTCTAAGATTATTTAGGTCTAATCCAAGTTCTCGTCAATATAAATGTTCACACCAAATTTCATTAAAATTAGATGAAAACTGTATTGTCTATCGTGTTCACAAGTCTATTTCAACGCAATTTGACTTAGTCAAGGCCAAAAACTAAAAAAAACGTTCACCCAAAAATCATCACGATCAAACTTGTCCAAGATTTCATCAATATAAATGATAACACCAAATTTCATTCAAATCAAATGGAAATTGTGATCTCTATCGCTTTCACAAGCCAATTTGAGGCATTTTGACTAAGTCAAGAGCAATAACTCAAAAACCATTCATCGAAAAATCGCCAATTTCGAACTTGTCCAAGATCTCATCAATATAAATGATCACAGCAAGTTTCATTAAAACCTGATGAAAACTGTAGTCTCTATCGCCTTCACAAGTCAATTATGATGCGCTTTGGCTAAGTCAAGTGCAATAACTCAAAAACCATTCATCGAAAAATCGCTAATTTCGAACTTGTTCAAGATCTCATCAATATACATGATCACAGCAAGTTTCATTCGAATCCGACAAAAACTGTAGCCTCTATAGCCTCCACGATTGTGGACGGATGGACAGACCGACAGACAGACCGAGGGATGGACAGGGGTGACGACAATATACGACCACATTATAATGTGGGGGTATAAAAATAATATACGTCCACACTTATAGTGACGTCACTATACTGACTACTTTGAGGTTATTCGCTATGTAATGTATTGTTAATTTCATTGTGTTGAATGGGCCATTCTGATCCTTTTCTTGCAAAATGAAAGTAAAACACACTATTGCTTAAATAAAACATCCATTAATAAAGATCTACATGTAAACAAATGTTTCGATATATGAAAGGTGCCAATAGACTGGCTGCAATGCCCTACGTTTACAGTATGGAATTATCAGGAAGAAATTGGAAGAAGCTATAAATCTCCCATTTTCTATTACAGTCAAACCTGTATAAAGCAGCCAGTCAAGGGTAGTTGCTGGATGTGGTGCTTAATACAGGTGGCTGTTGAATACAGGTGGAGGAAGTCATGATGAGTAAATGTCAGAATTAAGATTAAAAGATTAAGTAATAAAAAAGTGGACACGTGATCAAAGAAGCCAAGGTAGTAGGAGTATCAGCAGATAGCCCAGGTCAATGACATTTCTTAATTTGGTTCTTTTCAGACAGCCATAAAACCGGAAGTTGATGTCAGAGATCAAATATCAAAGTATCAACCCATAGCCAAGTTCAATGAACCTACTAAAGATCAAGATCACCAAACGTCAAGGTCACGAGAAATGAGCCTTCAACTGATTGTTGCGAAAATGCAAAAGCAAAATTTGACTTAAAACACTTTTTTTTACACAAATCCAATACATCCCTAAGACCTTATTTTGACTTTTATAACAGTTGAATAAACAAAATGGCTACCAGAGTATAACTTTCGGTCCCAATTGTTACGTAAAATCAGCTGTAGATTTTTAATTGTTGCTAACCAACATAAGTTTAGGAAATAGTTTTGCAAATTTTTTACTATTTCATAGTCTGTCGTTAAATCCGAAATTTGAGATGAATTGGACAATAAGCCACGGAGTTGAAAAAAATGTAAAATATTGCAAAAGTGTGCTACAAATTTTCTATCAGGTATTATAATGTAGATTTTGAAAATAAAAACCCGAAGAAAATTGAGTCAAAAATGCGACTTTAGGAGGCGATTTTCTACTTTTAATACAATATTGCAAATATGAAAATACCGGTTTTGCTAAAATATTTCGATTTTTATTCACCTCATTATTTGCCACATGTGATGAAATTTACAATATTCAATTTACTGCAGCTAATCCTTTTTGTCCCACAGAAAAAAAAACCCAAAATAATAAGAAAACAAAGCATTGAAATGGATGAATCGATTGCCATGCAATTAAAGTCTAAATTTTACCACCAGTCCTAGCATACTATGTTGGTATGACACTGATACAGGTACAACACCAATTCCTGTAGAAATGGGTGTGATCTAGATGACTTGACGAACGGATTCTGTCAAATGTACATTTCACAAAAAGCGAAGTAATTTCTCAGGGTTCTTCCATTTCATCATTATTTTCACCATTTCATTATAAGAAAATAAAGGGTCCAGATAAAGACATGTTGAGGAATATGAGAAATCAGAATATAGTGAAGAACATTTAAAAAGCTAGAATACATCTTTATTTATAAATTGAACATGTCCATAGAATAATCAATAGTTAATAGAAATTATGTAGCAAGATAATGTTCAAAACTAACAAACTGTACACAAACTGATGATTCAAAATGTTATTGATTACAGAGACTAAAGCTAACCTAACGGTGCAAAATGGTAGAATCCTTTAGAAAAACATATTTGGAACTTGACAAAGCAAACTGAAACACAAATCACTGAAATTACTATATAACAAATTACTTTTTGAAGATATTTTGACACTCAAAAGGGATCATTTTGCAATGCTGTTTAGAATGATTCTGTATACAAGTTTGAGCTTGACCACAGTCTTATCAATTCCAATGCTCACACCAAGTTTCATTCAAATCCATTGAAAATTGTAGCTTCTATTGTGTCTACAACAAATATAAAGGCAGGGGCAATTACTCAAAAACCTATTATCGAAATATCTTCAAATTCGAACTTGACTGCTGTCTTATCTATATGAATGCTCATACCAAGTTTCATAAATATCCATAGAAAATTGTAGCTTCTACTGTGTCTAAAATTTTAGTTTTTTATTTGTGTTGGTTTTGGACTCCATGAGGAAGTGTGTTTTTAAACACATGAAACGTTGGAGGAATAAATGGATTAATTTGACAGAAGTTTCATTATTAAAAGCTTCATACATGTATCTTCATCCTGTCAAAGCATCATAGTTTTTCACAACTGAGATCACCATTAATCATCTTCATGATTGGTTTTGTTCAACTCTCATTTTAATTTTGAATTTAAACATATTCATGTGGGTGTATAAAAAGCGCAAACATCTCCTGAAACCATGGCAACAACAATGCCTTAATCAATCAATACATTGTATATATTCAAAAATGCACTTTTGACGAAAATTAAATGACTTAACGTTTCCAGAGTTTTACATCCTACTATTATGAACCCAGTTGGGCTTATAATTCATTTGGAACAAAACATTTTAGGCATAAAGTGAGAAACCATTTCACTGTTAGCCTAAGGAATTAACTTTAAATGTATAGCCTTTAAGCATTGAAAATAAATTGATGTGTATCATGAAGTAACATTATATAATTTACATGATAAATAGAATGTAAATGTTGATAATAGAAAATCTATTAATCATATTGAAGTATTATCAATAGTTGCCACATGATAAACTATATTTAAAACATCAATATTACAAATCAATACTAGTTTTGGTTTCAAAGTGATTCCCCAAACCAAAAATAGGTAAAAACATAACTAACTTGTCAGAAAGTATACAGAGATCGAGGTCAGACAATAGTCACTCATAATAGACAGGTTTCACACCGACACCAAGTACTTAATATTAACACGAATTCCTTACTTCATATTTGGTACCAATTTTTGTTTCGCACAATATCCGAAATACAAAATTAGGTATCTAAATAGAAGCATGTCATATAGCCTACATTAAATAGCAGTACCGGTAGGCCTGTATACCAAGACACTGAGTGATAGATACTGATAGGCACCAAATACTACCAAATTTTTTTAGGTTTCTTCAACGTCATGATCAGAAATATTTGTTTATCGACATGAATTGCGGTGGAAATCTTCTTTCTTTTCAGACGAACTGAAGGCTTCGAACAATAACTACCCTGAGAAAGATGATTTTGCTTTCAGACATCATGCCAGTGCAAAACCTCACCATATTATGTTCAGGAGCAACAAATATTAGGTCAATAATGATGAAGGATAAATGTCCTTTTAAGGACCAGTTTCACACTGGAAAAATGCTCACCAAATAAATAAGAAATAGCTTAAATGCTCCTCATGCAATTTTGTTCGTCTTCACTCTCTTTTTAGACATTTGACCCCATTTTACAAATTGTGACTTATTGAAGTGGAACAGTACATGGCTTCTTTTTTTCAAATAAGGACCATAATTGAATGGAACTGTTGGTGCTGTCTTCAGGGAGCAATTGCCCACCCAAGGCTGCTTACATCATCTGATCAGACTACCAATGTATGTATGTAATATGCTAATACTAAAAACGTTTATTGACTTTTTACAACCAAAGCTCTTTTTTTCAGAAATATCCTACTCATCCGAAACTCTCGCATTGTTCCTAAATCATAGAAATATCAGACCAGAACATAACTGGAGTCCAAATTAGACTAAATCAGTTGAATGACGTCATGTGTCTAGAAAAGTAATTCTGCATGGTCACACCTATATAATGTCTTCTAATTATTCTTGTGTCCCGATTCTAGTAACTAGGTCTCTTATGCTATCCTACTATAAGTTTAAAATGCATTTTTTGACCAAAGTTAAATGTAAATTTCCTCCAGTTCTAGTTTTTTGTTTTGTTATTTATCAAAATATAGCATTGTTATGACACATTATATATATATATATGTTATATGAGTATTGAATTTGTTCAATAGGTGTGATCCAGACATTATTTATACTTGCCACTGATTTGTCGAGATTGTGATTGGTATCAAATCTGTGATCATTGAGTCATTTTCGTTAACTGGTTTTTTTTTTTTAGTTTCCCTGATGTATTGCTTTTGACAAATTGTACATGTATTGACTTTGTTCAATGGGTGTGATCCAGACATTATATTTATACTGTGGTCCAACTGGTTAAAATGTTTTGTTGATATCAAATCTGTGACCATTGAATTGTTTTATGTAACTGTTTTAATTGTTTTTTAATCTTGAGTAATTAACCAGGCAACAAAAGTTTATAAAAATCAAAATTACCTGGTTAGTGAACATCACATACCATTTTTAGATTTACTCTAAATAAAAATAGAGATTGCAAAACTAATTCCAGCACATTGTAATGGCAGTTTTCCTGGGGGTTGACAATCACCATGAGTTATTTTGAGAGTAACATGTCCTGATGACATGAGCTTTGTTCACAGCTTTTTATCTTTACACAGATAAACTCAAACATGGCAAAATTCACTGCAATCCATTCCTATAAATTCAAGAACAAGGGCAACAACTCATAATAAATGCCTTTCTATTTTTTGATTTTCAGGCCCACAGCCACATTAATGTGTATGACTTTCAATAATAAAACTTCTTTCAAAATAAACCATTTATTCCTCAATGTAAATAACAATAAAACTTCTGTTTTTGGAGGAATAAATGGTTTATTTTGATGGGCCTGCCAATCTAAAGAATTAAAAGGTATTTATTATGAGTTGTTGCCCTTTTTCTTGAATTCATTTATCCTTCAAAGACTCATATCTTCAACCTGTCACAGCATCATAGTTTTTTACAACTGTGATCGCCATTAATCATGTTCATGATTGGTTTA
The DNA here is from genome assembly GCA_030562195.1 of Nipponacmea schrenckii. NCBI lineage: Eukaryota > Metazoa > Mollusca > Gastropoda > Lottiidae > Nipponacmea > Nipponacmea schrenckii. The sequence goes on along the minus strand of CM060200.1, from coordinate 14,304,186 downwards.
ATTCAAGTCTTGCTTTTATTTGGAATTTACACATTAATGTGTGGGCATATATAAAGTAGTGGATCTCTTCTGTGATCATTAACCTTCAATCAATCACTTTCTAGTCAGTTACAATATATCAACTGTTGAACACTATTTTACTAAACATCAACAGTCTGTTAGTTAATACCAAACTGATAACAGTAATTGTTCTCATTTCTGTTAGATGATGTTTTGAGGAGTCAGTATCATCTGTTGATAGATGGTTCCAGCATTCCTTTTGGCTAATATTTAAGAAAGCTTTCATTTGTGAGTATAATGAAGTAATGTATGTATTTTGGAAGGCGAATCCTTACAAAACTGACAACTAAATTGTTTATTCAATTATCATTTAACACAATTAAATAAAAGACTCTTGTCTCAGCACATGTGCATACACTCACTTATATTAATTTTACAAAATTCACCAAAGTTTACTTACAAATAAGCAAATTTATCTGCTAAATAATTAAACCAATGCCTTTGTAAAAGTTTGTCTGCCACTAAATAAAGTATTTAGTGAATGTGCACACATTTAATGTGTATAATGGATGATTAATGTCAGCAAATATGTGGAGTAAAGTGTGTCTAGAGGCCTAATGGAAAACTTAATTAGCACAACACCATCATATGTTGGGTTGTAGATTGTAACTTTGACCATCTAAAGAGATCAGGGTACATTTTAAAATATGCCTGTGAGCCCAAGATGGTTAATTGCACTTTATTACCACGTTTCCACTTAGAATTGTGAAGTAAAGCTAGCTTTATTGCCAAACACGCTGTGTTACCACTTAGTTTATCTGGTTGCGGAACCACTTTAGTCTTGATAAAAAAAATGGCACATTATTGACAGTTCATGATGTACAAGACTACCGATGCTGCACGAGCGACGTAAAATTAGTATTTCTTTATTGCTGAACAAGTTAAAAGCCGACTTTATGCGTTTCCATTTGTTTACATAGCTGGCTTTAAAGCTAGCTTTCAGTTGGACATGATAAATTGCAAAACGCAAAAAAGGGTTCCTGAACTGTAATGGTTCGGCAATTTAACAAGTGGCAAGTGGCAAGAGGAAAGCTAGCTTAAAGCGGGCTTTTTGGCCAAGTGGAAACTCAGTTTATGATGACTATTTGGACACAATATACAGCATGACTGTAGTGAAGTCATGTGCAATGAACATGTGCTGACCACTGGAGGTGACCACCAACTCAAAGTGTATTAAAGAAGGTGATGCCATCACAGATTGAATGAAGCTATCAAACAAGCTATCCTAATAATAAGCAGGCTATGTCACATGAAAAGGTTGTTAACTACTTAAGTGAAGATTTAACATGTATTATTTACTTTTGTTAGTTTTGTCAAGGAGTTGTCAGCTGGTACTTATATTAGGCTTACTACTACTACATACCAGTGGTACTGGTACCTATACCAGGCTTACTACTACTACATACCAGTGGTACTTATACTAGGCCTACTACTACTACATACCAGTGGTACTTATACTAGGATTACTACTACTACATACAAGTGGTACTTATACTAGGCTTACTACTGCTACATACCAGTGGTACCGGTACTGCTACATAGCAGTGGTACCATTACTTATACTAGGCTTACTACTACTACATACCAGTTGTACTTATACTAGGTTTACTATTACTACATACCAGTGGTACCGGTACTTTTACTAGGATTGCTACTGTTACATAGCAGTGGTACAGTTACTTATACTAGGCTTACTAGTACTACATACCAGTTGTACTTATACTAGGCTTACTACTACTACATACCAGTGGTACCGGTACTTTTACTAGGATTGCTACTGCTACATAGCAGTGGTACAGTTACTTATACTAGGCTTACTAGTACTACATACCAGTTGTACTTATACTAGGCTTACTACTACTACATACCAGTTGTACTTATACTAGGCTTACTACTACTACATACCAGTGGTACTTAAACTAGGCTTACCACTACTACTTACCAGTGGTACTTATACTAGGCTTACTACTGCTACATACCAGTATGTGCTGAGAACTTGTTTTTTACTTTTATTGCAGTCATGAAGAATTCCAGAAGTGACATGATGGCTGAGATTACAGGTTGTAACAACAGGTTAATAATCCACTTAAAACAGTCTTTATTCCTTCATGGTCTTGAGCATGGACAAATCCTACCTACCCCTCCATAGCAAAATAAGAACATAAAATGGAGTAGGGTTGGGTAGCCCGCTCACAGCACATGCACTGTCACCTTGGCAATTTTTTTTTTTTTTTTTTGAAGATATTTGTATGTTTTTATGTCTGATTGTCTCATGCACATGTACTTGTCTATTCCTTGGTTTTTGTGGTCATGTACTTAATTGCAGAAAGATGAATCTGTCCATTTTATACACATGTACCTGTGTATTTTAAAACGAATTGTACATTGAAATGTTACATGGTTTTTGCTGCCATGTACTTGATCGCCGGAAGATGAATCTGTCTATTATTTACACATGTACTTGTGTATTTTTAAATGAATTGTACGTTGAAATGATATATGGTTTATGCTGTCATGTAGTTGATCGCCGGAAGATAAATCTGTCCATTTTTTACACATGTACTTGTGTATTTTAAAACAAATTGTACGTTGAAATAATATGTGGTTTTTGTGGTTGTGTGCTTGGTCGCCGGGGGGGGGGGGGGGGGGCCGCGGGAACAATATATTATATCCATTTTATAAAAAAATTGTACGTTGAAAATCTGTCCATTTCATGCACATGTACTTGTGTATTTTTAAACAAATTGTACGTCGAGTATTGTATATTTATTTTGTGGTCATGTACTTGATCGCCAAAACATAGATCTGTTCATTTGATGCACATGTACTTGTGTACTTTTAGATGAATTGTATATTGATATACAGTATGTGTTTTTTTTTTTTTGTCCAATGTATTGCCCCATTGGCTGAATTTGAGACAGGAACATGTCCTTGTGTATTGGGCCTAATTCTGACCCATGTAAAATAAAGAGTTTATTATTATTATATCTAATTTTACAAGTTAATTTGTGTTTTGAGAAAATCCCACAAGTTGAATCTTAAGACTAACAATTTTCTCCTTGCTACGAGATCGCTTTCTTCATGAAGCCTTGATTAAAATACACTCAGATGTACAAGCTGAATTAAAAATGCAAAATAAGCAATAGTAACTAGTAATTAGTATCCTGAAACCCACCTTAAGAAATGGCCTTATCAATACCAAGACCGGGTTATTTTATCAGGTCTTTATAGTATGATGTGGATTCATTTTCGTAATTGTCAGCCCACACTAAACAAGGTGCATGTCTGTCTGGTGAACAATGTTTTATACAAGTAAGCCTACAACTTTTATGACTTTTATTCAGGCCTGAAGAATTGTCTCTAACACAAGTAGAGGAAAGTTTAGACTAGTTGAATCTGACTCTGAAATATTGGACATTCAGACACCCATGGTTTCTGCATCGAAAAGGACACATTGTTGTTCATCCTTCTTTTCTTAACTATGTGTGTAGTGATTTTTAATAAGTAGACATTCTTAAATGAAGCAAGCTTGGTAGCAATCAAGGTAATGAAGTGAGCATGTTTAAAATCCAACAAATAAATTCCTCTATTGATGTAGAGTCTTATTTCACCATTCCTCACATACTAGTAGTAATCAATAATTTTCATTACATGGAATGTTTCCATGTAACTCTCCATCAAGGCAGATGTAAAAATGAAATGGAAGTCCTACTTTCTGCTCTTGATTAGACAAATCCAGTAATCTCATCATTTGTGTACAGCAGCAAACTTTTTATGGCAGCTGTATTAGCTTCCTGCTTTTTGATTTGACAATTTATTACTTGAACTAACACTTATATATCAACATTTTTTATATGGTATGAATGATAATAATAATAATAACTGAATCTAGATCTTCCTGCCTGATAACGACAAGAGAACACTTGTTGAAACGTCGCAGAATAAATAAACTCAGTAATTGTTATTCCATAAAACTTAGTTATAATTAATATATTAACATGTCTAAAGCCCCCACTCCTGGTTCAATACATGAACTAACAAGTATAAATGCTAAAATAGAAGTATGTCACAGTAAAGCAATATTTATGACTAACTGTCACATAAAACATACAACCTACATCTTATGTAATGATTTAAGACAATGGAATATGCTACATTACTTATATTTCAAGACAAAGAAAGGTCTACAGATACCTAGGCGCGGGAACAGGGGGGGCAAATGCCCCCCAAAAAAATTTTGATGGGGGGGCAAAAATATCTTTTGCCCCCCCCCCCCCAAAATGAAATAAAATAATTACATGTACCGGGTAGCCTAAATGTAATTGTCTTTGGAATAGTTTGCCCCCCCAACCTAAAATTTGTTCCCGCGCCCCTGTACAGATCATGTGCTAAAACTGTCAAAGTCATAATGTGTTAGACATAAAAATACAAATAATTCCACAACTTCCAATTTGAATGAAATAAACTGTCTGGCTGTAGAGCCTCAGCCCATAGAATAGCCAATTTATTTTTCTGGAACTTGTGAAAATCAATGAAAACTGTGCTGAACAAGAAAAATGTTAGTATGAATTCTTAATATATTATAACTTGGGAAAATTGAACATAATTGATATATTCTAAGAGTGCCATTTCAAGCTGTTACCTAAATAAAAAATTGCAACATGTGATTAACATGTATCCTACCACAGCTATCAATAACATAAAACATAGAATAATAATAGAAGTAATGAAGATTTGAATATTGTATTTCTGAAAGTGGATTCAAAGGAATATATCCTATGGCTTACACTTCCGTAGTGGACATTTTGTGGCACCTATTTATTTTGCACCTTATTGTTAACATTAAAATAACCCTTTTATTTATCTCTTCAGGACTTGTCTCTGAACTTTTAAAAAGATATAAAAATCGGAAACTTAATGATGTGATCAAATTAATGTATTGTAAATACACAAACTTACAGAGGCCTATATCTCAGTTTGTAACCTATCAGTGCCATAACCAGAGGCATATCCTTATGTAAATCATAACAACAACTTAAACAGAACTAACAGTTTTTACAGTTTCAACTACACAACAAACATGCATATGATCGCAGACAACACTCAAGAGTATATTTGTTTCACAAAATAGCAGTTTAAATTAGCATTTTAGAAAACACACTCTTTTCTTTGAATATTTGGACATGATTCAATAAATCAATGAGAGAAAGAGATATCTCTTTCCAGAAAAAAAAAAGTTTTCTGGATGAAATTACTCAATAAAATATTGTTACAGATATCATATTGTACCTTAATGTGATTGCGTCATGTTTTAGTCCCTAGTTAAAATAACACTTTCACACCTGAACTAATATCTCAAGAATAAATACTTTGACATGGTGTTCCATATGGATTTTCTTCCTTTTTTTTACCCTAACTGGACACCATCCATTCCTAGTAGTAGTAGCTTAATATTTGGTTTCAGGACATGACTAAAAACTTAATCTGTGATTTGACTGAAATTCAAACCAATAGTCCAAGTCTAGTTAATGGCATGTATTTCAATCCTAATTCTCTTTCATCAAGTAGCCTATTATTTGACTTGTTACTATATACATTGATTAAAAAATTCTACTATGAGATAAATGGTTTCATTATAAACCTGTTATAGAGATATTATAAATATTGGCCATTGCCATCTATGACTTTACATTAGAGTACCTGCCTATTATAATTCCACATTCAATGTTCCAGTTGTTGTGATTTATCAAGGACAAAAAGTTGATAATGTTAAAATATTGGGTCAATCACTTTTTATCACAGCTGTTGTGCCATCTGAATTATCTAACTGTTGTTTCTTACTTCATGACCTAGGCCAGTGCTTTCTTGAGAATACCATTCTCATCTCACCCTAACACCAAACAATACAGGTAGACTGCCATTCAAGTTCTATACTGGAAAATGTGTGTCTTGTGTCAACTCTATTTAAATGATGATTAACAAAATATTAGCAAACTGAATCTACTATATCCAGGAGAAGCATTAAAAGGAAAAAAGAATATGAATTATTGATTGGTCACTAAACCCTCATCCCTAACAATGTAAGACCTATTACCAGTACTAGTAACTAATGAAAATATAGACAACTATAGCTGTAGATTAACTGCACTGAAGCAGGTCGTTGCATCTAGGGTTTGGTTCATTAACTCAAAGACTTATTTTGAACGTAATATAACAAATAATATGGGGGTGGGAGTGGGGGAGGGGCATTGCAGTGGTCAAAATTCAAAAAGTGGCAAGCCTTCAATGATTCTAATATTTATTGTAAGCATTTCATACAATAAATTGTGAATATATTCTATTACTTTTCACACTACAACTAGAGCCTTTTTTTTAATAAATATTTCTGTAGAACTGTTTAAAATCAGCAAGTTTTATCTTTTAGATCAATTCTGACAATCAGACAAATTATTCCATTGGGAAGAATTTGATATTTCATTACTGTACAAGGAAATATACAATATATTCACATTATGTCCAATTGAATTAAGATTCAAGTTAAAATGTCTTGGCAGCTTGTCAAAAACAGGACATAGTTATTAGCGCTTTCACATATTTTTATTCTGAACAGCCTTTCTTTGCTGAAATATATCAAATATAATATGAAATATTAAGGTAAACAGAACAAAATTATTTATCACAATCCCACAATGAGGGCATGTCCAGATTTATTATCAATATCCTTTTTTAAGGGCCAGTATGTGTTTTTTGCAGATCAAGCAATTTTTGGGTTCCAATTTATGTAAACTTTACACTTATAAATATAGTGAAATGCTTTCCTGAACATATCTGAAAATTCAACTGTAAATTTTTTAAACCCCAAACTATTTCAAAAGTGAACACTACATCTCTAAAATATGGCTTCATTAATCCTTTTAGTAGATACAAATACATGTAATGACCAAAACTGTGGTAATTGCAGCTTATTATATATACGATTTAAGACATTAGTGATGAAAAGATAAAAATCAAACATACCTTTTCAAGGCTTAGTTTCTGTCTATAACTAAGGCTGCAACGGTTAAGCGTTTAAACGTCAACGTTTAGACCAGTGCCAGTAAACTTTTAGAAAATGATTAATCGTTTAAACAAAAATAACTTCCAGCGGAAGTTTAATTTTCCGGCCGAGTTTGTTTACATCTAAAAACGTTGGCCGGTCGAGCCTTTTTCATCTAATTAAACAGTTTAGTCTTAATATTACATAAATATGTCAGAATCAATTCAAAAATCAAAACGATCGGCACTTTGGAAGTTTTTTACACAATATGGCAACTGCATGACCTGTAATTTGTGTCAGACACAACTCAGCTATGTTGGTGGCAGTACTGGTACTGTCAAATCACCTCAAATTCAAACACCCCTCATCCTCCTCCTCCACAGGAGCCTCTTCCACTGGACCCAAACAGGCAAAACTAAGTGCTTTTCATTCACCACCAGTAATGCTGAAAGAAAAGTGGGTCAGGTGCACCACTAAACTGGCGGAGATTTGCGCAAGAGATTTTAGGCCTATGGCAATAGTAGATGGGGAGGTTTCAAAAGTTTTTGTAATGAACTTAATTCTAGACAAGCTCAGCAACTCATGGATATTTGACATTAACCTGCCACTATCTCGATAGTTCATGGACTTACAATAATGCAGTACTTACAACACGTCAATTGCAATGTAAAAATTCTGGAGAAAATGTTGCTGCCGAAATAGAGTCAGTCTTACAAGAGTTCGGATTAGATAAGTGTAGAATACCTGGTATTGTTAGCGACAATGCTAGCAATATGGTCAATTGTATGGCACAGCTTTCTACAATTGAACACAATCGATGTTGTGCACATACGCTCCAATTGTCAATTAATAATTTTTTCAGTGAGATTTTGCAGATCAAAAACACCATTGCCTCTTTAAAAGCTCTGGTAAACCATTTCCAACGATCAGTCACGGCATCTGATAAACTTGATGAATGTCAAAAGAAAATGGGCTTACAGCCCAAAAAATTAATCACAGATGTGTCAACTCGCTGGAAAAGCACGTTTGATATGTTTGAGAGACTCTTGCAGCAGAGAATGGCTGTGTATGCAGTGCTCCACGACAAACAGGTCATAAAACCACAGGATTCCCGTCGTCTAGACCTCCCTGAAAACCAATGGCTAATCACCGAAACTATGATACCCATTCTGAGACCTTTATACCGTGCAACACAAATCATGTGCTCAGAAGAGTATCCGACTTTGAGTGGTGTTCTTCCAGTTATCCTTTCTTTGGTAGAGCGTCACATGATTGCATCTGGTGATGATATCCCATGCATTGCAAAATTTAAGCAGCAAGTTCGCGAAGATCTGAAACAACGGTCTTTTTCAGATCCAAGGCACAAATCACTTCTGTTCTTATCACCCGAAACACGTCTGGTTGTATATTCTACTGTTGAAGCAGAGGCTTCACTTCTCGTCCAAACTGAAAATGAAACTTTATCACTATCATGCATGTCACAGGATAATGGAGATCAGGATTCAGACAGAAATGAACCGTATTCGTGTTACAGCTAGATGTCCAATTTTTTTTGCGGAACAAGTATGATGTCGCAGCAAATAATTCAGAATCCTCTAGTGACAATTAGTTGAACTTTATTTCAATGAAATTGATTTTACATAGTTCATTTTATGTGGTGATTTGTATTCCCCATTTTATTTACATTTAAATTATACAAAATTCATTATATTTACATTCATGATTTAGTAAAGCTAATGTTTGATTTAAGACGGTGATTTTATCTTATTTCTTCACCACTTTCAACGTCATACAATCAGAGTACTTAATTGACTATCTTGAAATGCCCCCTGAATAACCCGTATGTTTAAAACACAATTAGAATTAGTGATCTAAATATAGACCTGTCTTTGCGTTCTTGCTGTTATTTTGCAGTACTTAAAATTAAAGGACAAAGAGTAAATAATTATAGGCTTATAAGTACGCAAACTTAATCACGCATCTGTGTTGATTCTGTATAACTCCGCATTTATTTCCTCCTACTATATCAAGTCTACTTTCAATTTGTTTGTATCACTACACTGTCACATGATGTTCGGTTAAATAAAATGGCAGATAACACTCATGAATCATTGTATGTTTATACGATAATCGAGCTCCATTACAGACAACATTACAACAGCAAATCTTATACTATTCCCTTAGAAAGATTTGGCTTCACTTTTGCATTTTGTGTGGAGGTTTAGTATCTCTAACACTGCCAACCCGGGCATTGTGTAGCTTTGGACCAACCACACCCAAACATTTAAACGGTACCTTTTTGTTTAATAACTTTTGTTTAAACGTTTACAGAAAAGACTAAACGTTGCAGCCTTATCTATTACACATAAATATATATTGGCCAAGGTGAGCCAAACTTATAATAAGGTGTTTTGAGATGTAGGCTAATGGTTTCAATTGGCCTAGAGATTATTTGATTCAATAGTGAAACGCATTGTAAAGAGGTTTTATAAATTTGGTATGTGTAATGGGGACATTGAGGGCACCAATCTGTACCATTCTGATTTTGAATAAAATTTCTGTGGTTATTGCAAAACTAAGTATTAGCTTAAATCCGTAATCGCATTAAATGCTATAATCATATACGGCCTTCGCATTTAATGATGTTAACAAACACTTTTCAGGAACCACAGACAATTTCATTGAAAATTGGAATGGTGCAAATTGATTCAATCATTATCCCTGATACACATAAAAAATATCTCTTTAAAGACGGAATGTGCCAATTTGATTCTATGTATGTTGGCAAGTTGGGTTTAAGTTTGAAACTTTCCCTGTTTATGAAATCCTTCAAACTTACATTGCCAAGACTTGTATAATCCGGCCAAAGATTTTATTTTGAGCAATGCTTTGTTAATCAATACAGCAGGTGCAGCCATTTTGAATTGTCATTAGGTTACAAGTAGACACATTTAGCTCTAAGTCTGTTAGCTCTAAGTCTGTAGGTTTAGAAAGGAAAACTATTACCATAAGGAGTAGTGCACAAATGAATTGTGTCTGAGTTTGTGTTGGGTGTTATAGAAGATACTCTCCTATGGAAGCACTGGCCAAGGTCACAAGAAGAGAACATACATTTTCCTTCACATTTCTGTTATTACATAAAGTAATGATTCCGAAGATTAGATTAAAAATACAATTAAAGATAACAATGAAATCTTGAATGACTAAAATATAATAATACTTGCAAATAATATATACATATAACTAACATGATTCAATTGTTTGAGGGAGTTAATGGAATAGGGTCCAATTTGCCATGGACTAGTAAATTACTAAGATTTTTATTTCTCTTAAAAGCAGTAACCAAACGTTTAGTGTAAATATTAGGAAATTGATATTGGAGTTCTTTATAATATCGTTTGACAATCAAAGAGGCATTTTTGGCTGTAGTATTATAGGTTGCAACAAAGGGTATGATTTGGTTGTCATGTTGGATGTTAAGTCCATTAGGTATAACAGTTTGTAACTGATCAATCCAGAAACTCTCTCTCTGCAATCGTGTGGTTTTAGGTTTAACTGTAGGTAAACAAGGAACTTGTTCGATAGGCATAACCAGAAGATCTTCAATGGAATGATTGGGTTGGTTGAAATGATTCGCAATTGGTCTATCTTTCTTATGAAGTATATCAAAACGGTGGCTGCTAAATCGAGTACGCAACGCATTTTGGGTTTCACCAACATATTGAACATCGCATTTTTTGCAAGAAATTAGGTAGATTATATTTTTATCTTTACATGAAAGTATGTCATTCATCTGAAATATTTTTCCGTTTTTATTATTCTTGAAATAGTGTGAACTATGTACATATTCGCAGGTACGACACCTAGAACCTCTACACGGTATGGAGCCAAAACCATTGGGCGGAGGAGGGGGGTCATTTTTCTTTTGAATCTCCAAAATAGTGTCGTTTTTAATTTTGCGCAAAAAACGTTTTGAATAACCCCTTTCTCGCAATTTGTTAAAAACTAGTTCGCACGCCGAATCAAAATCTGTCTTTCTCGTGCAAATTCTGTTAAATCTCAGAATTTGCGATTTAATTACGCCAGAAAACGTGTGCTTCGGATGAAACGAAGTTTTGAACAAAAGTTGGTGTGTGTCGGTTTCTTTGAAATACACTTTGATATCTATTTTTTTAGTTTGATTGAAATTAGGTCCTTTGAATACTGTCGTATCCAAAAAATTCATACTGTTTTTGGAAATGTTTGCAGTTAATTTCACAGAAGGATGGTGATTATTTAAAATTTCAAAATATTCCCAAAAGTTTGCCAAAGATTCTGTCCAAATTATGAAAATATCGTCTAAAAATCTTCCATAGAAGAAAGGTTGAAACGGGGATATTAATGATATTTCGCGTTCCCATTGGGCCATAAAAATGTTCGCATAACTCGGCGCGAAGCGTTTCCCCATCGCAGTGCCAGAAGTTTGAAGATATATTTTTCCATTAAAAGTAAAGTCATTGCGCGTAAGACATAATTCTAGGAGATCTAATATTTCTTTGTCTGGACGGTCAGAACATGGATTTCTAAGAAAGGCTTTTTGTACAGCGTCTAATCCCGATTTGTTGTCAATATTCGTATACATACTTGTTACATCTAACGAGATAAATAGCGCATTGTCTGGAATATCTAATTTTCGAATTTTTTCTATAAAATCGGTGGTATCTTTAAGATAAGAAGGATGTTTACAAGCCAATGGCAGTAAGAAATGATCAATATATTCGGAAACTTGGTATGATTCGCTTGCACAGTCAGAAATGATAGGTCTGCCTTTGGGTACTGTGTTTGCAACGCACCATTCGGATTCTGGATTTTTATGAATTTTTGGTAATGTATGTGTGTTAGACTTTGGTTGAAACTAATTCTTTCCAAAACAGGTCTTATTTCATTTCGTAAAATGCCGGTATCACAGACAACCTTGGCAACTAATGATGTCATTAAAAATAATTTAACCTCTGTAGAATATTAGGAAGCACAGTCGTTTCATTGAAAAATGATTGGAGCAAATAGATTTTAATTTGAGCAATGCTTTGTTAATAAACTCAGCAGACGCAGCCATTTAGAATGATCATGAGATTACAAGTAGACACATTGCCCATATGTTTAGTCATAGAAAATTATCAAACATGTTTATTTTCAAATCTTTTTGTATACGTAAGCTATTAGCTATTGCCTTAAGGAGTAGTGCAGAAATGAATTCTGTCTGAGCTATCTCTCATGTGTTAGACTTAAGTTGAAACAAATTCTTTCCAAAACAGTCCTAGTTAAAAAAAAAATTATTTATTTATTGGCAAGCCAAACTAATATTTAAAGAAATATTATATTTTCAATCCATGTCATTACCATATTAGTACAGGTGTCAAAATCACCCCAAAGTGTAAAAATATATATACATACATGTACATCAAAATACTTTCCGGAAATCATCTTTGCATCAATTTTTTAGCAAATATTTCAAAATCAAGTTTCAAAAAGAAACTGGAATTAAATTCTCTAAAAATCTGCTACATGTAAATCATCCTGTGATAAATTACCCATTGTGTCAATTTCCTTCAAATAGTCACAGCTGCATTTATCGATAAATCAAGTGGGAGGCGAGTTTGAGGAAATGTAAGTTTCCCGTATGCTTCACTGAACAGGTTTTAGAGTAAACATACCATATTGCTAACAAATGAGATGTCCTTGTGCATTGGACCTAATTCTGAGTTGAAAGAGTTTATAATTATTGCAATTTTAAATATAGTACAGAAAAATGATAATAATGCAGGGTAAACATACCATGTTGCCAAGGGTAAGTTTTTAATCACGTTTTGGACCAGAACCAAAATTTTATACCAATCAAACAATGCCTTAAACCAAGCAAATGATGCTTTATACCAGGCAATTTATGCCTTAAACCAAGCAAACAATGCTTTAAACAAGGTAACCAATGCCATTAACTAAGCAAAATACACGTTATACCGGGAACACAATAATGGATGATGTCCATTTAAAGCATATATATGATATTGGTCATGCTGCCCATTGTGTTACAGGCTCTGCACATTAAGGATGAAAAAGAGAATATTTTCATGTCTTGATTGGCAAACCGGAACCTTCTTTTATCAACAGAGTCAGAGCATAGCACTTTGCAAGTTAAAATGTAGGATATTACGCTGAATTATATTTCTGTATATCTTTAAGGTCATTGAAAAACATCTCCAGAGGCTTCTATTCTCAAAATGATCTTAACACTAGGATATCCTAGAAACAATGTTAGATGTTAATATTTCAGAGACTATGCAGCCTGATAACTTGTTGTCTTTATACAAGTCCCTCAGCCTAAACCACTGATGGGGGAAAACTGGGTTGAACAATTCAATGCCAGGACTATTACTGGATCTATGAAACACAGCCAGTACAACTCCCTAATACAATTCACAAACTGGGTTACTGGGTTGCATTAAATATTAACAAGTTATTTAATCTATTCAATTTGTTACGCCAAAATCACTTGTAACGTGTTTAATTTTACTTTAAGATTATATCCCTTTAGAATTGACACAGTCTCCATGTGTAATGATAAGAGTCTTAGTTTCAAGGTAACTTACGTCATAGTTAGCAGACATCATTGCTAGATCCAGAACAAGACTGTCAAAATAGGCGCATTAAGCTGGGTTTATACTTTTTACGCCATCAAACGCTGTAAAACGTTGCACCGGTTAGCGGTGTAAAACGCCAGACCCGACCATGCTGGTCCTAAGTGTAAACACATGCGCGCAAAGGCCCGCATGCGCCAACCTTTTTTGGGTCTTGAATATATGTAAATAGTCTACAGAAGTACAAGAAATGTACGAAAATCGCATAATCCCTTCAAATATACATGTACCTTAAATTCGAAACTTCTTCTTCTTTCTATATATGTCTTTTCTATCTATAGACAAACAGATACATCACGCATTCATGTCATAAACTACGGAATTACATAACTGATATCAACGTTGTCAATGTTTGAAGAAAAAATCCAAATCACTAATTGTCTGTGTTGTACAATAGCTACTTGTGATTGGTTGATTGCAAACGTTTGCTAGCGTTAACGCCGGAAAGTTCAACACAGTTGAACTCTGGAAAAAGTGACGTCGTCAAATGCCGTTATACAGTGTGACTCGCTGGTGATGTAAGTATAAATGGATGCGCTAAAGAACACCTGCGAACGCCGTATCCCAGCGTGTAAAAACGTTTAACGGCGTGTGACGCCGTAAGAAGTATAAACCCACCTTTAGAAAACATTCAAGGACTACTTTGGGAATAACAGGCCTAAAAATTCAGTTATAATCTAGTTTAAGATAAAAAAAATTAAAAACCAGTCCTGTTTGGCACAAAAATTAGCAATTAATATAACATATGTCTACTGTTCATGCGCACCATAAGGTTTAATTAGCAATTAGTGTAAATTATTGTTATTTCAGTCCACCATCAAGAGCTTGATAAAAGCCAAGAATTAGAGATGATAAAAATAGATAGTGGCTTTAATGCTTCGACAGCAATTAGTGACTGTTTTGGCCTTAGAATTTTAAATTTAGAAACACCCCATTCCTTCCCAGTCTCTTATATTTTCATTGATTTGTGTTTTCAAAGCTTTTTCTAAAACCATGCTTAAAATAAACTGATATTTTAATAAAGGGATGAATGTCCAAAATTCAAAATTTCAAACTGAAATATTAATAATGAAAAATATCAATGAAAACAATTAAATTTTAAGTTGAAACAACTTGAAACAGAAGAAAATTATTGCCTGGTAGATAAAGTAAGGCTAAATTTAAAACGCACATACAGTAACCAAAAAGAGTATAACATATTTTAGGAGAGAAAAATATCCGAACATTTTCTTGAAAAAAAGATTTAATCAACTTACTCAACAATGAGATCAAATTGATATTACCCCTTGATTTCTGTTCAAAGCAATAGTTAAAAAAACAGTAAGACACGGGAAATATGTCCAGAAAATATGACTTCTAAAGTGGTGAATAACATTCTGAACTTATATTCAGCAATCAGAAAAATATATGATTAAGCTTATATAATCAATTAATAATCGAAACACATCACTGTTATCGTGGCTTAAAAACCATGCTAAATTCAACACAATTTAGAGGTTTAAACATTAACATCTTTTGTTATTTTTGTCAGAGTTTAGCATTGTATAATATAAATGTGCATATTATGCATTCATTCAAGGGAGATAATTTTAAAGAAAACTTGCTTATTTTTTCTTAAAAAATTTAACAATGTTGCTGAATTTCAATTTGGAATTAATTATTTGCATTGTTTGATTTTCAACAATCCATAATTAATTGTAAGCGATAATCAGAACATCACTATTTAAAACATAAATGTTATGTTGAGAAGTGTTGTTTTCAATCAGAAAACATTATATTTACAATTATATCGAGTTATCATGCAATATGTTGCGATGTTTCAATAATGGATGACAAATCTGAATTATATAACCTAATGGATGTATACTATATATAATTTGTATGCAAATAAGGAATAGTTCTCTATAAAGATTTCTCAAATGTCTATGGAAAATGATAGTAATTACAATTTCCCATTTTCCTAAGTTAAGGAATACAGCATAACACTGCAACAGTGTTGGCCACATGCATCAATGATAAATATTGACATACTGCCCTCACATAACCTTATCTTTATTAAATATCTTATAGCATTATTGAATCAGAGTGAGAAACAGTTACTAGTATTCCCTGTGTAATGGCACTGAGGTTTGTATAGTTCACACATCTTTCAAAAGAAATTGGCTAATTCCTTCATTCCCATACATTCCGTCACCATGACCATGTTAACCTTAACTTAGTTTTACCAGACTTACCTGCATTTCCAACTAACTTGGCTCTCTTCACTGTAACAGAAAGAAAATAAAACATTAGTTTGAGACAATACTTCCATAAAAGGTTGAAATTTCAAATATTATCCAAATATGGCACGAATAAGCTAGTCAGTTGTAGACTGAAAGTGTACTATAGTACTATCTATTGTCGGTCACTGATGCCATTAGCGAATGAAATTTCAGCGAGACAACCGTTATCGCGATCAAATATTGGGCACTCAAACCTAGCTGTCAAATGATTTATTTCACTCACCGCACACACAAAGCAATGACATATTTACAGTTCACTTATCCAACACTAACAAAGTCCATGAAATCATTCTAACTAGTACAGTTTAGGTGAAATTACTCCTGTTTTCTAATAACAACTGAAGCCCACTGTGTCAGTCGTTCGGCCATTTTTAATACTTATGACGTAGAAATATAAGGATCCGTGAGCTCATTAATATTAACGAAACAGTCGAATTTCAGTAATACTTATTCATGCAGACAAAATTTATCAGTGGTGATCGCTAATGATAATATATGTAAATAAGTATTTATGAAAAAACACGTTTGGCAATGTTATTACCAGTAATGTGTTTTTATTTCGACATTAATGACATATGTTGTAAAATCGATTTTTGTTTTGACTCATAATATACGTCTTATATAGATTTACTATAGATACGCTAATATGTGTAATGAATAGGCTATAACCAGTCTGAATTGATTTTTATTCTTTCTCTCAGCAATGAAATATTTATTCATATAATAAAGCTAAGAATGTCAGATTGTGATGTCATAGTGATTGTCCTTCTTTTAGTTGTAACCGCTTTCAGCTTTATCATCCGCTCTTGGCCTATATTAAAACAATTCACTAGAACTAAACTTAAAACCTGTTTACATTATAGGACCTACAATAATGGAATTTTCATAAAATAGTTTCGTGGGTTCCCTGTTAGATTATTGAACTTAGGCCTACAAATCCGATTACTGAACCATGACTATCGTACAGTCAGCAATATTTTGTGGAAATGACCTTGAGATACAGGCCTAACGGGAATCGAGATACCGTATTAATAACGACAGTTTCCTTGTCAAGGTGTCCTACATTCCTTCATTTCAGATGGAAGCTATCTGGTAGAGGAGCTAGGATAAGTTAATTACTAAATTTTCTTAATATATGTTGACCCGCTAGCGTTTTGCAGCCTTATACCTATGAAAAATTGAAGTTTAATTCAACATTTTAATATAAATTTCGAGTATTCACTGCTTAAGGTCCCTTCTTTCCCACCTTGAAGAACGCCTCTTTCACCCATTTCATACTAATTGTACGATTACTGCCTTAAATCAAAAATTGTGACGATGGAGTTCATATTCTTCCCACTTGGTAAGCACAGCACAATTGCCCCCCCCCCTTTCCTAAAAGTAATGTGACCACCCCCTTACAAATGCGTTCGTGAACCCCCCTTGGCACATAGAGCTGGTAACAGGCCTGAATATACCATATTGAAGACTGTAATAACAGCTACATCGTCTATCCAGGGCTATGTATCTACATTTGAGCAATCATGCATTAGAAAAAAGAATAATATGCGGTCTGGTCCTCCATTCGGCCGCATTATTTATTACTTATCTACTCGTCGCCCTATTCGTTGTAGAAATATGACCGCCTAAAAAGCCAGGAAGGTAACGACCACCAGCTGATATCTAGACCAATGGATACCAACTGATAACCAACATAACTCAGCAAAGTGAAACTAACCCAGCGACGGCACCAACCCCCCAAAAAATGGTTTGTACCGGCACCCCACTTGCGTGCATGTAAGAGTTTAAAACTAGTAAGTAATCTCAGAATTCCCAAGGAAGATAACAATCTGTTATGGTGTAAAAAATATATTGCAGATTTACCAAGGGAGATAAAAATTTGTAACGCAAAAGTATTGATTTTGTAATTATATTTTTCTAAGGGAGATAATATGATATTTATTTGCAGTGTAATCTCGTGTAGTGTAAGTATTGGCAAACTGTTGTCTAACGTGCACTGGGAAAACTCCATCAACTCGTAACTATTCTTCAAGTACCGTTTCTAAAATCTTGTATTTTCCCAACCTTTGGGGTTCACTGCCCTAAAAGTTGATCGACTATTTCTTGTATCCCTTGGCTAATTACATGCTCACCGACCCAAATTTCCAATTAATGCGTAGGATATCCGCAAAAGTCTGAGCAGCGAGCAAGCGTATCTATAATAGAACACTGAGGACTCAAACTTGAATTTGTATAGATAAAACATATGCCTGAATGTAGTAGCCTAAACGTGATGCCAGAATTATATGATTATTTGAAGCCACTAGAAATGACCTTTACTTTAACCCGTAAACCATTACATATTGTTTTGACACTGCCTTTCAGTACAGCGGAAGCTTAACGTGTAATGATAGCAAGATAGCCTTTGGAAAAAAAATAAAAAGCTCCGAACCACAATGGCCGATTCCCAATGAGTAGATTTGACGACACTCAGTATTCATCAGAAACGAGCTTTGTCGCTTGATTTATCAAGGCAGTCGATCTATTCATTGAAAGTATCCATCACATAGTCGTCCTTGTCCTCTTAACGTTAAGCTTAACTGACTTTTTTTCTCTATTCACTCTGTATCAGTCTTAGTGTAAAAAACTATTTAATTCTCTTGTATTCTTGGCAAAAATATAGTATATGAAATTTGTCCAGGTTTGCGTTCTCACAAGACAATAGGCTATTTCTTATTTATGCATAGAATATGTTCTATATATTTAAGAATTATATCTTCAATTCAAATCTTAATTTTGAAAAACCCCTAAACCTTCCATAAAAATAAATAGCTATAGTTTCAAATCCAATTTGTGTATAAATAATTTTGTGATAATCATTATAATGTTATACATACATTTGCATATTTGTTGATTAATTTTGTTTGTTTATGTACATAAAGTCAAGAAAGGCTTTTTACCCTTAAACTTATCTTTACAAAGGGATTACATATGTTACTGTCCCATATACTTTAAAAGTAAATATGGATTCACATAAATTGATATATAAAATTATATGCAAACACAAGATTTGTAAAAAAAATATTATAGGATAATTATATAATTTGTATTCGGTTTATAGATATTCATTTAGGAACACTAGCATAGTTACCATTAAAATTCGAGAAACGTTTTAATAAATAGCGAATTCCTAGTTTTAAATGGAGGTAAGGTATGTTGAAATTCGAAGTCTGTAAAGCCTAGTAAACAACTAGATTTTTATCTATGTCAGTCCCTCCGACCTTCATCACTGACAGGATGGCTAAATTTTGTTTTAGCGATGGCTCAGCGAGATAGATGTTTGCTCGCTAACTTGAGGGTCAAGGTTTGAATATCGACAACGGGCGAGATGAACTTAAAATAATTTATATATTTAATTTAAAAATTTTTAAAATTTTTTAAAAAAAATTTTCCCTAATTTTAAAAATTTTTGAAACCCAAAGTTCAATGGAAAAAAGATGTTATTTTTAAAAGAAAAGGCTCCCCCAAAAACCCAAAAAAGTTGATAAAAAAGGAAAATTTTTAATTTGCAAAAAATTAAAATATTTTTAAAAAAAATCGTTCCGATTCATTTTAATATTTTTGATAGTGGGCCGAAACGTAAAATGGGTAAAATTTCCGTTTTTGTTTAAATTGAAAATTGTTTTTCCCCCAAGTGAAACATTCCTAAAATGTTCAAACAAATACTTATGAAAATCATTAATCTTAGTAAAAGTTCACCCTCTTTGGCTTTCTTTGTTCTAATTCTTTATGGAAATTTATTGTAAAATTGCGCCCTTTATAAAGGGAAAAATTTAGCAATGAAGGGTCAATAATTTCAGTTAGTTCGAAAATATTAATTCAAACAGGAATCGTAATACGTTAAAAACCATTATCATAAGGCAGAACACATATTTTCACAATGGCAGCCATATTGAATTTGCTAGTTGTAGACCCATACATCCCAGCGGTAAAGAATACGGCATAATGATCAGTTTTTTTTCGGTCATTTATCATTTACCATTAAAATACCATAAATATAACTTGCAGTCTTATTGGATTTTTTATGTTATGTAACTTGGAACATCAGCTACAGCGTTGAAGAATTACATGTAATACTGAAGTGATACTTTCTCACAGCTGAGTTTTATTAATATCTGTGAAGAATTGTGGTCTGATATTTGACAATTATTCTGAATTTCAACGGTTTCGTCAGGAATCGTGCCGTCTAGATGTTTTAGTTTACACAATTTTGTTTTGTTTTTATTCAATTAAAATGCTAATGGCTTGTTGAATTCTAGGAATTTATTGCTTCATGCTACTGACGATTAATCAATGAATACAAGGTTGAAAATGTCTTCTTTTAAAAACGATGTTAATGACTTCTATGCTCATTATTATTTTAAATAAATCAAGTGTCATAAAATTCTCAAGGTTGGAGGGAACTTTTTAATTATAGCAACAACGCCATCAATGCGATTCTTTTTAATGGAAAACTAATACAACTGTTAAAGACTTCCTTTAGCCCTTTTGGAGATTATTAAGTATGAGTGCTTATTACTGTTTATTATTATAACTGAATATGTGCTACAAATCCCCTTTTCCAATGTAAATTTGCTCTTTATACATATTATATATAGAGAGAGAGCAAATTTACATTGCAAAAAATATATATATATACTGTACATGTATATATATTGAAGAGTGGCTCTTGTCCTTGGTGATGGAAGCTTTTGCTGGTTGCAGAGGGGCTTTTGTCTGTAAGGGCTTTCGTCCACCGAATATCAATATTTAGGCATTGCACCCTTTGTTACCCTGCTAAATACCACAAATAATCGACATGTACGTTTGCGACGCTAAACAAAGCAAGACAAAACAAAAGTACTTTGCAATTTTGCACCCGAACAAAAGTCTGATATGGAAAAAAAGGGTTTATGAAATAGAACTTAAATGTTTGTTTATAAGAAAATTAGTAATAACAACCTAACTATTGTTCGCAAAAGATTTTACCGGAATTGATAATTTTTTCATAAATATATGGCATATACAACCGATTCGCTTCTTGTTAGTTGCTCTTAATATGGAATTCATAAAAGCAATAACAATTTGCCTTTCCGCTACCAGCAGCAAACATGTTTACAATAACTCACTGATTACGGCAGCTCACAAACGGTTACAATTATACTGCTAC
The DNA here is from genome assembly GCA_030562195.1 of Nipponacmea schrenckii. NCBI lineage: Eukaryota > Metazoa > Mollusca > Gastropoda > Lottiidae > Nipponacmea > Nipponacmea schrenckii. The sequence continues at coordinate 14,282,946 of CM060200.1, read as the reverse complement.
CAGGAGCAAACAAAGCCTTTTTATATTTAAAACCCTACATTACCCCTGCAGTATCAGAGTACCTAAAATCCCCACCATTGCCATATCATTGCTTCCGAGATGTGCGTTGTACCAGCTTATACTCTGAGGTCAATTCTTGTGATTATCGTAACTGGTTTTATCCTTTGTTGTTCCTTGACCTCTGCTAGTACCTAGATAGACGTTCCGTCCACAAGTGTCTTTGTGACTACAATGTGGTGGTAAGGTGATCATGATGACACAATTATCATATGCCCAGCCGCCTGTAATGTTTTATGTGAATGGTGAACATGTGTTTCTGCTCTTCGTGCACCCAGAAAATTAAACAAAGTGTTTGTGCAAAAAAATGACTATTGCTCCACCTGGAAGTCGACACCCTACGAGTGGGTGCTACCCTGTTTAACTGCTCGTTATTACGTTTTCTGGGGGAAATCATCAGAGTTTAAACGTGATTATCAGTTGCATCCATACTGCATACAACTGTCGCAAAATATTTGACATAAAAAGAATAAAAAAAATCACCAAAACTAAATGACTATGGTGAAATTGCATGGTGAAGTGTCTCGGGATGCCCAAGTGGGAGAATTTACCTTAATGCATATGTGCGCCTCAACCTATTGTTGACTTTCGAAATAGTATTGTTGTTATTAAGGATGTCCAGGAAAGTCTATATTTTGAACCAAAAAATGTGGACAGTTTGGTCTTTCTTTGAAAAAGACACAGGACTATAATTTATAATATATTCAATACACATTCATTGTTTAACTCAACAATTTTAGATTAAAGTATAGCGCAAACCTGAAAATGTTTTCACTTCGTAATTCTTATCTGGATGGCGTCAAGAAAATGGCTGCAGGACGATAAAGGTCACTTATAATGACAATGCTGTAATAAGGAAAAGGAAAGGAACAACGATATTTTACAAGGATAGGAGTACTCTTGTTAAACCTATAAACCTCAGGTGACGTTCTCCCCTATGCTACCCTATACCGTAAATGTCTTTAACTGTTAAAGTTGGACACCAGCAGTGAAAACAATGCAACACGGGTATAACTGGGGTATTGTTTCTATATCTTTGATGTCAGCCATGCCTGTCAACGCAACGCTTTTGGTAGATATCAAACGGTAACCACCTAATTTATCGGATATTATATTTAAAGGGATAATAGGCCTTAAAGTGAACTGCTGCCATAAATAACATACAAAAAAAAATATCGCAAAAAACTAAGTAATTATCCATAAAGATGCATTTGATTATTAAAAAACGCTTAATAAATTGACTAAGCGTTTTTCAAAAATGACTTTAGTTTTATGAGTTTTGCAGATTTTAAGGGATTCTGTTACTTTATGGCACCAGCCTAATGAATATATACTCATATTGTCCATTCTTGAGAACTAAAATCTTATGTACATGCTAAGACGCAGTATCCCTTAAATTTTACTCTTTTTTTCAAATAAAATTTCATTTTTGGTCAAAATTTGCATTTGTCTTGATGTTGACACCTACGACCCGGTACAAGTTAAGCAAGTTAAAACAAAAAAACTGGAAACACCATTATTGAGAAAATGTTGTTGTATTAAAGAAAGTGATCGATCGAGTTTATCAGGCTGCATTTCATAATTTAATCTCCGTGTAATTTAAATGAATAGATCACAAAAGAAAAAAAAAACACTAGTTCTTCAGGTTAACAGTCCTGTCACTGTACTGTCAATTGGCGCTGAAAATTTGGTCACCGAATATAATGGTCACAGTAACACGAGCATAAGGTAATTAGGTCACAGTTTAACGGAAAGAAGATAATATGGTCACAGTAATACAATCACAATTTGGTGACAGTTACATATATCCCCCGTAAGCAGTTACAAGATACACACGAAGTCACAGACCAGTTCGTTGATTAAATAATCAAAATTTCTGGAACTAAAGGCTAAATATGGCGATTATGCAGTCATATGGTTATACGAGGGACTGAAGTGAAACACATTCTATTAGGTGCAAGAATCTTAAGCCTATGAAATATTTGTTCCTTGCCCGGTTATATTTTTACCAATTTTATACCTTTTTAGTTTTAAAAATTAAACTATCGTCAAAATCCATTAAGAAACCAGCTCTCTATCGTGTCCACAAGGACTTCTAGAACAAGGGCAATAACTGAAAGTAGATATTGTCGATTGGTCTGATTGTACTAGAGTTCACCCTAAGGCGATTACAAAGACTCGCAAAAAAGTTAATCTATCAAGAAACCAGCTCTCTAGGACGACGGCTTTATACGACCACATTAATGTTTGTGAGTATAAAATAATGAATTCAAAGTGACTAAGTTACTTGAAGTCACAAAAAATTCAGATATTAAAGTGTCCACAGTCATATCATGATTTTATAAGTCGATCCATCAAAAAACCAATCCAATACAAGAAATAATATAGGTCGAAGGGTCTGGCATTGATCAAGCGTGGTCCGAATGGGACAATATATCGTGTAGGCGCATAAGAGTAGGACCTAAAACTCCATTTATTTTTTAATTGTTTGAAATGTAAATGGATTGACAGCATTGCATCCACATATCCATACGTTTCAGTAAAGACAATATAAATAGGCCTACAGATAACTTTTTACTTGATAACGCTTCCTGTATACGCATGTGAAGCGATTGTGTTAAGAAATAGTATACATGTATCCATATATCGTGTGCTTCTCTATTGAGGACTGTTGAAATCGATCTTATGTTCTAATTATGTCGCTTAGTTGTATTTTCATTCGGTTTGATTGAGGATTAATTCAAAAAGAGGACTATTTTCCTTTGTATGATGAACACTTTAGTGTCATTGTATACCCCAAGGATTTAATATTTATAGAGCAGGCTACAGAATAGGGCCTAGGTAGGTAAAAGGTATCAGAAAGTTTAAAAACCTATGAGTAGAAATTGTATATCAATATGTCCCCGAATGATTTATATGGTTGTCAGGGTTATATCAATACTAAGTTAAACTATTGTCTTTGTGTCTGCCAGAATATGTCTGCTCTGATTGGATTTCAAACGGAAGTTTGTTGTCAATAATTAATTTCCCATACGAAACCTATCGATATTAATCTAACTGGTTATATAATGAGATAAATATTCCAATATAAAACGAAGATTGCGCAAGCGTCATATAATCTACTCTATTAAAACACAAACTCTTCTTAATTTGGTCATTTTAAAACAGACTAATCAGTATTTTAAATTTTAAAATATATTTGTCGTTAAAGTTTTGTTTTTTGCTACTTTGGTGTTTATTCCCTTTTATTGCACATAGTAGATTGACTTCATTGTAATGCATGTTTGCTACAAATTCTTAGGCATTCATTTTCACTAGAGTAAAGTGTAAAAGAGAATCAAATTGTGTTTGTTAAAGAATGTGATACAGTTCGTTGTCACATTGTCAATTTCGAGATGCCTATACAATAGCGATGACAATCGAAATACGCCCACATATATTGGCAGCCAATTTTTTCGGGGCGTTGACAAGAGTTATCCGTAAATAAAAATCCTTCCTTGGGTGATTTGGGGCAAGTTTAATCAAAATCCATCAAGAAATCAGTTCTCAATCGTATCCACAATAAATTCAACGTGTTTTAAGGGCAATAACTCAAAAAAAAGTTCATAAAAAAAGTCGTCAAATTCGAACTTGACTATCGTCTTATCAATTTCAATACTCACACCAAGTTTCATTAAAATCAATTGGAAATTGTAGCTTCTATTGTGTCTGCAATAAATATTGAGGAAGGGGCAATAACTCAAATAGCGTGCATCGGAAAATTGTCAAATTCGAACATGATCGCAGTCTTATCAATTCCAATGCTCAAACCAAGTTTCATTAAAATCCAAATAAAATGTGAGCTTCTATTGTGTCTTCAACAAATGTTGACGGACCGACACACCGACGGACAGGGTCGACGACAATATACGTCCACATATTCATGTGAGCGTATAAAAACACTCACACTAATTTCATCAAAATCCATCAAGAAACCAGCTCTATAACGTGTCCACAAGGAATTCAAGAAAACAGAGGTAGAAGCGTTGCAGAGTGGGAACGTGAGGTATTACCCTTATGACCCACAAAAAACGGAACCCATCAACTTTTGTATAAGAGCTCATTCATTCAAAACATGCCTTTTCTGGAATAAATAGGTCACAAGTTTTACGATTTCAACGAATTTGAACAAGATTTCTGATTTCGACCAAGCCTGTACGATTGTTTTTTCAAAACTGAAAATGCGTGGGTAAAAATATCAGAAACTCGACGAAAAAAAGATACCCGTTCCAAGAGCACCTAACATGTGAAAACTAGAATGTAATATACTTAATTTCAATTAAAAATGTCCCAATATATCTGAGACACAAAGAACAAATTACGCACTCTTTTTAATGCTCACAGATCAGATATTAAATTTTAAAAAAGACAAGCCTGTTTCTAATCATTTCAATCTTGACGACCATTCACTTGACGATCTCACTCTCACCCAATTGAGCGCATAGAAATCGACTTGCCGTCATTCTAGAAAAGCCCATTAGATTTACACATTAAAGAAAGCAGAACCTGTAGGACTTAATATTCACCACAGTGCAGGCATAGCACCCTTTGTATAACCAATAATAAAGCAAGCAAGATAGTTCATGCCCTTTATAAGAGTCTTCAAAAGCAATTTCCCCATGTCTATAAGCAGAAATTATAGTGGCATATTCCAAAAATCAGAACTCAAATGACAACCTTGTTCATAGCAAACCAAAGACACTCTGTACTTAACAGGTACTATACTTCTCATCCATCGGGCGAATTATTATTTGTTTCTAATTGCAGATCAGAACAGAAGAAAAAACCATCCAACAGATCCCCATTTCTCAATAAAATATTTGTGCCATCCTAGGCCCGTACATCTGGGAGAATCAATCCCTTCCTTTCCCATAAATAAAAAAAATTCAAAGTAAGCTAGAGAGCTTCCGAAAAAATGCATAACAATGCTTGACAATCGATTGACACGCTAATACCGAGGTAAATCGGTTCAGAATAGTCTTATCTCTACACAATGCAATATGTCACTTCCTGTTTATCAAAATATTCGTTTTACATATTTATTTTCTAATCCAGAACACTTTCAGCAGTGTGGAAATACTCATTCTGTTTTCTCATTTTCAGTTTGTGCTAGAAACGTTCCCAAGCAGAATCAAAGAATGGCATCGATAACGAATTACCGTGAAATAAGTATAGTTTTATTCTCGAGAGTAGTCCAATAAGTTAAATATAAAGTCACATCAGTCTAAAATTTGCCACCATTTTAAGCAAATAATGTACTCTTGATACAATGCCCGTATCAATAAGTTGGTTATTGGTCCGCAAAGATCAAAGGGTGACGTCACATTTGTATTTTAATACAAGATACAACAATTGGACAGAAAAATGAACTAGGCCTACAGCTAAAAAATATTATCATTGTATATCTCGTAAACGGAAATTCTTCACTTTCCCCGAACTAAAATCAATAATTGAAAGAAAAAAAATGAAAAATATAAATCTTCTCAAATAAACTAAAATTTCCAGAATAAAATATCAAACTCAAATAAATTTTTAAAAATTTACAATTTAGAAATATAACAAAATATAATGGATATTAATTAGGTTTCTATTTTGTGAGTAGACAATTTATATCATGTGTATCTTTGAAGAATAGACTATGTCTTAGAATTAATAGTAGATGTTTATGCAAGGGGCATAACTAGTATATTTTGTTTCTCAAGTGATAACAACACATCGTTTTTAACAAAACGAAACGACGGACATCATTAAGAAATTGGTATATACCTGATTTAAAGATAGCTTGCCAGGCAAGTTAATGTAGGGTCACTTCTATAGCGTATATTTAAAAAAAACAAGGGCAATAACTGATACTAAATAATTTTCCATTTATATGATTTACAATGGGGTTCATCCTTGGTTGATAACAAATATTCAAGCCAAGTTTTATCAAATTCATTATGAATCGGTTTTTTTTTCTAAAAAAGCTAAAATTATACGCGTTTTAAAGAACAAGGGCAATTACTCATTCGAATTTTATTTCTTCCGATTTCGCTGATTTTCAATAGAGTTCATCCGTCAAGAATTTTGCCTTCAATAGTTTTTACGGGCATTCGATAACGGACGTACATGGGTGAAGACAATATACTCCCCCCGTTGATATGACTCTTATTGCATTTCAAACTTGCAAACTAGCGAAACTATGCGACTCATTTTAAACGCCCACATGAACTGTGGAACGAAGGCGTATGGTTTTGTCAGCCATTTCTATCCATCCATTCTTTTAAATTGAAAACAATCTGTTAAATATTTCAAGATTCTCTTTGTCTTTTTTTTTTCAGTGCGAAATTCTGTTTGCTCAATCATCACGAAAATCAACCATTAACATCGACACGTTAAATTAACCAAATAAAAAAAAAACTGTACTCTGTTCCTGATATAACACTTTGGACGCCTTAAAATTGCATTCATAAATCAATTAACGCTTCTGATCACTCAAACCAAACCCGCAAGGAAGAACAAATCTTTCACAGAAAAGTTTTACCTACATGTTTATAAATACGCCTAGTTTGACCAAAACTGTGGTCTGAACTCATTCCTAATAGACCTATTGGAAGAGAAAATAGATTGGTCATGAAATCATTAACTATCATTTAATCAAACATCACGTAAATAACCAGAGAACGGCCCGAAAAGAAACATCCCATAAATAATGAATTTCATTTCTATTTCCTAAACCATAGTAAGTTATTCCCCTTGGGACATATTGGTCTTCTTCAATCTTGAACGAAATGAGTTTCCCGTTCAGACAATTGTTTAAGAGAAAGATATCTTATCGAACGCCTGGACGATTGACAAGTTCATGCATAAAATAAGATCATGTTAGTTGAGAAAGGAAAAAAAATCTCCCAAGGTGATATAATACCGCATGTTTACTCATTTGAAATTGATAGTTGTGACTATTGTGTATTTACAACTCGAGTTTTCCAAAGGTAATAATTGGCCACATGGTAGCTCATTCAAAGTAGCAGCCTGTAAAGTGATCATAAGATTGATTATGCGTTAGCTTAAACAAGTAGAAAAAAGGGTCTAAATCAACACCAATGCCAATCATTTCCCCGAGGTAGTTGAAAAAGTCATTTATCTATACGTACATACAAATTCGAACCTGACTAAAACCTATATACACAAGCATAAAAATGGGAAAAGCATCGTTTCTTCTATCGCGTCTGTATGACAATTTTTTTTTATCAATTTGATTATGGCCAATTTCAACTCTTACCAAGATTTTCTTTTTTAAACCAGATTTGTAAATTTGCATTTTAACTGGCACCTTTAACGATTATTTTGACAAGTATATCGACGTTGGAAAAGTGGCCAGTGATCGGGACGTATCTGACTTGTTTTAAAAACGCCTGATGTCGGCAATTTTGCGGGTTTCACCTACAAACAAAAGATCACCAATTAAAGGTACACTCACTTCCACCTAGCGGTCTTCACGAACTCATTGTCTTCAATTCCTATTCCCGGTGTCTTGTTTGATGAGATCTATCCAAACCATCCGAGATCTTCAAAATCCGTCTATTATTGTATGGAACCTGCCATCCATTGTCTTTCTCATGTACTTCTCGTATAGTAGCGCTTCGTCACAAATATCTTCAATGTAAACTGTATACCAATGGCAAGTTTCTTCCAAGACGCCGTCAAAAAATGGTAAGGCGTTAAAGGGATAATGCGTCTCAGAATGAACATAAAATTTTGAAAATTTTAATCTTGCTCTATTCATCAGCAAATAAAACTGCTGCCATAAAAACATAAAGAAATAAATATCCAAACTAGCAATTAATTATCCATAAATATGCATTTTATTATTGAAAATCGCGTAATAAATAGATTAAAGGGAAAATAGCCAATAGTCAATATTAAACACAAATATTAGACGTAGGACGAGTGTATTCTAACGGCTATTATCCCTTTAAGGGTTTTTCCTTTAATTTACAGATTTTAAGGGAATTTGTATCTTTATAACACCAGGTAAGTGCTAAGACACAGTATCCCTTTAAGTAAAAAAGATACATGTAGTTAATTGTGCGCCGGCTTTAAGTCAAGTGTTCAAACCATTACATTTTGATACTCATATTCATATATATCGCAAATTATATCACTGAAGGTGACCACAAAACGTGTTCATGTTCATGCTGTGAACAGGGTTTTTGCTTTTTATTGCGAGTTTTTTTTTTTCGACGTAATGATGAAAAAGTCAAAACGTACTGAATGGAAGTCAACGTAATGAATGGAAGTCAAAACGTAATGAATGGAAGTCCACATAATGAATGGAAGTCGGTATTTGCCCGTTCACAAGGAAACCGCAATAATGGAAATAAATAGTAATGGACCAATCTGAATCTGTCCATTTCATACACATGTACTTGTGTATTTTAAAATAAACTGTGCGTTGAAATAATACGTGATTTTTTGCGGTCGTGTGCATGGCCGCGGGAACTATATATTACATCCATTTTATAAACAAATTGTAGGTTGAAAATCTGTCCATTCATGCACATGTACTTGTGTATTTTTAAACAAATTGTACGTGGAGTATTGTATATTTATTTTGTGGTCATGTACTTGATCGCCGGAACATATATCTGTCCATTTGATACACATGTACTTGTGTATTTTTAGATTTTTAGTATTTCAGACGAATTGTATATTGAGATATTATGTATTTTCGATTTTTTTTTTTTCCAATGTATTGCCCCATGGGCTGAATGTGAGACAGGACCATGTCCTTGTGTATTGGGCCTAATTCTGACCCATGTAAAATAAAGAGTTTATTATTATTATTATTATTATTATTATTATGGTTAAAAGTAAGTTGATCGCTGGATGAAGAATTTCGTCAATAAATCTTTATTTATAAAGACATTATCCGAATTACTCCTAATACAGGAAGTTTTAAATATAGCCATTGTTTACTATTTAAGAAGAAAAACGACAACTTTCATTTGAAATTGATACTTTATTGTTGACAATGGGAAAATAACAGAATCCTAAGTTTATAATAGCCTAATAATTTATGACTTTAAGAAACATTTGATTAAAAGTCTGAATAAATATGAGGAAAAATAATATTTCTTTCTGTCATGTGTGTTTATCTACAATTTTCATTTTTCATTTTTTTTAATTCCATCCGGTAAATCCGACAAAGAAAAATAAAAAATAAACCGAGGTAAACCGGTCCATAAATAAGCTCTACAGCTTCTAAACAAATATTGTCGACATTATGCATAAGTCACTTCCGGGTTACCAAAAATTTCATGTTAGATATCCATTTACAAAGTTGTCTTAAAGTATTCTATTTTCTTCACGTACAGATGAAAATGATTCAACTACAGATAAATTACATACATTGGCAGTTTATGAAGTATGAAGATAATTGAAAATGGCCGTGACCATAAAGTTTTTGTTTGCTATCGGAATTTTTCTTTGAATTCTTAAAATCTTTTGAAGAGTTATTTATGACTTCAAATCATCCAACTAAATTAATATTATACCCCAGAGTTAATCCTAATCTATCATAAAGATAATGAAACAATTATACACTCCAATGCTTGTAATTGAAGGTTAAGAGTCATGTCGTAAGGTTTAGAACCTAACAAACAATAGGCTTACAATCGATTAGATGTTGTTGCTTATCTAGAAAAATGACTTTCCTTTCATTGCCTTCTAAACTTGGTGCTAAATGTTCAGACCAGGCACGATTCTGTCATAAACTTGCCCTGATTGGCGAAACGGCTTTCCCCTCATTTCTTCACCTAAACATAAGTTTGTGTCTGATCATCACTGGTCCGATAACAGCTTCCTTCGATGTAAATTCAATATCATTTCAACATCTCTTACATCTTACAGTATAATGAAATCATTAATGCTAGCCCCCTGTAGGCATTTGGATATAAGATTTATGATTTATCAATAATGTCGACTGCGATGGTATAGCAATGTTATTCACTGCGACAGTTGTACTGGTCATACAGAAATTTTAGTTGGTCAATGTTAATACATCGAAGGAAATGATCACGCAGGCCGCCATGTCAAGGAAAATTTGTGTCTGGAGGACTCATCTGGACTATTTGTGCTAAATATTGTCATTTGTCATTTAAGATTGTGCGTTATTAATGTAAATTTCATTTCTTGAACGCAGCGTTTCAATTCATTTGTAAATATTTGAAGACTTCTAGTGTATGAGATGCATGAAAACAATTTCCTTGCATAAAATCGAATAATGTTAGTTTTTCCATAGAACATAAGTATTCATAACATTTATGTTTCTGTTGAACTAAGATAAAAGTGTAACTTGCTTTGATCTATAAACCGAGCTTAATATATCAATAAAATATTGAATTAGTTGTACTTATTTAATGAGCACAAGTAATGTTAATTTCTAGTCGTAATTTGAGTTCTATTTCAAGATGTCTTTGCAAATTTAATCGAGTGACCTAGAAAGTATTAACCAGTCTACACATTCAAGAAAAAAATACAATTTCTTTTTTTCAGCTATTTTAAGGGTCTGGAATAAAAAAGGAATGAATTGTCCCGTGAAATCTCACCCGAGGTCAAATTGTTTTATTCAACGTAAATACTTCAAACATTATGGCGGTCTTGGAGTGAGGCGCATTGAAAAACCTTGAAAACTAGGAACAATATTTGTATTGATAGCAAGTTTTATGACAACAAATATCAGCTCTCTCAGATAATGGCCATCTTCATACGCCAACATTTATAATGGCAGCCAATGTATCTGGGAGGTTGACAAGAGTTATTTGTAAATGAAAGATTTTTCTGATTTTAATAAGAGTTCATCCTTGGGTGATAAGGAGCACACACCTCAAGTTTCATCAAAATCCACCGAGAAACCAGCTGTCAATCGTATCCACAGTTGATTAAACACGTTTTCAAGAACAAGGGCAATAACTGATCAAATCAAAAATTATTTACGTGATCATTATGGAGATTCGACACTTTGAGACTTTAATTCTTAAAGAAGGTAGGCAACAAACATGTAAAGATCTGCAACAACCTAACATTCCTGCTGAGATGCCGTGATAACAACATTTTACCCAAATCCTTCACCCTTACTTCCACCATTCAAACCCCGGCCACGCATAAAATCCTCGATAAAGCTAGCACCTAACTTGTTAAAGAACAGATCAAGAATTACCGCACTTCCAAACCTATACTAACACCATCCAAGAACTCCACACAAAACTACAAGCTGACACCAGCTCCAATGACTACAACAAAATTTCTACACTCCTGCAAGACGGCAATGACAAATTACACACCCAGATCAGAAACAAGCAACTAAACAAGTTCAACCGCCTCATGACTTCATCTCAACCGCTCACCAATCCCACCTTATACGCAGAACGCCAATAACATCTCAAAAAGACAGTCGTCAATCTAAGCAGCCACCAACTTACCCAACCACAACTTAATCTTCTCTCCAAAGGCTTAAAATTCATGCCAACAACCACCAAACGCAGAACAGAAGAATTCATACAATACATTGAAAATGGCTTAACCCAGTTAGCCCCTGGTGGAAATATTAATTACCTCCGAAACCAAATTTATGCGACACTCAAGTCTCCTACTACCAACAAACCCAATCTCACCAAAGCTGAACACTCTGCAATTCAAGACCTTCGCCAGAAAAACAACCTAAGCAGATAAGGGAAGAGCCACCGTTTTAATTGACACTGATAATTTCAAAACATTAGTTCAGAATACTCTAGACGACCGTACCACGTACAAAGAAATCAACATCAGAAGAAATCCTACCAATCGCCTCCTAAAAGAACTTAAGGAACTCCTAACTCAAATATTGAAATATCTCGTCTGCAGTACAACTCCTTCTATAGCACCAACCCATCCATACCCTACGCCAAAGCTACTGTCAAAGTACACAAAGACCTAAAGGTTCAGTATTTTACAATGTAGCCTCCTTTCTCTCCAAACTACTCTCCACCATAGGAAAACTAGCTGATTCATTTATCAAAGACTCAGGCGAATTTTGTGCGTCCATTAAAGAAACACAGCAAACAGGGAAACTAGCTAGTTACGATGTCATAGACCTCTTCACTAACGTACCATCAGATGAAGCCATAGATGCCTTAAATTCAGCCATTGTCCAAAACAACCAACTCATCAATCACACCAGCCTGAAGCCCGACAACATCATCAGAATCATCAAATTGTGCCTCCAAACCACATATTTCACTTGGAACGATAAGATGTACCAACAAGTTCATGGCCTCCCAATGGGATCCCCTCTATCCCCACTACTCACTGAGGTCTTCATGAGCCAATTTGAAAATCGAGCACTTACCAGCTCCCCAATCTCTTCTCTATGTTGGTATAGGAAGGTGGATGATGTTTTTATGATGCTGAATGATGATGATAATGAAGAAGAACTATTAATCCATCTCAACAGACAACATCCCAGAATAAAGTTCACCCTTGAAAAGGAACAAGACCAAACCTTTCCCTTTCTCGACATCCTAATAAGAAGAACCAACAAACCAACTTACCACCACCATCTATAGAAAACCCACTCATACCAACCAATACCTCCACGCTACTTCTTTCCATCCTCAACAAACCAAATTAGCCACCATAACCTCCCTCACCAGACGTGTCAAAACCATATGCGACTAACCCCACATCCAAGAAGAAGTCAACCACCTCAAGAAAGTTTTCACCTGCTTTAACAAATACCCTCAAGACACTTCCTATAAGATCATCAACAAAACACTAACCACCACCCCTGACCTCACACCCAGACTCAACAGTCCCCTCCACAGTATTGCTATTCCGTTCATAGGCCACCAGAGCTACAAAATAAAGCGTCTCTTACAAAAAAAAACTTAACACTACAGTCTACTTTACTATGTTGTAAAAACCTAAAATCATTTTTAAATGCCAATAGAAAAGTCAGCACCCGCCGACCAAACCCCAGTGGAGTAATCTACCAAGTTAACTGCAACTGCGGTGCCAAATATATAGGTCACTCTTCCAATCCAACCAGCATCAGGGTCGCCCAACACAAAACGAAAACCAATAACAAAGATGAAAGCAGCGCAGTTGCTGAACATATCACCGAATTCCCTTCCCACCACTTCAATTGGAACAATACAAAAACCATCACAGCCAACATCCACCACAAACAAACACGAAAATTCTGAGATGCCATAGATATTGTCAAGCGCCAAACCAGAATTAAATAGAGACCAAGGACTATATCTACAACCAATTTGGAAAGATCGCTCCCTGTTTTAACCACCTGCCTCAATCCCTTCATTATCCTCTTTCATCTAGATCAACTCTTCTATGTCTTCATTTTACCATAACTACTCACCTTAATCTCCTTCTTTCATATCTATCCTTCTAATCTATCGTTTGTATATCAATTATGCTCTCAGCTTATGTTATTGTTTTTGCACTTGTTATATATATGCCTTACTCTTTTTGTTTTTAGTCTTGTTCACCTGATGACGACAGTGTATTATTATATTAAATTGAGGAGTAGTATACCATAAAAACTGGGTACATTATTCATATTATAAGGACTCAGACCACTAAAACATTTTATGCTAATGATTGTATTCGAATTTAGTCCGTTCTATTTTTAGAAATCCTCTTTCTCCCTTCCTTTGGGGGTGTTTAGTCCGTTCTATTTTTAGAAATCCTCTTTCTCCCTTCCTTTGGGGGTGTTTGCATGCCCATTTTGGACTAATTTTTGGTCTAGATTTGAAATTTGATGTCTGAAATTGCATTTTCTTTCAGAATTTCTGAGATAATGAGAAATTTAATTGGCGGAAGGTTATTTCTAAAAATAGTGGTTTTGTGTGCAGTGACAGTCAAGCGGATGTTGATAAAATGTAGTGGTTTACTTTCATTTTGTTTAGTTCAAAATTTTCATGGTCATGCTATATTGGATTTTTGTACAGAAACCAAGTATTGGCCTGGCTTTCATGTGGCATATAAGAAAGTTTTCAACGAGATTTCTGGAAAAAGTTCTAGAAGGTTGAATTTTGTGATTTACCATGGAAATAGATGGCAAATGAATTAGCGGACTAAGTCCTGAATAAATCAGATCAATCTAAAAATATTTACTAAGAGTTATTTCCCCTGGTCATGAAAACGCGTTCAATTATTTAGGACACGGTAGAGAGCTGGTTTCTCGGTAAATTTTGACGAAAGTGTTTTTGATTCTTCGTTATCACAGAAGGATGAACCCTATTGCAAATCACACAAATATTTTATTTACCGATAACCTTTGCAATAAACAGATGTTGGTGTAAAATGATGGCCAACTCTTTTTATTCTGACGTTATGAACGACATCTTTCTATTAATCTTTTATATATTACATGTATTCATTATCTTTAGGTAAAATCAAGAAACTCTTTTAATACTTTATCGATTGGTACCGTTTGGTTTTTGTTCTGAAGTAAGCACTGACTGTAACATAACGATTTGTTTACTGACACAGAATGGATATTGGCAAACACAAAAGTGTTCATTATTTTCCTAAACTCCATTTTAAATAATTTAATTTAATATATTTTATGCATATCAAGGCGATTAGCCATACAATTCTTACATATTGGCCTACAAGTGAATATAAAAAAAACAATTGAATTTGCAGTATTGAATTCGAACTGACGAATTGATATTCCTTACAGTTTGAGTGAGTTTTCTCTTTTATTAATTCTATCAAGAGGCTTGGAGGAACTGAAAATAGAATCCCCGTGGTCAATTGGACACTTGTGAAGAATTGGTTTCACGTCACACGTTGAGTACATTATGTCTGTTGTAAGATGTATGGTGAGGGTCAAGATCAATACAGTAGAAACTATTAGTTGGAATCAACAATAGGAAAGCGATAGGAAAGCGACTATCATTTTATCTTCAGCCTATCCAGTGTTAAATAGAAAAATACGATATGGTCCCTTCCAATACATCTTCAGAATTTCGAGCTATTACGAACATTGCCTAATACAAGTAAGCTTTGTGAAGGTGCTATTCGCCTGTTTTGTTGGTTAGAACATCATCTTTTCAAATTCCAAGGAAAATCTCAGAAACTCTTATTAACTTTGATGTTAGACGTCAATCAAATACCGTGTAATCGGAAGTAGGAGGAAACCTAATTGATAAACAAACACAAAATCAATTTAGTATTGAAAGAAACATCTTAGACTATTACCTAGTGCTTGCAAGCAGGAACCAACTTAATTTTGTATCTTTTGTATAAATCTTAAATTTAACTAAACTTACGATACGTCCAAATACGAGATTCTTGAACATTAACCTATTCTAGTGACCTCTGATTTAACCAATGGTATTTCTGCCCTCACCATAGCTGGCATTTTGTGATGCGAATATAAGGTGTATTCTTAGAAGCTTAAGACTAGTTTACCGATTCCACTGATATTAAAATATGAACACGTCTCTTTATTTTATGTTCCGAATTGGCCCAGTTACAATTATCCCAGTGGAGTTGGTTCGTTATTCGTTATTGTAGCACTTCTAGATGTTTAAATGACTTTGACTTTGAATATTGGGATTTATAAGAAGAAACAGAGGCTATGATAACTGTTATTCGTTCTTTGGTAAGCAACAAGAGGGGAATATTCGCTATTCGTTTTTTTGTTATTCGCTTTTCGCTTTTCGTTAGGCCTTATTCGTTCTTTTGTAAGCACCAAGAGGGGGATATTGGCTATTCGTTTTCGTAATTCGTTATTGTAGCCCTTCTAAATGTTTTAAATGACTTTGACTTTGAATATTGGGATTTATAAGAAGAAACAGAGGCTATGATAACTGTTATTCGTTCTTTTGTAAGCAACAAGAGGGGAATATTCGCTATTCGTTTTTTTTGTTATTCGTTTTTCGCTTTTCGTTATGCCTTATTCGTTCTATTGTAAGCACCAAGAGGGGGATATTGACTATTCGTTTTCGTAATTCGTTATTCGTTATTGTAGCCCTTCTAAGTGTTTTAAATGACTTTGACTTTGAATATTGGGATTTATAAGAAGAAACAGAGGCTATGATATTTGTTATTCGTTCTTTTGTAAGCACCAAGAGGGGGATATTTTCGTTATTCGTTTTCGTTATTGGTTATTGGTTATTGGCTATTGGTTATTCGCCTTACTAGATGACTTCACGTTATGTTTTATATTGTTTTCTTGGGTATAGATCTATATATCTATAAAAGGTAGTGAGAGATATCGGGATTGGTCGCGGCGAATCCTGCTCTGTTCTGACTCCCGGCCCAGGCTTGACAGGCTCACTTATACTACGTCCTGAACCCTGGATGACAAACATTTAGGCCATTGGCTGGAGTAGCTCGATGCAAGCTGTCCACTTCAAACATGCATGCACAGTCAACACTAGATTTAGAATCAGGACATTCTCCCAGCCCCTTTTACAGTGGAAACAATAATACAATATATCAAATAAATTATAGCTAGATTAAAGGGACTACACCTATAAAGTGTCACATTATTAGTTTTTCGTTATTCATCAAAAACGAATAACGAATAAGATGTGAAGTTTGTTCGTTATCCGTTATTCACGAATAACGATTAACAAACTTACTTCACAATGCCGTTACATTTATGTATACAAATTTCTTGTAATTTTGAAATGCATGGAATGTATGACGTATAGCCTATTTATTTTTGTAATTACCTTAATTATGTAATATAAATATATTATGTAATAAGGTAACAGTTGATACGAATTCGCTGACAATTATTACATGACTAGGATTACTGTATAAAGTACAACTATTGTTAGCAATCGCACAATTATTTTTCATTACGCTCACATTTCAACAAGCATCAAAGGGGCACAATCTTGATTTGAAGGGGTCGTTTTGGGCCTTTGTTACATTTAAACAGTACTCAAATCGTAAAATACCTTGAAATATACCTCAAACAAAAAATTTCACTTCCCATTTTTTTCCGTGCAGTACGCGGCTGGTCTCCAGTCAGTCTGAAAATTGTGTGTCCTATTGACAAAGTCTACAATTGAAAATGCGTCGTAGTCTATTTACATAGCTGACCGCGCTATTGCACCACGGGAAGGATAACTCTTTGATTATCAAGATGAACCGTTTTCCAATATGGCGGGACGTTCGTTATATCTTAAGACATTATGAGTTTTCAAACACGTATAATTATAGATACACATGGATTTAAAGGCTCAAATTGCAAAGGTGAGCTCTGTAGACTATTTCTGATTAGCTAAGCAAAAGTTTTCATGTGTTTGAGGCTGTCGGATGATTGTCCGAAACAAATCAAGAATGGGCACCTTTAACTTGATCGGTCGGCTGTAGTTTAGTGAAAATGTTGCACTTCATTCCTTCAAGGAAGATCTGAACTGAATACGTGACTGTAAAGGGTAATTAGTTCAGATATAATCACATATAATAACAAGATGATATAATATTGCAGATCATTCATAAAGCACATCATAAATATTTAAATAGAATGAAAATTGGACTTAAGATTGAGTTTAGGTATATTTCTGAATATTGTAATCCAGTTATTATCAATCTGAATATTGACGTTCAACTGATAGCTGATCAATCAATAAATTATTTAATATCAAACATTGGCAGTGGAACAAATGCACAGTATCTACTCAGAAATGATTTTCATTGTATTATGAATATATAACAACCCAAATCATGGTCCTGGCGATTTGAAGTGAATAAATTTTACCATAACTTTCCATGTTCTATATATTTGAGAATCCACATCCAAAACAAATTGCCAGACAATGCTTAAGTTTCTTTTGTAGGCTCAATACGTGTACGTCTGAAGCTTGTTTGGTATGGATTCGATTTTTCAATTTAATATATCAGATTCATCACATATAATAATACCCCTGAGAAATGTGGATAGAAGTTAATAGTAACGTTGATTCTGTCACCTGAAGAGAAGCCAATCAAGCCTACGTTTACTATCTGTGTTTTTAATTAAAATAATCGTTCTGGTGATATGAATATAGACCATTAAACTAACTGTTATATTCATAGGAGGTTGGTTCATAAACACAACAATAAAGTAGGTCATGTGTGAATATTCGACTGTTTCAATGGATTTAATATAGTTATTGTTTTGTTTGAAATGCTTGAATTCTTGAACAATACTAGTGGCGTAGAATTCTCTCGAGATCATTATGCTTTTAAAATACCATGTCGACTGTTCACCGCGGCTATTCTAGTAAACCGTGTTTGGATCAACTCAATAAATCATATAATCTAATGCAACACATAATGTGAGTTACTGTACTGTCTTATAGTAAAACGGGGCTAATTGCATGCTTTAGTTAGACCATTAAAGTACTCCAAATACGGTATTTTGGACTAATAGATTGTTAAACGATTCTTTGTCATTTCTTTGCATTTATTTTAAGAATGAGCAGCAATAATTAATGGGAAATAACATATATTGTTCAGTGGACTTACATCAGTTATTACATGTTAAACTTTCTTGAATCTGAATCATCATAAAGAAGAATAACTCCACCCCAAATATACTGCTAATAAGTATGATATTTGAAAAGGCCTTTATTGCAGGCTGCAAAACAACAATAAATAGCATGACTTTGTTTTAAAATCTAGAAATCATTTTAAAACTGCCAAGAAAATTACAGTAATTTCTACAAGTATTTACCGTCAACAAAAAGACAAATTATAGATGGGAGAATGTCAAACACGATGTTTATATTCATATTGCGTGATAACTGGCTACTTTTTTCCTCAAGCTCACTTAATAGTGTGAAGCTACTTGTTAATCGCCATTTTCTTATGTAACAAATTCATTGTACTTTGACAGTATTAAATTGCCATAGATTTTTATAATGAAGAAAAAAAAATGTATTTAGTTTATGTAATAAGCCTGAATGTGCAACTAGACAATGCGGTTCGTTGAAACTTAAACCTTCTTATATACACTAAAGACATTCGCAAACATACAGCGACCTATGTGATCATATTGCGTTTTTCAAAGTCTTTGTCACGCGTGTACTGAGATTTTTATACGCCCACACATTAACGTCGCCCCTGTATGTCTGTCCGTCTGTCTGTGTGTCTTTCTGTCCACAATTGGTTTCGTGGTGGATTTTGACCAAACTTGGTGTTAATCTTTGTAATCACCTAAGGAAGAACTCTATTAAAAATCAGACCAAACGAAAAATATTTTCTATGAGTTATTGCCCTTGTTCTTGAATTCTTTGTGGACACCATTGAGAACTGGTTTCTTGTTTGATTTGGACGAAAGTTGGTGAGTGCTTTTTATAAGGATGAACCCTATTGAAAAGCAGACCAATCGAAAACTATATTTAATATGAGTTATGGCTCTGGTACTTGAAAACGCGCCTGCCTTTGTTCTTGGATTCTTTATGGACACGATAGAGAGCTGGTGCTTGATGGATTTTGATGAAACCTGGTGGGATTGTTTATAATCACTCAAAGGCGTCCGTCAACTTTTCGGTGATCTGTGTGATAAGCACAACATTTATTCGAAACAATTTCAATTCTAAGGAAAGTCACTCAAGTTGTTACAGAAAGTATTCGAACATTCGACACCAAGAAGAAAACGTGACTTTGTAAAATTTGTATTTGTTAGATGCAAATCCTTTTTTGGATTACGATCTCAATTATTTGATTTAAACACCAAATACCTTTGATATCTCGGTTGGCCCAATTAACTTAAGAATATTCATTAAAGGACTATTCATAAGTCATTAAAGCTGAGGCCATAATATTTTCATCTCATAATAATAGATAGGCATAAATAAGACAGCTTTTCTCAAAGAAAGGCTTTAAAGTTGACGACCATTTTTTTAAAATTTCTAGTCAGAAATATAATGCCGACTGTAATTACTGTAATTTTACTTGATGTTACAAATGCTAAATAATGTCAGCAGTTTCAGCTAAGGTTGGCCAATAAGTCTAATATATCTATAATTATGAGATTAAAATATATAAGTCATAGGTTTAATCCTTTTTTAAATAATCCTGAAATGAAAAGTTTTTTTTTCTTTTTTTTTTTTGTTGTCAATTGATATAATGTGCGTGAAACCATTTATTGATGCAATAGAAATATCATAATTTGGTCGATACAGACGTATTGTTTTTGGCTTTGTTTTCAATATTCTGCCTTGACTAATTGGAGAAGGTTTCCAATGCTTCTGATTAGAAATCGTGTTGAATGCTTACTTGCAAGCATTCTTTTGTGTCGCAGCAACCTTTTCTCATTTTAATTGTCGCTTTTCTGTAATAAAAAACTTTCATGTTACTTTAGTCAGTCATAAAAGAGTATATATTGACAAAGTTATTAATAATAGAACTACTCAATATTTTGATTTAAACTAAAAGCTTAATATATGAACGCTCCAGGGTTTGTCTCTCAAAATTGATGTATAAACTTTGATGTATACTCGTTAGGAGAAGATGAAATGCATCTTTTTGGGCTAGAACCCTATGCACGTGAATGGGTTTACATAACTTTTCTGATATTTTTTCTTTGTTGAAAAAATCACTTGATGTTTCAGTTTGTTTTACATTCTACGCGAAAGCCGTAATGCAAATATAAGAAACGATGGAACAACGTTAACCGCAAGAAAAAAAAAACTAGTGTCACTGGATCAAAAAGAGATTCTCCATTATCTAAAATGCTTTTTTGAATCAAATTTCCACCATTTCCTGTACAATGCTTAAAAACCATGGTTCACAATTTTTCGAGGATGGGTAAGGTATAACTTGGAATTTATTACTGAAAATTTCCGGAACTGTTTGACACACCACTATTAGCAAATAACGTTTGATCTTACAACTCATATACATAATGTTGAAAGGAACACTTTTTTCAAAGAAATTCATTTTAAATTTAGTCGAATACATCAGCCTCTTTTCCTGCCCCTGCCATTTTAAGGTGTGCCGGCTGACGTAGATTTAAGAAGAATATTTAATTGGATTTGACATTAGACATTAGATTGTTTGAAATAATTTATGGAACCATAGACGTGACATATATGGATAATGATATGGCTGTAAGTAAATATAAGATACAAAATCTGTAAATTAGAATTGTTCTAATTGCATTAGGTGTATGGTTAATTTATAATGGGATAACGGTCTTTTATCACTCATTCAATTACGTCGAGCCATAACGGGTGACATCAAATTTATAATGGCTGTGACTAAAAGGATTTACAGGGGTTATAACCTAGGAGTGTAGTTTAATACTTACTGAAACAAAGTATTTTTCTGACTAAAATATTGTTTATACCACATGTTATAGTCTGATATTTAAACGTTAACTTGAAATACAATAAGTGACTAATCTATCATTCTAACAATGGTAGTAATAAAGACCCCAACAAGATTGAAGCGCAAGTGTCAAAAATGAGATGTCGTTGTGACTCGGAATGTATAATTAAGCAAGTAATAGAAAGGCAATTGTATAAAAGAAGAGAAGTTATAACGTCATTTGAATAATTATGGAACCAATTATACGTTTGGATTAATGTGGAAAATATTATCTATACAGTCAATACAAAACTATTTGATCTAGTAATTTTATCACAATACCTCATTTCCAAATTCAATTGCCACATTTCCAAATGCTAAGCGTTTTTTCTTTTCAAAAATAAAAACAAGATGAAATACGGTTTCCCATGAGAATTTCTAATTTCTTCGAACTATTTCTTTCTTATTACTAATATAAATTTTCCATAACTCTATGGAATACTTTGATACTTTTCTTCTGTAAAATGCCACTGGAGATCATATGTTGCATTTCGTTATATTTTAGCGAATATGCTACAAGGCGTATTTGTATCTGTGTATCTCTTCTCAACTGAAACTGTAATTCCCTACATCCTCACTCATTAAGGCAAATTTTATAGTTAGGAATGCCACAGAAGTAGAAATTGTAAACTGTACAATTGGCGCAGTTTAATAAGTGGCATCGATTTGAAAACTGTGTATTGAAGTACACTTCAATTATTGGATTTTATCTGTATCTTTAAGGACTTGCATTCATCTGGTCGATTGCTGTACGTTGTTCCAATACCTTGGCGTATAAATAGAATATTAAATAGGAAATAGCACTGTTCTGGGAAGATAACTCGTTTCTAGGCCCGAGGTGTAATATACTGCGAGAGGAAAAGTAAGAGTCGCGAATATCCCTTATAATGTCTTTACAAGGTATTCATCAAAACAAGTTTTTGTATGAAATAATGACACAAACAAGTGTGCAAATAACTGGTAAATTTTGATGAAATTTAGTTATTACATGTGTTTTGAAAAGTCTTGGCTGTTGTCCTTTAAGTACATCTCCCGATACTGCTAATAACTTGTATACATTTCTTTTATAACTATATCCATTAAAAATAATTTAATACCCTTTTAATAAGGTTACTACTAACATGACTCCTGTTTTTATTAGATTTGGACATTCGTGTCGACATGGCCAAGAAGTATGTAATTCAGTTTAGATGGGCTATCGCGTCTCGAATTCATTGTATCGTGGAATGTTTAAAATATATGCAGGGCGGGTAGAAACTAAATATTCATTAACTGTCTTTTATACCTCTTTATATAGTCAAAATAAACGACCTTCCCAGGGACAAAACGTTCTATATGATTTCATCAGATGAACCCGGCCGGCCACCTTGTAAAGAAACGAGAATTGCTGACCACAATGGCAAATGTATCCTTATTTTCAAATTTTTCCCAGGTCCAGACCACGTCACCCCCAAATCACATTAATTGAATAGCTCATTTTCCTTGTCGCCACCAAACGGCCTTGGTATGTGTTTTTTTTTGTTTTTTTTTTTTGAGCAAATGAAAATGAAATAATGTGTTATTATTAGAAATGCTATAACCGAAACATATTGTGTAATGTTTCAAGAACAGATCAAGTTATTTAAACTTTTCTTTCAGTTAGAAAAAGGCATGCTTAACGTCTAACTATAAAATAACGTGCCAATTCCTTCAACGAATATTGACATTATCTTATAATAAGTGCTGTTTGAAGACGGTTGATTCGTTAATAGTGTCTGGAAGATGTAGCTCATTTCACCAACACACAATACTAAGGTATTTATCTCTAAATCAAATTTTCACATCGACAGACTCTCTTCATCGTCTATCAGCCTATTTAATTGCAAAAAGGCTTTAGCTCTCAAATCCAATAAATTTCAGATATAATGAAAATTTAAACACCATTCAATTTAAAATATATGCCCTTTTAAGGGGAGATTAATAGATAAATGGTTTATTTACATTCGATTGATATTTATACCTCTTTAAACCACCTGTTTTAGATAGTCATTTAACTATTCGCTTTAACTGCTGACAGAAAGGATTGTGAAATTTGTTTCGTCTACGCTACTAACAAGAAAGTTAAAATTTTCACAGATCTTTTAGTGGGATAAAACCAATGATTATTACACTTAAAGCATGCTGCCTCCAATTATTAGTCGAATTTTGAAAATGCTAGAAGTAGATATATAATCATACAAATTTGGATGTGTCACTGTCTGTCACTGTTATTGGCTTTGAGATATTAATACGATTCCAAAACAAGAAATAGGATATCGCTTTCCAACCTAACTGTTGCCCTAAAAATGACCGAAAAAGTACGCTGACAGTTATCTCATTCGCCTCAACATAAAACGTATTTTACAACCAATTAATGCAAAATAAAAATATTCTAAAATTGCTAAATAGCTGTAGATTCTGTCAGTGCGTCCCTTCTTCTCTTTTTCTGAGAAATGTTGTGCAGAATACAAGTTGAGTATGTCTTAGTTTTGGACAGACCTCAAATTCCGATTAAAAATGGCTGAGTTGTTGCCCTTCGGCTTTTAATAAAAACATATATGCAATGTTGAGGAACTATACAATATTGAATTTCGTGAATTTTAGAAATGAAAAAATGGAATGAATGGAGTTGTACGTCCTTTTCTCTGCGAGAATTTGCCAGGACAGATCCATAAGCCTACCCTTTTTGCGCTATTCCACTGACCAACGTGGAATTGTTATATGATAGTTGACTAGATTTCATGTTATAAAGATAATTTTAAGATGATATATATTATATTTTTATAAAATATTGGAACGTACATATGTATGACGTATTGGTTAAATTTGTGATTTATACTCGAAAGAAATTGATGATGTGATGCTTATCACACCAGGACGACAAAATCTTTTGATGTTAAACATGGATTATGTTCATTTTTCTGAAGTAAATATGATAACTAAACAATATGTACATTATTGGAAGTGATCAAAAGCAGCCCTGAAACAAATTTACACTCAACCCACTATTCGGCATAGACATACCAATATACTACCCATTTGTGACAAGCAGTATCACTGAAATATCATCTTCTACTATTTCTGTATGGATTCAAATATGGATTTGACTAAAATCTATATAAAGAAAACATCTTACCTCTAACGTTAACTACGTAAGCCATCCCAGAATACGACCCATTAGTATGGGCAGAGTAAAAGTCCTGACTTCCTCTCTACTTGTTGGCTGTTAAAAGCCTTCATCCAAAGTTTGATATAACACTATATTTAAACATTGACACAAAATAACACAGCCAATTCACAAGTTAGATGAGAAGAACATCTACTACGAGTATTTCTACTACTATACTATCTAGAAGAAATTTCATCAATGAAAGATCGATCACATGGATGCTATGGTGTCCTATACTACACTAGTCTACAATAGTCTAATATGTACATGGTTGGTTTCATAGTACTAATATATACCACTGCATATCATCTCATATCTGGGGAAATTCCATAGATTACGAAAAGACACAGCATTCCCATGGATTGATTTAATGAAATTTGATTGCTAGTCAAATAATTATATCGTCTGCTTCGATTTTGCACGCGTATATGTATAGGATGTATACCTGTGTGAGAATTGGTCGGATAAACTGATCGATTAGAAACCCAAGTTCTTACGAATTTACAATTCTACAATGAAGCAAGTTAGGTAATGTTCAATATAAGGTTAGAATTATCTGTCTCTTAAGGGCAACGATTGTTTAAAACTCGGGCACAATATGAATTACTGAAAACTATGGTATAAGGAATATATCACTACTTAACGACGCTCTTGTTAGTCTTGTCGATAATTGAATAATACTCCCTTGCTCGACCAGGAACAAGTATTAAAGTATGTCCCCAATTAAGAAATGAATTGAAATGAATGGAGTTTAACGTCCTACTCCTTTACACCCAAATTCAGGGTCATAAGCGAGGGACCACTCTCAAAACAATTAGAATATTCAACTTAGAATGGGTTTCGCGTGAAAACAGATCAAACGTCATCATTGATTTCAACGAGATTGGATTCCACTCAGAAATTCCCCAGAGCTTAAGTTATTGGCACATTTCGCCAAATGCTTTATCAGTAATTGGGATATTCATAAGATACGACGCAAAGGTATACTGATAACATGTCGAAATATCTCTACATTAATAGTTTTAAAACTAAACATGGCAAATTTCTCTAATATATGAAGGGGTGGAAGGGGCAAATTGATTTTAACTTTTTGGTTTGAAATAATTTAGTGTCAATACCGAATCAAAGAAACCAATAGATCCCCTAGTTGCTTTTGTTTATTCTGTACCATAATTGTATAAATAAAACTACACAATCTCTCTTTGCGAAGAGGTAAATTTCATCCGAAGTTCAGAGTTAGGAAATTAAAGTATTCTTTGGTACAAAAATAAATAATTTATACAACTCTCGACTTTTAATCCTTCACATTACATTACCTGATTTATAAAAACAGTTATGTGACTTATCTAATGCAATTTTGTCTTTTTCTTTCAAATTTGAATTTGAATTATTATCACCCTGAAAACAGTACTATGTAGATTCAGAATACCCTTGCGTTGCTGAACATATGAAGTCGTATTAGAACATTCAATATAAACACAATTTAAAAAATAATAATTATATAATAATTAAGTGCCCGCATTTTGATATTTTTATCAAAGCAAAGTTATTCTAAGACTAACAGTACTATTTTGAAGTTGATAAACCAATCCTCATAGAGATAATCGACAAGATTCTATTTTCAGTACAGTGCCTCCAAATGGTCAGTAATAGCCTACACGTTATATTAATATTGTGATATATGTTAATATTTTTACATAAATGTCTAGAGAGGGAATAATCTTACTGAATACCATAGAAATATCTTGTAAATTATTTTTCAAATAATGGTCCGATTTTCAAGTAATTTTCAAAAATTGGTTTGTGCATTATATAGTTATCAAAATTTTGAAAGGATCCTCTCTACTTGCTGGTCTTCGTAGTAACCTATTATATTGATATTTCAAATTCCTTCCTTACCAATGTTGATACCAACCAAATACCAGACTTGCAAACGGCACCGAGAGTGGATTTTGATACCTTTCGATGGCTATAATTCCGAAAGTTGAGATTTTTGATATGATGTCATTAAATACTAAAAATTTCAAGGTCATTTAGGGTGAAGGTCACGAGCTGGAGTCTTATGAATTTTCCAAAAATTCAAACGTGTCTAATTGAATTTAAATTCAAAATTCTGTCCCAACAACTTTTAGATAAAATAATAAGGCTTTGAAAGACGCCAAAATCATACAACATCGGATAAAAAATGCCGAAAGAATATAAATATTTACGAAAATGTAGGACTTCGTGATGACGGCTCAACTCCAGTCAGGATTTTTTTTCTATGTGGATTGTGATTTTGCACAATAGACAATATATATCGCTTTTGTCGAAACCGGAATCGGGGGGTACAGGCGTTAATAAAAACAGGAAATCCTCACGCAAAAACCGATGGTGAAAAAAAATATAAATCATGTGATATTGATTGTATGGACAACCATACTCTGAAAATTTCAGATTGATCAGAAAATTAGCAACAAAGTTTAAAATTTCGGGGAAATTTTTGTTCAAATTTTTTGGGAAAAAACAAATTTTCAAATGCACTAAAAACATCTTTTTACAATTAACATTTATTGTTAAAAAATGCCATACAGCCTCGATGCAAACTTCTTGTTCATTATGCAATATCTCATTTCCAGTTGCCAGGAGGCCTATATACACCCCCCCCCCCCAAAAAAAATCGAAGCTGCTCGCGCTGAAACCGGAAGTAATGAAAACATATTGATGACTTAGTCTTATTTGTATTTACAATATGTTTTTATTTTGTGAATTTTCAGATCAATCAGATAAACTCACTTCCGGCATATCAAAAATTTTGTTCCAGATATTTATTTTTGATTCCCGCCCATTTAGAAATGTTGGGTTCAAACCAAAATTTTCTATCGATTTCAGTTGTTTCAAGGGACCGTGTTCGCTCTACCATTAACACTGACATTTGAAGTGCCGAAACCACGTTCATTCGGCGTGCCAGGTCAAGATTAATATTGTTTTAATAATGACCCGTTTTGGCAAAGTTTGTTCTTGTCTAAAACCATTAAACAATAAGATAATGGATGTACTATCTCTCCTTCATTACAAACTACGTTTCGAAACACATACCAGTAAGTAAATGTGTATTATTAAAACGTTTAATTCCCAGTTTGTTCAAGTATATTATGCCCCTCAATTTATTTCTTAAGTGAATAGTTTTCATATTTCGAAGAAGAGAGGGGTTGATGCTCCCAAATGTACAGGTCTAGAGTGGAACATGTAAATTATTGAGAAATTGGCATTACTGATATACATGTATATAGTGTACGCTACGTGGTAAAGTTAAAGACATCTCTTCGGATTATGATAATAATTATCGTCTAATTGTCACTTATTATTACATATTATGAAAAGTGCGTTCAACAACATATACATCTAACTTCTAATGGACGATAAATCCGGAAAAAACTGTTGAGACTATTTTACGCAGATAGGACAGTGACCCAACCTTTTTTTTAAATTCAGAAATAAAAAATAAGCTAAGACGTCTTTATCGACGTGCTATCAATGACATGATACTCCTAAAAGAACAGTCAAGATATAAAAATATGATCTCAGAAAAAATGAAATTATAGAATACTTTTGTATTAAATAACTAAAATTGTTATTATATTTTTTGCAATTTGTATATATGTTTGTCATTGTACTGTGTTACATGTACGAATAAATATTATTATTATTATTATTTATGACGTCTTACACGCCTCATTAACCAACTGTGAAGTGATAACCATCACCTGCCTTTTAACATTGGCGGAAAGAAAACATTGGTAGAAAGTTCATTGATTGAACGATTTATTAAGGAATGTTGTTTAACAACGTCTTTACACAGTATTCACTTTAATTTAAGTGAACGCAGATATTTGATTTATTTGGCACTGATGAGTGATGATGGCTATCATATTTGCAGCTGCGCAAGTAATACAGTATCCTTAGTGGAAAGCCATTTAAACCAAGACACGAGAATCCAGTAAATTTATGTAACGACGTTCCGTTCTCATGGAACTCTTCATGAAAGTCGTCGAGGTGGTCCAGAATAACAAGGTCACGAGCTGCAGTCTGAAGAATTTTCCAAAAATTCGAACGTGTCTTATTGAATTTAAATTCAAAATTCTGTCCCAACAACTTTCAGATAAAATAAAAAGGCTTTGATAGACGCCAAAATCATACAAATCGGATAAAATATGCCGAAGGAATTAAAATATTGCTAAAATGTGTGACTATATAAGATGACGGTCAGAATCACTTCTGGTCAGAATCTTTCTTCTGGTCCAGAATTTGAACCGTTCTGAGAACACTCGACATTCATTAGTACCGTTCTGAGAACCATTCCGAGAACGGATAAATTTTTTAGTGTAAACGAGGTTTAGGTATCACGTTCTCCCTAACATGTACAGCGGATTATTTGCCGTTCAACCACTCGGGGTCCATGAGGTGTGGTTCATCCAGGGCATAATTTGGCAAACATACGCGTATTTCACAGAGTAACTGAAAAATGTACTGTCTTGAGACGTTGTACCACAACCAGCAACTGCGTGGATGAACGGTAACGTTTAACTTACGATTTTACAAAATGACTTATGTCCGTCGTCTCAGCTCACCCTACTTCTGAGGCTTATTAACATAACGACATATTGTCCAGCACAATTTTTACCATTGATCCGCGATTCTAAATAGAAGTAGAAATAGCCCCTATTCAGTGATATAATATAATATAAGCTACATATCTTTATCTTCAGGCCCAATTCAACCAGTCGTTCTAGTTTTGCAGTCAGTCAATGATATCATAAAACGCCTAACAAAGGAGTTGAACCTGTGAGAGGCTATGCCGCGGGCCCGTATTACTGTAATTATATTTACCGTGCACCGACAGGATAGCAATTCGATTTCAGGAGTCGTGTCGAGTCCTTCAGAAGAAGACTTGTTTACATATTTAAAGAACTCTTGGCAATCAAGGGAATTGATTTCGAAATGGAACATGAAAAGCAGCCATTTGCGATCGAGAGGATAACGTGGTCAAAACCCTATATATGAAAGTAGTCTCCTTGAGACGTCATCAAGTTCAAGTTTGAGATCACAGGGCTGATAAAATTTATATTTCAAGTTGTCTTATCCAGTTTTTCGGATATAAAATCATTGGAACCTCAATGTTCTGTAATGGAATATCCCGGGCTTTAAACAAAGTCCCTTTCTGCCACAGTTCAAACTTAATTAGGCGCCTGTTTACTTGGAAAAATTGATACGAAGGACAATTCCCCTTTCATCCTTTCAAGCGATCTTTGGAAAATCTATCTTTCTCATCTGAATCTAAATTACTAGTATTTCCTTCCGCTTTTTCTCAAATCCAATTTCCTTTTCCCATGTCTATTTCATATCCAAGCTATCTTTTCCTTCCACCGTTCTCCTTTTACCTTTTACTTTCGTTCCGGCTCTTCCTCGTTCCGCCTCTTTATTTTGTTTCATTTGAAATTATCAAAATCGTCCTTGACCATCGCGTCTACTGTATTTATTTATTGAAATTCATCTAGAAAGGTTTTTGAAATTTTTGTTCACGATATTTTAGAGGAAACCAATAAATCATAAAATCCAATTGTTGCAGTGTATAATGTAAAATATTAACTCCGAGCGTGGCAGGAAACTATCTCATGGCTTTTGAACCCTTTGAAACTTCTAGACTGTCAGCCTTCATAATTGCACCAAGAAATATTATTTATTTAAAGATTGTTCTTGTCTGGGTAATCTAGAGTAAAGAATTTGAATTAATTTCCATGTTAAAACTAAAATACTGGTAGATATGTAAATCTTATTATGGGGAAACCAGAATGCAGGTGCATATAAAATACATAGGGACTATGTATACAAATTATCAATTAATAAATTACAGAAAAGAAGTTTGGACACAAACTTCATTCAAATTAAACGAAACACCGAAAAAAATAACGAGTTAACAATAAGAAAACTAACAACTACTGTCTGTCTAGCATGCCCACTTCACTAATTGTCGTTATTGCTCTGCATTCAAAAAGTAATTGAGTGAAGAGTTATATAAACATAAGTTGTTATCCATTATAGACCCGAATAAATGTTTATTTTTTAAGATTAAAAGCATAAAAAAATCCACTGTCAAAGCCATGTTACTTTGAGTATAAAGTTTCGTAAAACTGTGCAGAGAAACACTTAAAGATCCCTTTCTATTCGTTCAAATACTAAGCACCAGGAGGCATTGCTCTATAAGAGATCTGGAAAGAATTAGTCCAACAATTGCCGGTCATTTTGGTAGAGAATCCTCTTTTAAACACTGGTGTACAACTGGTGTTTATGTGCTCAAAGTAAATTTGGTCTTGGGATAGGGGAAGCACCTCAACATTTATAACCATAGACCTCTTCCCGATGATATTATTGTGGTGGCCGATTACGGCACTAAAGGAGTCGAGGAATATGCCATGCTGCTCTCATGGATAAACTGGTCGTTTTGGGCATCCGGAACCGAGGATTTTTCTCTGCAGTCTGTCATATTCTGAAAGTGTCAAAAATTCGTACCACTCATTTTTATACGCCCACATGAAATGGGGGGGGGGGGCGTATATTGTCGTCACCCATGTCCGTCCGTCCGTCGGTCCACAATTGCTCGTAAACACTTTACAAGGTGCAATTCTTAACGGATTTTGATAAAACTTTATATGAGTCTTTATGATCACGCAAGGATAATCCCTATTGAAAATCAGCGAAATCATAAAAAATTTGGTATAAGTTTTTGCCCTTGTTCTTGAATGGCTCGTAAACACTCTACAATGTGCAATTCTTGACTGATTTTGATGAAACTTGGTGTGAGAGTATGTTATAACTCAAGGATAAACCCTATTGAAAATCAGCGAAATCGAAAAATATTTAGTATGAGTTATTGCCCTTGCTCTTGAAAACGCGTTCTATTTTAGCTTGTAAACACTCTTGAAAGAACAATTCTCAATGGATTGTGATGATATTTGGGTAGAGTATTTGTTATCACCCAAGGATGAAGCCTTTTGAAAACCAGTTCAATCGTAAACAATTTAATATCAGTTATTGTCCTTGTTTTTGAAAACGCGTTCAATTTTTGTCTTGTAAACACTCTACAAGGCACAATTATTGACCGATTTTGAAAACACTTGCTGAAATTGTTTAATATCACCCAAGGATGAACCCTTTTGAAAATAGAAAATATCGAAATATATTTAATATGAATTATTGTCCTTGTTCTTTAAAATGCGCTCGACTTTTGCCTGCGCTCGACTTTTTACACTCCACAAGTCACAATTCTTGAGCGATTTAAACGTTACTTGGCATTAAAATTTGTAATCACTTAAGGATGGACCTTTTGAAAATCAAAAAATATTTAGTAATAGTTATCGCCTTTATTTTTGAAAACGCGTCAAAAGTTAGCTTGTAAACCCTCTAGAAGGCTCAATGATTTACAGATTTTGACAAAAATTTGCTGAAATTGTTAATCATCACTCAAGGATGAACCCTATTGAAAACAAGAAATATAACATCATATTTGATTGCCCTTGTTCTTTCAAACGATTTCGATTTTTGGCTCTTAAACAATCTGCAAGTCACATTTCTTGACTGATTTTAAAGGACCTTGGCATGAGTAATCACCTAAGGATAAACCCTATTGAAAATCAGATAAATCTAAAAATATTAGGTATTAGTTATTGCCCTTGTTTTTGAAAACGCGTCAAAAGTTTAGCTTGTAAACCCTCTAGAAGGCACAATGCTGTACAGATTTTGACAAAATTTGCTGAAATTGTTAATTATGTATGAATCCTATTGAAAACAAGAAATATCACATAATATTTAATTGCCCTTGTTCTTTCAAACGATTTCGATTTTTGGCTCATAAACACTCTGCATGTCACAGTGAATCCTTTTACAAACAAAAATACTGAATACCTGAGTTATTGCTTTCTTATTAGGTATAATTCTTGACAGATTCTAAGGAAACTTAGTAATATTGTACATTTATCACTCCACAAAAGAAGTACATGTATATGTATATTTCATTTTTATTCAAAATCAATGCTGCCAGTAGGCGCATATTACCTTGCTTGGCAAGATATCTTATGGCTTACGAGTAGTGCTCCAAAATCAACAACATTGTCTCCCAATCTTCTGGTTTTGGGATGGGAACATGTGTATCCAGTGTATTTAATATTTAGCTCCCCGTCATCTGACAAAATTAACATGTCACATCATAAATTTTCATAAATATGAGGACATTTTATGCAAAATTTGTGGACCCGGGTGAGGTCCTTCCACCAAATGTAGGGAGAAAAACCGAAGCAACTGCTGTATTCAGAAAATTGACCATTAATCCTCTATGGTAATTTGATTCCAGATAAACTAAAAGTTCCTGCAGATGGATCCCTGGTTAACTGTTTGGCGATGTAATCCACCTGAGAAAATTAGGTTACTACCAGTGCCACTGTTTTCGTATTTATTTTCTTTGATTGTGTTTATTTGTTAATGTGGAAGCCGTTTTTTAGTTGTTTTTGTTAACATAAATCGGAGCTGTCAAAACGACAACAGTCTATAGTAAGCTATTTTCATTTTGTGGTATTCGCCCTTTTTTATTTATGTTTTTTATTTGATGCTGATGTGACTACATAATTATGTCCTTGCTTAGTATTTTTTTAAATTGGATAACTGTAGAATTCTTCTGTGTTCGGAAGCTATATCGTCCGGCTTTTAACTAGTCTGTTGGATTACTGTTTTCATGCATTTCAGCACGTAAAATAACCACAAACCTTTGAAGGACTATGTAAGCGGAGAGATTTCTCGAAATTAAAGAGACTACACGTATTTCTGATCAATGGGGATCATGTGATTTTATAGTTTCAAAAAGAAATTTCACTTTTAAATTTAGATAAGCGATCACAGAAATATCACAGATAGATATTAAAACTATAGTCGGGGAGCCGCGGTGGCTCAATGAGTTTGACGCTTGCTCGACCACCTGAAGGTCCAGGGTTCAGTCCCGGCAAAAGTGAACTTTCGGATTTTTCAGCCCTGTCTAGTCGTTCGGATAATAAACTAACGCCTCGTGTGCACGTCAAAGATTCCTTTACCGGCCTACGCCGGTTTCCTAGTTAAATTTCCCCCATTACACAGTGTCTTCATTAGCTCATAAGGTACAGAAGAGTAGACTAGATGTGTCCCGTCAACCGCACTAAGTTGTAAACATAACAGTTTTTAAATGTCAAACCTTTCTGATTAAATAGGGTGTCCATTTCTTTTCTTACAGAATTATTACTTATGATCGTAGCCCAGCCAGGGTCAGTTGAGATCCCAAGCCCAACCAGAAATATATTTATCAGTAGGCATGGTGGACACATTTTGAAATCTGCTTTGTAGATTTTGTAGGTTTTTATTTCATGTAATTATGCAACTCAAAATCATTGTTTTAAAGTCAAAAAGGGATTTAAACACACAAAAACTCTATCTATCGATGCCCGTCTCCAGAATCTATGACGCCTTATCATTATCAATTCTTTCTACAGACTATGGCCAGAATAAGAAGATATAATCATTGTATAAGTTATAGAGAATAGAAGTATTGAATGATACAATTCATAATCACTAATAGTCTCTATAATACATACTTAATTCAATTTCAATCGATTCTCTCTAACAAAAATAGATACTATAATCCTAACCAAACCCTTTGATTGTAATTCCGATATGTTAACCTACTACTGGAATAGAGAAAACAACATAAAGTGAAATATTTATTTTTTTTTAAACCAAGCCAGCAGTAGTATTTCTTGAATGAAATATTTACATCATATTCGATTTTTAATGGTAACAACCTGTATACAATAGTCGACGATAGACAAAAAGATAAAAAGTATACTCTCATACACGCCATTTATTATTATGGAAGCCGAATTAGGCACATCTACTTTTAACTTCGCGCCAATAACAAAATAAGGAAAGCTACAAAAGCGAAAAAGGACGAGAAAACGAGGTTTTAAAAAAGCGATGGAAAGTACGAGAAAGCTAGGAAAGAGACTAGAAAAAGGGCGACAAAGCAAAGACAATTTACCTCTGATCTTTTTCTTAAAGACGCGTCAGTCAGATACGGCCTCTGCAAATCACTATTTATTTTGGGAATAGTTCGACCAGCGAGCCACGCCACCTTCATAAACCAAATCGAATTGTATACTAGTATTAAACGTCTTCTAGACCAACTCATCCTTGAACCAGATCACAGTCAATAACCACCAAACCTTCCTACCATCAAACTTAAGTCTAACAACATGGGGTACTTTCAGAACCTGCAAAGTAGCGGTTTTTCCTAACCATCATCTGATTGTATCGGTCTGTGTTAGTCATATTCAGTAACGGAAATACAGTGATCACTACTTACTACCACTAGCACGTCAACATCGAACTACCTTAACAACACGAATGCAATTTTGATACGGCAGTCAAACATGGGTTTGAGAGAAACCCAGACCAAAACAGACCTGATGAGAAAAATTCTAAAGTTCCTGGAGATTTCTCTAATGATTCTACATTAAAAGATAAAACGTATTGTCAAACTTGAGAAACTGTCATGGGCAAGCGATTCTCCTCTCCACGGCAGGATGACCTTATGTGACTGCAGGCATGGTACCATTTGTTGTTCAATACCACCAGTAATTAGAAAGCCCAGTTCATGCCCATTATAAGAGTCTTCAAGACGAATTCACCCATGTCTATGAGTAGAAAATGACAGTTGCAAATTCCAAAAAACAACTTAAATGACAATGTTCATAATAGTTCCATTGGGCTAAAACGAAAAATCTGGAAGAGATGGAGTTTTTGTTTTGACCAAACATTTGTAAATGTCCTTGGCCGATTTCGTTTTCTTTATTTTATTTTTTTTTATAAGATTTATCTTATAAAGTCTCAACACCTTCTGATCAATGTGAAATTTTAATAATATAGATAAGTTGTCCATACAAATAATATCGCGTTATTAATTTCTATTATCAGTTCCGGTTTTGGCGTCATAACTTCCGGTATTTCAAAATCACGCCTGGTGCCCCACTTCCGGTGTTAATTAAATACGTCGAAAAAATACAATATTATTTGTGCATAATTACAATCCACGAAGAAGAAAAGATTCTGACCAGAAGGGGTTCATGAGCCGCCATCTTATGGTCACACATTTTAGCAATATTTAAATTCCTTCGCCATTTTTGATCCGATTGTTATGATTTTGGCTTCAATCAAAGCATTGTTCTTTATCTAAAAGTTATTGTAACAGAATATTGAATTTCAAATTAAAATTCTTTTTAGATACTTTCGAATTTTTTTTTAAATACATGTATTTTAAAGTCTCTATCTCGTGACCTTGGCCTTCAATGACCTTGGAATTTTCAGTGTACAATGACCTTGACTTATGCTATCTATAGATATGCTGATCGAAAATATCAGAAAATCGAAATCTGACATTTTTGCAAGTTAATGAATATCTTAAACCATACTTAACTGTTAAAGTTTTTATATTAAAGATGGGTTCCCTCATTATTTGAGCCAAAGTAAGCTTACTAATTGATTAATTAGTACTGAAAAATCCATGTATTCTCAAATTTAAATGACCCATGTGGACGTAGAGGTGCTTGTGGAATCCATTTGACTCTGATCTGCTTTGAAACGCTAAATGTTTGTTCACGTGATCATATGAATGAAGGTGTATAAGAATTGATTTTGTATTTAATTATTGGTGAGTTAAAACTTATTTAAATTAATTCATAATATTTTTACAAAGTGATATTTAAACGTTTCATTGCCTTTTGCTAAAGATAATAAATGGAATACCAAAAACCATTGTTGTGGAAAATATTAAGGAATGTGGGCAAGTACGCATGCGTGCATACTTAACAACCACGTCCGGTTATGTACCGAATTGAAAGACTGGATGATCAAAAAACAGATCAACGACATTTGAGACTTGACGTACATATCTAAAGCAGTACCCTACCGAGGGAAATCCCGTAATAATTAGCCTAATTACGAGTTAATTAAAGACTTGTGGGACCATCTGGTATTTTTCCCAGTCATTAGAACACCTCTACTTTCTATTTATATATAGTATTACCGGTCCAATTATGGTATATATATATGTATATATATGAAAATAAGGGAACCCTTCTTTATTGAAGAAAACAGTTGAGTGAGTACAGGGCTTTAGAGAGCTGGATGTTCCAAAAGATCTTGCAGCTATGGGGAAAAGTTTCAAACTGTCACGCTTGGTGCTGTTCGCATCTCTTTTATAATTTCAAATCAGAACATACCTCCACCCCGGGCCTGTACATTTGGAGAATCATAAACTTACCTTCCCCACAAAGATACCCAGTACAAGAGTATGTGAAATGTTAAAGCGCGAATTAAATTTAATTTATTTCATGTAAAAAATGTACCAAAAAATGTTTAAGAAAGCAAGAACGAGAGAATCCCTGTATAATCCGACATAATATAAGCGTTTTTCAAAGATATCGTTGTATTGATTGTTTTTATTTTAGTTTTATGGATTTATCGGATTCGCAAGTACAGAATTGATACTGGGTTCCTTACATTTTGTCTTATTTCTGACTATTACGAGACGCCAAACTCCGAATCAAAATAATCATATTTTTTTTTGTTTTTTTTTGTAAATTAATCAATCTCTGCTAACTGAAGGTTTTGTGAGAGGACAATTGGTAGGGCTAAATCCTTACTAGTTGGGGTCCAGCCCTAGTGATCCCACCCTGATGGCGGGGCCGACTATGTTAGTCCAAAAGTGAGTCAAATATACTCTAAAATAAACTAAAAATCTAAATTTGTGTTCATTCTAAGAATTGACATTTCTTTGTTGTGATATTGGTCCGGGGAAAAGTGGGTGTTTCAAAACATTGGATTGGAGAGGGCCATTGTAATTATTATCTTCTCGAATGCGTCTTCGGGCGTTGGGCGTGAAAAATTCTCCTCGGTATGTCGCATCTCAACTGGTGAATAATCCAGAGTAAATATGACCGCAGTTGGCTTCCGTACGCTACTGCCCTAATACAGCACCATTTATCATGGTATAATAAAACAGTATTTTATCATGTTTGTTTTCCACTCCTAGTGCAAACAGAGCAATGACGTTTAAAGTGTTATCAATTATTGTGATGTCTTTTTAAAACATAAAGAGAAACCACCCTTGGATATTTAAGGATATTTCATAATTTCAAAAAAAAAAAAAAAAAAAAAAAATAGCCACTCCACTGGTAGTTGGCTTTGAGCTCGAGAGTGGCACAAGAGGCTGCTGTGGCTCAGTGACTTTGCTCGCCAGTCTTGGGGTCTAGGTGTCAATCCCGGCATATTCGAGATTAATTTTGAATCAGCGAAGCAGGTTTGAGGGTCTGACAGAAAAGTGTCTAGTCGTTTGGATGAGACAAAAAAACTGCGCTACGATAAAGATCAAAATTGCAAAAAGAGTAGGTTAATCCTAATTCGCGTACATATACATTATATTATTTCATAATGTTCCATTCAAACTGGAATTTTATGATGTTATATTCGTTTATTTTTTCTGAGATTCAATGTAGAGCCGATTCCTATATCTTTAATAATACTAAACTTGTATTATAATTTTGAAAGATAATAGAAGTAATTTATTTTTTATTTGAATGAATAAAAAGTCATATATTATTTTGATATCACAATTGTCTTTTTGTTAACAGCCCTCTTTAAGTTTACAAGTGACATTTTTATACACCATTGTACTTAAACAAGCAGAAAGTTTTATTATAAAAAAGTATACTATACTATACTACAGTGAAGGAATGTTTGGTTTTGACCTCAATGACCAACTAAACGATATTAACCTAGTAATACCATCTTAATATCTTAAAATATCGGATTTTACATTGTTGTCTTCGGTTTCCGTTTATTCAATTTCTACCTCTTCATCATCTAATTTTACACGATTTGGCCAAATTAAATACAATCGGAAGAAAAGGTACAGGATGGAATTTCCCGTTGTTGTTCGCCTTTCTGGACTATGAACTTTCTTAAGACTCCCCTTCATTCCAAATTAAGTCATGACGTTTCCTCCTTAAAATTCCCAAACGTTTTGATTAGTTGAAATGTTAACTGGGAGGATAGAAATATTCAATTTAAATATTCATTGCGCCATATATGGTCATCTGACCGACAAATTTTAATTTTATGAATGAAATATGTTTGTTTTACGATAGTGTGACCACGCAAATGGGTGCATTAAGTATTTGTGAAATTAAGAAATCCGAGTATATAAGGCTGATAATCTTATCTTCACATCATAAGGTCTAAGAAGACAAGAAGAGAACATTAATTTCAAGATTTTTTTTTTTTAAACAAGATGAATGCTTTAATATATGTATGCCTTTTGGTCGTAAGTATATAACTGATATTATTTCAAAGTTTGTCAACTGTACTTTTGTTATGCACTAGTATGGATAGTTTTCCATTTTTCGCATTTAAAAGTTATACTGCGTCTTAGAATGGACATAAAATTTCACAAGAATGGTCAATATGAGCATATATTCAACAGTGAATTTACCTGGTGTCATAAAGTAACATACTTCCTTAAATCCGGAAAACTCACAAAACTATTAATCAATTAATTCAGCGTTTTTCAATAATAAATTGCATTTTTATGGATAAGTACTAAGTTTTTGGGATTTATAAGATTATATAAGGATTCTGTTATTATTTGTATGGCAACAGGTATACCAACTGATGAATATATAATCTCATTCGCCAAGTTTAAAAATTTTAGATTTTAATTCATTCTCAGGTGTAGTATTCTTATAACAAATATATTGCAGAAAAATTGGTAAAATTGATTATTACTTAACGAATGCATTTACTTTAGTGCACTATGCCAATTTTTCATCATTTGCACACCAAATTTTCAAAAATGTGATACGTGAACTGGGTTACAATAAATTTTTTTTCACGTTTCACTGAACACTAAGTCGGATTATTTATTTTGCTTCATTTCAATTTCAGACTGTTTATGCTGCACCATCAAAATTAGGTGAGTACAAGATCTGACTAACCAGAGAATGACAATCAATGTTAAACTCTTTCATATCTAAACGATTCTTGAATGAGCTATGAAGTTATTAAAACTGTATATATATGACCTTGCATTCAACTTTACATTCATGATCATTGGAATACAGACATTTAATTTATCCATTTTCAAAAGATATGTGATTTTTAAATTCTGTATTTTGAAGTAGACTATTTTTTTATTATTTATATTACAGAAAGAACGTGTGGTGGTAAACCAGCCGATGTGGTTTTTGTGATTGATTCATCAAGCAGTATATGGGAATACGACTTTAAAACTCATGTTTTACCCTTCGTTCGCGACGTCACTTCTATGTTTGATGTTGGTCCTAGCCCAACCCAGTCAAGAGTTGGCGTTGTCACATTTGGAGACAATTACTACTTACGATTTCATCTGAATCGTCACATGGATAAAGATTATTTAATGAAAAGAATAATGACCATCGGACAAACAGGTGGCAATACAAATACAGCTGGCGCTCTAAATTACGTCACAGATAGGATGTTTGTCACAAAAAATGGAATGAGGCCAGATGTTGATCACATTGTTATTATTCTGACCGACGGTGAATCAATGAACTACCAGAAAACCAAAGAAGCATCTTCTCGAGCACATAAAAAGGGTCTTCAAGTTTTTGCTATCGGTGTAGGTGATGCTGTAGACGATGTTGAGCTGTCAGACATTGCTAGTGATCCAGATTCACAGTTTAAATTTCACGCAACTGATTTCCAAGCTTTACAAAGAATAAAGGAAGAACTAGCTATTAAGACCTGTGAAGGTGAGTTGTTTTTACAATGTATCATTTGACATAAAACCATATTCCAAAAGTATCAATCGGTGCATTTTTTTTATTGGAGTTTTTGTACCTTCGGCATCATTGTTACTATATTATCTAAAAACAACATTTATAACAAACATAATAATATTCTATGTTTTTAATTGCAGTTTCGACAACTACAGTCATGACCACAACCGAACCAACGACTACTACACAACCCCCTACAACACCAGTTAATGTACAGAACGATAAACCTATTTCTGTTAAAAGTATGTTTGAAGTTCATTTTACATTCATACAAGAGCGTGGTTTAATCCAACAATGGCATTTATTGTATTCATATCATAGTGCCTTTGACACTTTCATTTAATCCATCTATTATTAATGTTGAATGCATGCAAACCAACCCTTCAACATTTGTATTATAAATGTGAATTATGTTTGTTTACAGGTTGTGGTGGTAAACCAGCTGATGTTTATTTTATCTTAGACTCCTCGTCCAGTATCTGGCCCAAAGACTTCAGCAATAAAATGTTGAAATTTGTCAAAGAAGTCTCAGAAATATTTGATATTGGATCCAAGAAAACAAGAGTCGGTGTAGTTACATTCAGCGATTACTACAAACCAATCTTCGGTCTAAATACTTATTCTGACAGCAAAGGTCTACTTGAGGCACTTTCGCCTGAAAATATACCTTTTATGTCAGGAGGAACAAACACAGCGGATGCAATCAAGTACGTGCGTGAAACTGGATTCTCACGAAATATTGCCAGACCGGGAGTAGCCCATGTTGCTGTCATTATTACTGATGGTATGTCAATGGATCCTGAAGCTACAATGCTGGAGGCTGAAGCTGCTAAGAAATCTGGTATCTATATGTTTGCAATTGGTGTCGGTGACAGTGTAGATCAAAATGAGCTAATTCAAATGGCTAGTCAGCCTTCTGAAGATTACGTTTTCAACGTCAATAACTTTGGTGCTTTAGATACTATCAAAAATTTGTTAGCTATGAAGACATGTTTAGTTAATTCTGGTGAAGAAATTCCCCGAGACCAGGAATATCGTAAGTTGAATTTTTTAATAAAATTTTCTAATTTGTGTTATCCTACCCTCCTTAATTTTCTTTTAAACTCTATATAGATATTCCCTTCAATACATACTTTAAAAACTATTTATGATTGCAACTCGGAGACGCTATCTTTATAAGAGTTTTTGAATAATCGCCTGATAGTTTCCTGATATAAACTTCAATATTTATTTGTTTTCTTTCAGAATGTGGGTTTGCATCTTCAGACATCGTCTTTGGCTTTGATTCGTTCGCTATGGGACAGGCTCTAAGCCATCGTGTTGTCGATATAATTACCACCGTGACAAATAAGATATCTTCAGGAGATAATAGATTCAGTGTTCTATCGAATGCCTGTTCTAAACACCGTGATATTCCCATGACAGATATCCGTGAAGCCGAACAAGCTCTTGGCAACATGAAAGAAATGATGTCTTCACAACTACACAATATCATAAAGAAATTAAGAAGATATACATTCAGACCTCGAAATAACGCAAGAGCAGAAATGAACAAAGTTGCAGTTTTATTTATAGATGAATTGACCGTGTTGAACCGGGAAGCAGTTATTGCCAACGCTAAAAGAGCAAAAGTTTCTGGAGTTGAGTTGTTTGTTGTAACTTTGGGTCAAATTGATCAGTCCTTAGTGAAGGAAATTGCCTCTAAACCAGTGAAGTCACACTTGATCCAAACTCAATCTAATGACAATGTGAGTGATATTTCAGAACACATATTGTCGAGCCTCTGTTAAAAAATAGTCATCCAAGGTGATATTGCTAGTCGTCGAGCGTCCATTTGCCATCATAGACTCGTTATTACGAAAGTTTATTATCATTCGAAAATCTTAACTCAACACTCTTATTTTGCCAGAGAAAGGATGAGCTATGTTTCCCATAATTCAAATTTTCTTACATGACAAAACTTGTGGTGGAAACTGACGACAGCCACGTAATTAAATGATAAATAAACGAGAGTAGCAGCGTGATAAATGGAAATTGGACATTCCTGTGTGAATATCTGTCGCGTTACAGCGATCTTGTGATATTTCATTATACAGTATTATGTGAATATAAATCATCGCTTCTACTTGCAATTTTTTTTATTGTGACAATAAGAAGGCAACTTATTCTTAATGTATTTTTTTAAAACATTGTTTAAAATAGTGCAATAACTGGGTGCACTTTCTTTGTCACATCGTGGAATTGAATGAAAATGCTTTGTGATACTTGAATGAGTATATGAATATTTGTCTACTGCTGATGCACGTTTATATTCTCATTTTAGTGCAATAAACAAAGTATTCTATATATACATATAAATACTTCATTATGTATTTCTATTTGCAAATGTTTTTTATGTGTATTTATATTTGTTGGGTTGAATTTTATTCCCAACCATATTGTTTTTGTTTTTAACACCCACATTTTAGGTGTTTGTATATTTATTTTTTTAATATTTTGTGAATTAATAATGTTTTATTATAAGTTTAATTTTATTTTTTTATCTTGAAGATCCAAATGTATGTTTTATGTACAATTTTGATAAAAAGAATATTTATTTTATTTTAATGTCAGTTTATTAAAATGCTT
This sequence comes from Nipponacmea schrenckii, assembly GCA_030562195.1. Lineage (NCBI taxonomy): Eukaryota > Metazoa > Mollusca > Gastropoda > Lottiidae > Nipponacmea > Nipponacmea schrenckii. The sequence continues at coordinate 14,239,746 of CM060200.1, read as the reverse complement.
CGAATTAAAATGTTAAAAACTGGCGTTTCTAGGAACATCAAGTGAGGGGCCAAGCACCTTTCTTTCTCCATGTAGAAGATAAAATTTTATAGTGAAAACTTCCCTACTTAAGGTGTTGATATCATGAATCTGTTTGAATTTGGTGTCCACGTCCACCGAAATGATGATCCCAATGGTGTAATGACCTCGGAATGCTTCCAGGAGGTTTTATGGCCGGTTTTTCAAATCTGAAATGGCGGTTTTACATCTGTATCAAAACCCAATCGCAGGTTTTACAATTGGATTTGTCACATAGTCATTTGTAAATTTCCGTTAGTTAGGCTATCTGAACGCACGAGCAACACAGGAAATAGATAAACATATACACTGTTATTTATGACCATAATATAGGTGACCGAAAGATGCCGAAACAATATTATGTTTAGATCCAATGAAAAACATTTGACGATTTATCAGTCTGATAAAACACTATATTACTCGGTTATACTTGAATTTGTCAGATTGACCTGTTGTAAAACGGCTGGGCTTGAGTGATTTTAAAAATTCAAGCATAACCCTGAAGTCGTGTTTTATCTCTTACACACAGACTTCTATTTTGAAATATTGGGATAATTTTTGAAGTGGGAGTATATTTTCTACTAGTGGCGATATGCCGGCCAACGTAGTTAAAGGGAGGTAACTTAGCACTGTAAATGTGAAAACGCTGACACAGAGTTATTCAATACTCACTTAAATCAATTAATCATAGTGTATGTTTTGTTTATAGACTATTGATAATGTTTTCAATGAAACGGACGGTACAGATACTTGGAAACTTATATTTCTAAAGCCAAATAAATGGTAATATTCAGCAGACATATTCAGCACCATAGCTTGGGAGGCAAGACAATATACGTCCACATGCAGCTTTAATTTTGAATAAAATATTTTCCAGAATAGTAGCAAATCACCTCTTTGAACTTTCTGTGGTGACAATTAACAATATTAAGGTAAAAATCCAGCAAGAATTGTACAATTTAGACGGACGGACAGACATGGGTGACGACAATATTCATGTGGGCGTATAAAAAAAAATTCAGATAATTGTCCAATTTTTATTCCGTGACTATAATTTACTGCGTAATAATATATCAGTATAACTAGAAGCCCGGAGAACGTATTTCTGGCGATTCCGAGGCACCAAAATCCAAATCAAAATGTTCATCTTTTTTATAAATTAATCAATCTCTGCTGGAGAAGGTTTTGGGAGAGGACAATTGGTCGGGCTTAATTCTCACTAGCCAGGGCCTAGCCCCCGTGTACCCAAACCTGACGATGAGGCTGTTCGTAAATGTCTCAAGGTTTTCTCCTCACATTTATAAAAGTAGATACCAAAATCTATAGAAATGAATGTTTAAAGCTTAAACTATTCATAAATTTAAGTTTATGCATTTTTAGGAGGTGTTACTGTCAGACAAAATTACTGTTCGGATTAAATAATGAGTTTTGTTCTTTGTTCAGTGCCCATGAATTCAAGAACAAGGGCAATAACTCATATTACATGTTTTTCTTATTTTCTATCCTTTATCCTTGGGTGATAAAAAAAACATACACATAGTTTCGTCAAAATCCATAAAGAAAACCAGCTATATATTGTGTCCACCAAGTATCAAGAAAAATGGCAATGTTTTATATTTTCAATCCTTTGAAGATTATAAACACTCCCATCACGTTTGGTCACTGTTTCAACAAACCAGCCCTCTATTATGACATGGCTTGACAGACAGCCATATACGCACACTGCTGCATTACCGTGTTGGAGTAAACACAAACTAGAGCCTCGTGATGATTAATTTATATTTTTCATCAAGATCGATTCCAAATTGGAACTTTTGGAACTGTTCGACAAGTAGACGACAATTACTTCAAAACAATTCAACCATTTATAACCAAATCAAGCCGAGATCTCATCTTTATGTATATACATACCTAGTTTTATCAACATCAAAATAAAGAGATTGTAGTCTCTTTTATGTTGAGAAGCCAAATTTGACACGTTTTTACTAAGTTAAAAGATTTTTACCAAATTCAATTTTGATCGAGATCTCATTAATATAAACATACCAAGTTTCATTAAACTCGAACAAAAAATGCAGCTCCTCCATGAAACGCCACGGATGGACAAAAAATGAAGTTTCTAAAACGAAAGATTCTTTTACAACATTGAATACTGTTAATATAATATATATGTATTAAATATATCTACACAAATTGTGGGGACCTGGACTTTTCACATACTTCAGTTTTTTTAACACTCCCAACTTGTTCTTCAACTTTAGTACCTTTAGCCTTTCCACTGGGACTGGTAGAATATTTACTAGTCTCTGACCCACTACCCTGTTTTTTTGAAGTTAAGGTTTGACCAGAAGCAGATTTTGATTCAGTGCTATTTACATGACTAGATGATTTACTTGGATTAATTTTAGACACAATTGAAGCCTTAGCTATAGGAAAATTCATACTTTTAAAGTTTACAGAGATTTTCGGGGATGTTTTTGTAGAAGTTTCTGCTCTTGAGCAGGTGGAACTAGAACAAGAAACCCCCTTAGGTACATCTGCTTTTGACACTTTTGGTAAATATTTAACCATTTGAGAGCGTTTGGAACAAGGCAAACTGGAAGCTTTGGGTCTGGTGCCTTTTTTGTCAGATATCTCTGTAACAACCACATTAGATACGTTTTTGGATTCAAAAGCAGTCGGTTTGAGATTAGATGGTAATTTTTCTGTAACTGTTAAATTTACATCAGTTCTATCTGTGACAGATATGGATGGTACTAAGGATACTGCACCATAAGTAGGTTGAGTGCACAATGTCGATATCTCACTAGTTTTCACTGAAAGAAAAAAAAAAGTTCAGGTACAAAAAAAAAAAAAGTTCTTATCCAAGCTGCATAGAATATTTGCATATAAAGAACACTACAGTTAACACTCTGAGTAATCCAACATACATCGGGAAGGCAAAATAATGTCGAAGTAGCGAGAGTGTCGGTTTACTCAGATTTTCGAGAATTTTTATTATGTTCCACAAATAAAATCAAACTGTACACATTCCGTAAAAATTTCTACCAAGTCTAGATATATTATATACACAATTGCTACAGGCCTTAGTTAATACAACCTAAAAGGATGCTGCACATTGCCCATGCATGAGTATTTTTGTATGACAGTAAAAATAAACTTTTTGTTTGCATCCATGTACCGCATTAAAATAGTTATTAAAGCTATTAAAATCAGATAAGGACTCTATACTCTTCGCTATTAAAAACTATTTTTAATGCCCACAGTAAAGTAAAATACAATCAAATCTGTTCCATCTAGTGGCAAATAGCGCATTTATGATAAAATAAGCAACCAATAGCATACCATTTAAAAACATGCAGTTAAATTCTGATACTAGAAAACTGCATAGCATATTGTATTCAGTGTCATATTTTAGGGGGTAGGCCACTGGGTCATGAACCCCAAGGCTAGTGAAAGGTTATTTTGAAGCCCTCTTAAAACCTCTTTCACTCAGTCACCTCCCTCGCCCACTACCACCCTTTGGAGAGAAACCTTCATTTTTGATCGTCAACACACCCTCAACCCCCCCCCCCTCCCCAGTCGGACATTTTTTTTTAAAGATATGCCTGATTGTTTTCCAATGATTGTACTAGGACATATGATTAGATGTATGAAGAGCTAGTGAAAGGTAGAAGATAGCTTGCCCACTATGGCTTTCAGGAATGATAACAAAGAATAAAGAGTGTTCACAAGCTAAAAATTGAATGTGTTTTTAAGAACAAGGGCAGTAACTCCTTAAATATTTTTTTATTTTTTTTGTGATTTCAACAGGGTTTAATACCAATTTTCGACTAAATTCCATCAAGAATGAGTGCATTCTAGAGTTTTTATTAATATTACTCAGTTACAACCCTTAATATTAATTCTGAAAATAAAAGTGATGCAACATCCTTTTTATATACTAGGATATTTATATGTACTAATATAAGTTTGAAATACCAATTCTTTAGGAAGAGTGATAGATCAAACTCATTGGGCTCATCTAAAATAGGATAGTTATACTTGAAAAGTTCCTGAAATTTACTTTTAAGTAATTGATTTATAGTTGAATATTATTCTAAAATGACTGTTTTTTTGATTTTGACTTTTTCTTTCTGATAAATACATTATCCCAATAAGCGTGGAAATAAAAAAAAGACTTTGTATATGGATGTTTGTTCAAGCAACAGCATTGCTTATTCCTTGTTTTCCTTATTGTTCTTGGTTGTGGGCATAAAAGGTTATAAAATTTTTATTATGATGACATAATTTAGAATGAAGGTATAGAAGAAGGGCTATTTATCACTAAAAGCTTATGTTTATTATTTCAGATTCAAAAGGGGTCTGGTGCCAAAATAATGCTTGAGATTTAAACAGAAAAAGGTTTATCAAGTACTGCCTCTTAAGAATGATTATAAAATTTTAAAAAGGTTAAACTTGGCCTATAAGAGCATAATCCGTCTGCTGCCATAAATACCATAAAAAATTAATAATATTCAAAAAACTAAGTAATATCCATAAAGATGAATTTGATTATTGAAAAACGCTTAATAAGTTGATTAAGCGTTTTTCAAAAATGACCTAGGTTTGTGATTTTCCAGATTTTAAAGGATTTTGTCACTGACAACAGGTGAGTTCACTGATGAATTTATACTCATATGGACCATTCTTAAGAACTAAAATGTTATGTTCATGTTAAGACGCAGTATCCTTTTTAAATAATTTAGATTTTTTTAATGCATTAATTTGTAGTTTTAAATCAAATGTATTTCTGTTGAACTTCAGCTTCAACTACTAACATGCACACTGCAGAAATGAACATGCTTAATAATAATAGCATTGTTACCCTGTTTCAGTGAGAGTGATGATACATCAGTACAACCTGGCAATCCGTAGTCCACACTCTGAAATAGTTATCATAGTCTCATACTCTATATATTAATGTTTCTTTATTTATTATAGGTCTCTTCAGATGATTATTGATATATCAGAAGAATTATTGGTATCAGAAGAAAATTAATAATTATAATTTCAGATATTTTAGAGGATATTTCAGAAACCTCCATAACTAACGCATCTAATTATCCTAACCTTTAACTTGTACCCTGTATTATCATAAATCTTTACTGTATGACCTAGGCCAAGTGCTTTTATGAGACTATGTTCTCATCACCATCTTTTTAATGTTTTTAATGTCAAGTTTTCTTTTATTCTTCACAATTTGTTTTTAAAACCTGTGTCAGTTTTTTTCTGTTGAATGATTTTCTATCTGTCTTTAATTTTAAAAAAAATGATGGTCCATAGAGCTAAGCTGTGTAATAACTCAAGCAAATGCTAAAGATGACTTTAAGGTGCAGTGGGACATTTTTAGTTGGCTGATCAAAGAAGATAATATATAGAATTAATTTAATTTTAGAAATTTGTTTACTAATAGTCGTTGTAAATAAAATATACACAAATACAGCCCCTTTACTGGACTTCATATCAAGAAAAGGAACAGAAGGCCTACAGTTTTATTGTAGTATTGTTTTGCCAGTTTATACCAATTTCTTAAAATATTTGACTGAAACTGATTTTTTTTATTTTGAACAACTTTCATAATCATGTTTATTCAAATGTTTATTGTAGAATAAAATTCAAGAAATGCTATATTTCATGGAGTTATTAATAGAGAAGAGCAAGGAGAGGAGATCAGGGAAGAGATGATATAAAATATCACATCAGGGATAACAGAAAAGAATAAAAAAATTACAGAAATTGAAATTCAGTTTTGGGTCAGGTTGGGTTGGGACAGGTCGGGTCGGGTCAGGTCTGGCCTATATTGAAATCCTTCCATCACTCGAACCATATTTTTAGTGGTTTTATGCGAACAACAAAAATATACATGTACTACTTGGCCAGAAAAATAGAGGAACTCTTTTTAACAGAAGTCTGTATCCATGGCACATAATATCACTTTTTGTTGACATCTGAAACTATCAAGTTGTTGTTTACATCATAGAAATAACAGACCTGCACATAATTGGAGTCCATTATTAGACTAAATCAGTCGAATGACGTCATGAGTCATGATATTTTCTAGTTTGGAAAAGAAGTTTGGCATGGTCACATCTTTAAAATGGCTCCTAATTATACTTGTCTCCTGATTCTAGGCTGGATAATCTACACACTAAACTCACATACTGAAAGATTTTATCAGTTTCATGTGTAGATAGGGAATCCCAGAATTGAATAAAATATTTATTTTTAGTTTATATATTGCTGTGTTGTATACCTATTTTTTCCCTAAATATCCAAACAATAGTAAATTTGCTCACCATATCTGGTTTTGTTGACTTCGATATATCTTTGGTGGAAACAGTTTCATATTTTTTCTCACTAAAAAAAAAATTAAGAAATACATAGTCTGATCATGGCTTTCTGTATTTGTTTGACTTATATTCAAACAGGCTATTTGATTATTTGTGTTAATATCCATGATACCCAGCTGTATTTGAATTGACCTATTTGTTTATTCATATTCTGTGTTAAATTCCGGAGAGTTAAACTGATTTATCTTAATTCAACATAATTTTGCAAGATGAAATTTAAATTCAATGTATAATGAATGAATAATGTCTATTTAGTGTTTAATCTTTCAAATGAATATCACACTGAAACCCCTCTAAACCTCCTGGCTGTGTGACCCGTGATAAAAGCCAGTTTGGAGGGGTTGCCGCTTTACCGGTAGCAGTAGTAATGTATAAAATCAGAATTAATTGGATTAGTGATTAATCAGCACCTGTTGTATTCATTTTTCATGCCAACAACAGATTAACTTCAATTAATACGAATTCAGATGCCGGTTTAGAGAGATCAATTAACTATAGTTTAAATACTTTGGGACTTTGATGCTGGATTGCGGTTTAGAGGGGATGCTGGTTTACCAGGGTTTTTCTCCTATGTATTATATAGTGATTCCGCCAGGACTTTTCAAATATGCCGGTTTACAGGGGACGTCGGTTTATAGAAAATGCGGTTTGGAGAGGTTTCACTGTACAACTTACTCTTCCTCACTCTGGACATTTCTCTCTTCTAGTTTCATCTCAAGATGTTTATCTAAAAATAAAAGAAAATTGATTGTTAAGTGTTACTTGTCAGATCTTTGCTCTTGATTGTATAGATAATTTTTGGTATTTTGCCAGAACTGCAAGATAAGACTAATTAATCATATCAAAATACAAAGTATTGTTTTGTTTCCTACTTATGTGATAGTAGCGGTCACTTTTTCAAATACCCTCTACCTGGTTTGTAGACGTAGTATTCTGTTTTTTGTTGTAGTTTGACAATGTTATTGTATCAAATTAATGACAAATTTACACCTGATAAATGAGAATTTATTCTGAAGGCTTCAACTAAAAATATTGAACCATTATACAACCAAACACTTAAACTAGGTCAAACATCTAAGTCAACAGTAAGTGGTTCTGTATTTAATCAAACCTTTTAACCCTTTGAACACTGACGTCCCAGTGCTATAACGTCATCATACCCTGACTCCCCTGAGCATAACGTCAAAATCAGCCGCAGAAAAGTTTTTTCTTGCCATATTTTGACATTTGCGGCAAAATAAAATGTTTGTTCACTTGCATGCTCTGCTGAGATATTTTTAGTAACGAGTTGATTGGTCAATATAAGATAGCTTGCCAGGCAAGGTAATATACGCCCACTGGCAGTATTTATTTCAAATAAACATTTCAGTAAGGTTACAATAAGTGGAATGAAACATTCAACCTTCCACCATATATTTTTTTCTAGGGTCTCTAGTTTCATTAAAAACTGTCAAGAATTGTACCTAATAACAACTCATTAAATATTTTTCGGTATTTTTATGATTTGCAATAGGGTTCACCCTTAATAATATTTTGATATTTTTAATTCTTAATAAGGCTCATCCTTGGTTGATATTAAACAATTTCAGCGAGTTTTGTCAAAAAGGAATGTTAAGAGTGTTCACAAGCCAAAAGTTGAAAGCGTTTTTGAAAACAGGCGCAATAACTGACACTAAATATTTTTCGATTCATCTGATTTTCAATAGGGTTTATCCTTGTGAGAAAACAAATACTAAAGCCAAGTTTCATAAAAATCCATTCAAAATTGTTCTTTCTATAGTGTTTACGAGTTAAATTGAATGCGTTTTCAAAAACAAGGTCAATAACTTGTACTAAATATTTTTCGATTTTCAATAGGGTTCATCCTTAAGAGACAACAAATACTCCAGCCAAGTTACATCAAATTCCATTAAAAATTGTTCTTTCTAGAGTGTTTACAAGCTAAAATTGAACGTGTTTTCAAGAACAAGAGCTATAACTGACACTAAATATATTTCTATTTATTTGATTTATAATAGGGTTCATCCTTGGGTAAAAACAAATACTCAAGCCAAAGTTAATCAAAATCCATTAAGAATAGTTCTTTCTAGAGTGTTTACAAGCTAAAATTGAATGCGTTTTCAAGAACAAGGGCAGTAACTTATACTAAAAAATTTTCGATTTCGCTGATTTTCAATAGGGTTCATCCTTGAGTTATAACACACTCTCACACCAAGTTCATCGAAATCCATCAAGAATTGTGCCATGTAGAGTGTTTACGAGACAAAAATCGAACGCGTTTAAAAGAACAAGGGCAATAATTCGTATTAGATATATTTTGATATTTTTAATTTTCAATTAGGCTCATCCCTTGCAATATCCAACAATTTGAGTGAGTTTTGTCAACATTGGTCATGAATTGTACCTTTCAGAGTGTTTATTAGCCAAAAAGTTAAACCCGTTTTCAAACACAAGGGCAATAACTGACACTAAATATATTTCGATTTATTTGATTTTCAATAAGGTTCATCCTTGGGTAAAAACAAATACTCAAGCCAAGTTTTATCAAAATCCATTAAGAATTGTTCTTTCTAGAGTGCTTACAAGCTAAAATTGAACGCGTTTTCAAACACAAGGGCAATAACTGATACTAAGTATTTTTCGATTTGACTGAATTTCAATAGGGTTCATCCTTAGGTGATTACAAATACTCATGCCAAGTTATGTCAAAATCGCTCAAGAATTGTGACTGGTAGAGTGTTTACAAGGCAAAAATCCAACACATTTTATAGAACAAGAGCAATACTTCCTATTAAATATATTTCGATATGCGCTATTTTCAAAAGGGTTCATTCTTGGGTGATATTAAACAATTTCAGCAAGTTTCGTCAAAATCGGTCAATAACTGTGCTTTGTAGAGTGTTTACAAGCTAAAAATTGAACGCGTTTTCAAAAACAAGGGCAATAACTGATATTAATTTTTTTTCGATTTGACTTGTTTTCAATAGGCTTCATCCTTGGGTGATAACAAATACTCAGGCCAAGTTTCATTAAAATCCATTAAAAATTGTTCTCTCAAGAGTGTTTACAAGCTAAAATTGAACGCGTTTTCAAGAACAAGGGCAACAACTCATACTAAATGTTTTTCGATTTCGCTGATTTTCGATAGGGTTTATCCTTGAGTTATAACATACTCTCACACCAAGTTTCATCAAAATCGGTCTAGAATTGTACGTTGTAGAGTGTTTACGAGCCATTTAAGAACAAGGGCTCGAACTCATAGTAATTTTTTTCCGATTTCGCTGATTTTCAATAGGGTTCATCCTTGCGTGATCATAAACACTCATATTAAGTTTCATCTAAATCCGTCAAGAATTACACCGTGTAGAGTGTTTACGAGCAATTGTGGACGGACGGACCGACGAACGGACGGGCGGATGTGGGTGACGACAATATACGCCCCCCATTTCATGTGGGCGTATAAAAATGAAATAATACGAATTTCTTCAACAAATCCATAGGCTATTTTTAGAAAGGGTTAGTTCCAACAAACTACAAATTCTGTTATTGGATGACAAGAATGTCTATCTGAGAAGATGATTTTCAATACCCACAAAGACCAGAGTAAAGTTTTTATGTAAGAACAGAAACTTTGTAAAGAAAGGAACAAGAATTTCGTAACGACCCAGCTTGCGCATTTATATTTTATACTTGAAATAAATTTAGAATTCAAGTAAGTCTACAATAATGATCCATTTTTACCCTATAGGCCTACTTTATTATTTTATAGAGGCCACCGAGTAATTATTTCAGTGAAGTATTGGAGCAATCGAAAGAATAAAGCGATGTTTATCGAATGAACTATAAATTATACACAGTACAGTATGGTATGATGCAGCGGCCGGTATACCAGCCGATCGATTATTTGACGTCGGGTTCAGAGGGTTAAGACAAAATAGTATGTACGTAAATGGATATATTAATATTTTCCAGTTAAATTTACAATGTTTTAAATAAAGATAACTGTTCATTCTGCTCCTTTAAATGCAATACATTTTTAATATCCCGAAATCCTTATATTCTATGCCATTATTGGATATTTTGTTTGATCTATATAAAAATACACCATTCAAATTATCTTGTTTATTACCTTGTATATTCCCAGGCATTCCATCACATTGTGTAATCTGTAATTCTGGTATATTTTCTATTGGTGTTTCACTGTGTTCTATCAGGAACTTCTCAGCAGGCCCAAATATTGTCTAAAAATATTATCAAAAGCTTAAAAAAAGCCTTAAATCTATCAAAAAACAGCTATCATCATAATCTAATCAGAAAAAAAACATGAGGCGTATCATGTTGTCTTCACCGTCATATGTTTCTATAATTTGTCTTCACCATAGTCATATGTTTTTATAATTTGTCTTCAACATAGTCATATGTTTCTATAATTTGTCTTCACCATAGTCATATGTTTTTATAATTTGTCTTCACCATAGTCATATGTTTTTATAATTTGTCTTCACCATAGTCATATGTTTTTATAATTTGTCTTCACCATAGTCATGTGTTTCTATAATTTGTCTTCACCATAGTCATGTGTTTCTATAATTTGTCTTCACCATAGTCATATGTTTTTATAATTTGTCTTCACCATAGTCATATATGTTTATAATATGTCTTAACCATAGTCATGTGTTTCTATAATTTGTCTTCACCATAGTCATGTGTTTCTAGAATTTGTCATATGTTTCTAAAATTTATCTTCACCAGTCATATGTTTCTATAATTTATCTTCACCAGTCATTTGTTTCTATAATTTATCTTCACCAGTCAAATGTTTCTATAATTTGTCTTCACCAGTCATATGTTTCTATAATTTTTCTTCACCAGTCATTTGTTTCTATAATTTATCTTCACCAGTCATTTGTTTCTATTATTTTTCTTCACCAGTCCTATGTTTCTATAATTTATCTTGACCATAGTCATATGTGTCTATAATTTGTCTTCACCATAGTTATTATGTTTTTATAATTTGTCTTCACCATTGTCAGATGTTTCTATAATTTGTATTCACCATTGTCATATGTTTCTATAATCTATTTTCACCAGTCATTTGTTTCTATTATTTTTCTTCACCAGTCATTTGTTTCTATAATTTGTCTTCACCATAGTCATATGTTTTTATAATTTGTCTTCACCATAGTCATATGTGTCTATAATTTGTCTTCAACATAGTCATATGTTTTTATAATTTGTCTTCACCAGTCATTTGTTTCTATAATTTGTCTTCACCAGTCATTTGTTTCTATAATTTGTCTTCAACATAGTCATATGTTTTTATAATTTGTCTTCACCAGTCATTTGTTTCTATAATTTGTCTTCACCAGTCACTTGTTTCTATAATTTATCTTCACCAGTCACTTGTTTCTATAATTTGTCTTCACCAGTCACTTGTTTCTATAATTTATCTTCACCAGTCATTTGTTTCTATAATTTGTCTTCACCATAGTCATTTGTTTCTATAATTTGTCTTCACCATAGTCATATGTTTTTATAATTTGTCTTCACCAGTCATTTGTTTCTATAATTTGTTTTCACCAGTCATTTGTTTCTATAATTTGTCTTCACCATAGTCATATGTTTCTATAATTTGTCTTCACCATAGTCATATGTTTTTATAATTTATCTTCACCAGTCATTTGTTTCTATAATTTGTCTTCACCAGTCATTTGTTTCTATAATTTGTTTTCACCAGTCATTTGTTTCTATAATTTATCTTCACCAGTCATTTGTTTCTATAATTTGTCTTCACCATAGTCATATGTGTCTATAATTTGTCTTCTCCATAGTCATATGTTTTTATAATTTGTCTTCACAATAGTCAGATGTTTCTATAATTTGTATTCACCATTGTCATATGTTTCTAGAATTTGTCTTCACCATAGTAATGTGTTTCTATAATTTGTCTTCACCATAGTCATATGTTTTTATAATTTGTCTTCACCATAGTCAGATGTTTCTATAATTTGTATTCACCATTGTCATATGTTTCTAGAATTTGTCTTCACCATAGTAATGTGTTTCTATAATTTGTCTTCACCATAGTCATGTGTTTCTATAATTTATCTTGACCATAGTCATATGTTTTTATCATTTGTCTACACCATAGTAATGTGTCTCTATAAGTGTCTTCACCATAGTCATATGTTTCTATAATTTTTCTTCACCAGTCATTTGTTTCTATAATTTGTCTTCACCAGTCATTTGTTTCTATAATTTGTCTTCACCAGTCACTTGTTTCTATAATTTATCTTCACCAGTCATATGTGTCTATAATTTGTCTTCACCATAGTCATATGTTTCTATAATTTGTCTTCACCATAGTCATATGTTTCCATAATTTGTCTTCACCATAGTCATATGTTTTTATAATTTGTCTTCACCATAGTCATATGTTTCTATAATTTGTCTTCACCATAGTCATATGTGTCTATAATTTGTCTTCACCATAGTCATATGTTTTTATAATTTGTCTTCACCATAGTCATATGTGTCTATAATTTGTATTCACCATAGTCATATGTTTCTATAATTTGTCTTCACCAGTCATTTGTTTCTATAATTTGTCTTCACCAGTCATTTGTTTCTATAATTTGTCTTCACCATAGTCATATGTTTTTATAATTTGTCTTCACCATAGTCATATGTTTCTATAATTTGTCTTCACCATAGTCATATGTGTCTATAATTTGTCTTCACCATAGTCATATGTTTTTATAATTTGTATTCACCATAGTCATATGTTTCTATAATTTGTCTTCACCATAGTCATATGTTTTTATAATTTATCTTCACCAGTCATTTGTTTCTATAATTTGTCTTCACCAGTCATTTGTTTCTATAATTTGTCTTCACCAGTCACTTGTTTCTATAATTTGTCTTCACCATAGTCATATGTGTCTATAATTTGTCTTCACCATAGTCATATGTTTTTATAATTTGTATTCACCATAGTCATATGTTTTTATAATTTGTCTTAACCATAGTCATGTGTTTCTATAATTTGTCTTCACCAGTCATGTGTTTCTATAATTTGTCTTCACCATAGTCATTTGTTTCTATAATTTATCTTCACCAGTCATTTGTTTCTATAATTTGTCTTCACCAGTCATTTGTTTCTATAATTTGTCTTCACCAGTCACTTGTTTCTATAATTTGTCTTCACCATAGTCATATGTGTCTATAATTTGTCTTCACCATAGTCATATGTTTCTATAATTTGTCTTCACCAGTCATTTGTTTCTATAATTTGTCTTCACCAGTCACTTGTTTCTATAATTTGTATTCTCCATAGTCATATGTTTTTATAATTTGTATTCACCATAGTCATATGTTTTTATAATTTGTCTTAACCATAGTCATGTGTTTCTATAATTTGTCTTCACCATAGTCAGATGTTTCTATAATTTGTATTCACCATTGTCATATGTTTCTAGAATTTGTCTTCACCATAGTAATGTGTTTCTATAATTTGTCTTCACCATAGTCATGTGTTTCTATAATTTATCTTGACCATAGTCATATGTTTTTATAATTTGTCTTCACCATAGTCAGATGTTTTTATAATTTGTATTCACCATTGTCATATGTTTTTATAATTTATCTTCACCATAGTCATATATGTTTATAATATGTCTTAACTATAGTCATGTGTTTCTATAATTTGTCTTCACCATAGTCATGTGTTTCTAGAATTTGTCTTCACCATAGTCATATGTTTCTAAAATTTATCTTCACCAGTCATATGTTTCTATAATTTATCTTCACCAGTCATTTGTTTCTATAATTTATCTTCACCAGTCATATGTTTCTATAATTTATCTTCACCAGTCATTTGTTTCTATAATTTATCTTCACCAGTCAAATGTTTCTATAATTTGTCTTCACCAGTCACTTGTTTCTATAATTTATCTTGACCATAGTCATGTGTTTCTATAATTTATCTTGACCATAGTCATATGTTTTTATAATTTGTCTTCACCATAGTCAGATGTTTCTATAATTTGTATTCACCATTGTCATATGTTTCTAGAATTTGTATTCACCATAGTAATGTGTTTCTATAATTTGTCTTCACCATAGTCATGTGTTTCTATAATTTATCTTGACCATAGTCATATGTTTTTATCATTTGTCTACACCATAGAAATGTGTCTCTATAATTGTCTTCACCAGTCATTTGTTTCTATAATTTATCTTCACCAGTGATATGTTTCTATAATTTGTCTTCACCATAGTCATATGTTTCTACAAGTTATCTTCACCAGTCATTTGTTTCTATAATTTGTCTTCACCAGTCATTTGTTTCTATAGTTTGTCTTCACCATAGTCATTATGTTTTTATAATTTGTCTTCACCATTGTCAGATGTTTCTATAATTTGTATTCACCATTGTCATATGTTTCTATAATCTATCTTCACCAGTCATTTGTTTCTATCATTTGTCTACACCATAGTCATGTGTTTCTATAATTTGTCTTCACCAGTCATTTGTTTCTATAATTTGTCTTAACCATAGTCATATGTTTCTACAAGTTATCTTCACCAGTCATTTGTTTCTATAATTTGTCTTCACCAGTCATTTGTTTCTATAATTTGTCTTCACCATAGTCATTATGTTTTTATAATTTGTCTTCACCATTGTCAGATGTTTCTATAATTTGTATTCACCATTGTCATATGTTTCTATAATCTATCTTCACCAGTCATTTGTTTCTATCATTTGTCTTCACCAGTCATTTGTTTCTATAATTTGTCTTCACCAGTCATTTGTTTCTATAATTTGTCTTCACCAGTCACTTGTTTCTATAATTTATCTTCACCAGTCATTTGTTTCTATAATTTGTCTTCACCAGTCACTTGTTTCTATAATTTGTCTTCACCAGTCATTTGTTTCTATAATTTGTCTTCACCAGTCATTTGTTTCTATAATTTGTCTTCACCAGTCACTTGTTTCTATAATTTATCTTCTAGGATTTGATTCAACCATAGTTGTATGTTTCTATACTTTTACATTACACATGCAGTAAATGCTCTTTATTCCAGGTGTTTTTAACTTTTCTGATTAGTTCCCTTGAACTACTTAGATGGACTCAGTCTAGTAAAACATTCAATGCTAATGATTACATACGAATTTAGTCTGTGCTACTTTTAGAAATCCTTTCTCCCTCCCTTTTGCGTTTATTGCATTGTTTTTTGACTTTTTTTTTATTTAGATTTGGAATTTGATGTCTGAATTTCAGAATTTGCTGACTAAATTTTATTGGTGGAAGGTTATTTCTAAAAATATTGGTGCTTTATGTGAACAAATACACATAAGAAATGTAAGGTGATTACCTGTGCTGAGGATATCAACATCTCTATAGCATTTGTTTGATGTGGTGTGTCTACTAGTGTAGCTAATGATGCACTACCCTCACTGAAAATCACAACACAAAATCATTTCAACTGCCAGCTTATACAATTTCACTAGCATTAAAATACAAATAGTCCTTTAATAATTCAATAAATAACTGTGCCTCCCTTTGTAAAGTTTTATTTCTATTTTAAAATAACCTGTGAGTTTTTGGATGTTAAAATTACAATGTGGTGTCACTTAGGCCTCACCAGTCCTAACAGCTGATACTAATGTATCTAAAAGATAGCTTGCCAGGCAAGTTAATATACATCCACTACCAGCAGTGTGTTTTAAATAACAAGGGCAATAACTCATTAATTTTTTTTCTTCTGATTTTCAATAGTCAATTTAGTGACTTAAACTGAATTTTCTTCAGATTACAGGGGCTAACATGGGTGTTAAATTTCGCAATGTCAATATGCAATATTTCAAGGGGTAATTTTTAATGTATGTTTGGTATGTTCACCAAAAAAATATTTTCTCAGAAGACTTTGATGTTTGTAAACTAAATATGATGCATATCAAAGTAATGCTATGCTACATCTTGAATATTTACAAATAAATAGCAAAATTTTAACTTACTGGGGTTTCAACAAAGTGGGACCAAACACTATACCAAGATTGGCTGCACTCATTTGGTTCTTAGCACTGTGAGATGCCACTCTGAAAATCATGAAAACAAATGCATGACCATTTTCATCAAAATCTATTTCCTTCAATCGTATGTACATGTAGCTGATTAAGTTTAAACATCTCACCTTGATTTAATAACTGATAGTCAGTTAGTTATTCAGCATTCATATATATACTGTAAGATATATTTCTATATGTTTTAAAAATAAGTTGAACTATCTGTCTACATGTATATGTTTTTAAAATAAGTTGAAACTATCTGTCTATATGTTTTAAAAATAAGTTGAACTATCTGTCTACATGTATATGTTTTTAAAATAAGTTGAAACTATCTGTCTATATGTTTTTAAAATAAGTTGAAACTATCTGTCTACATGTATATGTTTTTAAAATAAGCTGAAACTATCTGTCTATATGTTTTTAAAATAAGTTGAACTATCTGTCTACATGTATATGTTTTTAAAATAAGTTGAAACTATCTGTCTATATGTTTTTAAAATAAGTTGAAACTATCTGTCTCATATGTTTTAAAAATAAGTTGACTATCTGTCTACATGTATATGTTTTTAAAATAAGTTGAAACTATCTGTCTATATGTTTTTAAAATAAGTTGAAACTATCTGTCTATGTTTTTAAAATAAGTTGAAACTATCTGTCTACATGTATAAAAATAAGTTGAACTATCTGTACATATATGTTTTTAAAATAAGTTGAAACTATCTGTCTATATGTTTTTAAAATAAGTTGAAACTATCTGTCTATGTTTTTAAAATAAGTTGAAACTATCTGTCTTATATGTTTTTAAAATATGTTGAAACTATCTGTCTATATATTTCAAAAATAAGTTGAAACTATCTGTTCATATGTTTTTAAAATAAGTTGAACTATCTGTCTATATGTTTTAAAAATAAGTTGAAACTATCTGTCTATATGTTTTTAAAATAAGTTGAAACTATTTGTCTACATGTATATGTTTTTAAAATAAGTTGAACTATCTGTCTACATGTATATGTTTTTAAAATAAGTTGAAACTATTTGTCTATATGTTTTTAAAATACGTTGAAACTATCTGTCTATATGTTTTTAAAATAAGTTGAACTATCTGTCTATATGTTTTTAAAATAAGTTGAAACTATCTGTCTTATATGTTTTAAAATGGGTTGAACTATCTGTCTATATGTTTTTAAAATAAGCTGAAACTATCTGTCTCTATGTTTTTAAAATAAGTTGAAACTATCTGTCTATATGTTTTTAAAATAAGTTGAAACTATCTGTCTATATGTTTTTAAAATA
This sequence comes from Nipponacmea schrenckii, assembly GCA_030562195.1. Lineage (NCBI taxonomy): Eukaryota > Metazoa > Mollusca > Gastropoda > Lottiidae > Nipponacmea > Nipponacmea schrenckii. Next base: position 14,221,932 of record CM060200.1, on the reverse strand, counting down.
AGTTGAAACTATCTGTCTACATGTATATGTTTTAAAATAAGTTGAAACTATCTGTCTATATGTTTTTAAAATAAGTTGTACATAATGTATATAAAGTAAGTCATGGTAAAAAATATTACAATCTACTGGAGCATTGAACAGCTTCTGAGTGCACTAAAAAAAAGAGAAAGAAATAAAAACCTTTGTAAATGATGCATCAATACAGCTGATGTTTTATAATTTGATATGGGAAGCTTTTGTACAATATAATGGTAAGTTTCAACTGCTTGGTCATTTGTTATTCTCTTCTCCATGAACTCCTATAAAATACAAATTTGCATTAATGTTTTATCTATGAACTTTTGGGGCAAGGATCGTCGATGCCTAAAATCAATTACATGAATTAGATTCATTATATTTTGTAGAATCAATATTTTATTCATTAACTGAAAGGGATTCAGAATCATTATTGTAGAGTCATGTACATTTTTACATATACATTAACATTTTGCCATTAAAGGAATACTGTGTCATATAATCAACATGGCCAACAACAGCCAACTGATTATTGAAAAAAGCTTAATAAATTAAGTGTTTTGCAATAGTTACTTAATTTTGAGAATTTACCCGATTTTACACAGATTCTTTTACTTGATAGACGCCAGGTAAGTTCACTGGTGAATTTCTACTCATATTGACCATTCTTGAAAACTAAAATTTTATGTCCATTCTAGGACGCAGTATTACTTTTAGAAGAGATTAGAATACATGTAACATGGAGGGAGAGAAGTTAAAGATCAATGAAAAGACAGACTAAGATCATTTTGTATTTTCAATAAAGAGATGGGTTTGTTGGAATATTTGTTGTGATCTAAAAATAAAGTCGATACACATTGAAATGAAAAACCCTGAGCCTAATAGTGCATCTAAGTTTCAAATATGAGAGGGAACTACTCTCTCCCTTAAACTAATCATATTCTTAACATACAAGATTTGTTTGAGCAGTTTAAGTATTCAAAATGGTAAATGTTCTGCATATAATATATCCATTATGAATACATTGAATCCTAATGTAATAACTTTATAATTACATCAATTTCCGAGTTAAAAGATTTAAATTCTTTTTACCTTTGCTGTTTTAATGAACTCTGGATATAACTTAAAGGTCATCAGTGGCTCTGGCAGCTGAAAGTAATTATCTAACTGATTTAATTGTAATTTCAGTATAATTTTTGAAATAATATAACAATCTTCAAAACCCTTATACACTATTAGTATGTTTCAATTCTCAATGGGACAAGTTTGCCATTGGCTAAAAAACTACCATAGTCTCAGAATCATAAAATTAGAACGACATAATTGCTTTATGCATCTCCTGAACACAGGAAGTAAAAGAATTGGTACATGAAATTCCTCGTTTAAGGTCTTTTTGAAGAAATTAGGGGATTTTTGTACATTTCTAGTACTTATAAAACTATTACATATATTAAAGACCCAAAACTACCCTTGAAAATGTTGAACCTGTCCCGTTATGATTATTTCTGATTTAATAAAATGGATACTGTGAAAGCATGATTATGAGATAGCATTTGATTGATGTTAACATTATTTTGAATCTATCTGCAGTATTTTTGGACCTCCTAATTGACCCTAATGATACTTTAAAAAAAGGTTAGGTTGACAAGATAAGAATTTTCATTTTCAGTTCATTCTTAGGTGATAAGGATACCAAATGTCATCAAAACAATCCAAAAACCAGCTCTCTATTATGTCCACAAAGAATTCAAGAACAAGGGCAATAACTCAGTCAATATTTTTCAATTGGTCTGTTTTTAATAGAGTTCATCCTTGGGTGATAAAGTTTCATCACATCAATCAAGAAACCAGTTCTCATATCGTGTCCACAAAGAATTCAAGAACAAGGGTAAAAACTCATAGAAATAATTTTCGATTGGTTTGATTTTCAATAGGGTTTATCCTTAAGTGATTACAAACACTCACACCAAATTTCATCAAAATCCATCCAGAAACCAGCTCTCTATCCTGTCCACAAAGAATTCAAGAACAAAGGTAGACGTGTTTTCAAGAACAAGGCAAATAACTCGTATCAATGATTCTTTGATTCGTCTGATTTTCATTAGGATTCATCCTTGTGTTAAAACAAACACTTGAACCAAGTTTTGTCAAAATCCATCAAGAAACCATCTGTGTATAATGAATACAAGAACAAGGGCAATAACTCATAGTAATTATATTTTGATTGCCCTCAATCCAGTCCACAACAATTGTGGATGGATGGATGGGATACTGCGTATGTGACCGTAAAACTATTAATTCTCTATTGCTACATGACAAAAAGCTGGCTTTTTGCGTTTCCACTGAGTTCCAAAAAGCTTGGTTTAAAGCTAGCTTTCATCTGGCCAATGGCAAATTGCCAAACGCAAAAAGGGAGGTTTTCACTACCAAAACCGTAATGGTTCTGCAATTTAACAAGTGGAAACATAGTTATTCCATTAACCCTTTATATGTATCCACATTGTTATCACCTTAAGTCACCACCAGTGCTATATATTCTCTCTGATCCGTGATTTTGTACCATTACTTGATAAAGACGAGAGTATCATTATTGAAACGTCACAAGTTATTTAATAAATTAATTGTTATCCAATTAAAGTATGTTCACTAACAAATCAGTCAGAGCTTCTTAGTAAATGAAATTAATTAGTAACTTACATGTCTCAGATATTGTTTCAATACACTTGATAACACATTGGGATGTACATCATCTAATATAACTGATGCAGGATCAATTTCAAATCTTTGACACAGTTTTTCTACTGTACTTTTTACTCCAGACACTCTGTATAAACCCTAGACCAACATATCAACAGAACGTATTTACATAAAAACAACAATACATGACACCTTTCATTTTATTAGCTGTTTTAATCATAGCCATTATATTACTTTATTGAACAAAATACAAACCACTTCTCCTAAAGCTCTCAATTGTGTTTGAGAGAAAGTGTCCATTATGTCCATTGAGTTATATGACTTCATTAGCCAAATCAAGATTAAAAAAGGAGGATGTAAAAATATATATTCCATTTAAAGTTTATTTAAATATCTACCTTGACTTCCATTCCCCTTTTTTCTACCTCAGCTACACACTTCAGTATAATAGGTGGTATCTGTACATTTAATTGGTGAACTTGTTCTTGAAAGTCTACACCGAATGTTGTATTCCGACGCCCAGTTTGATGCTAAAAACAATGAGGCAGGAGAATTGAAAGGTTGAACAATTTAATGTTTATCTGATCAAATTGCCAGAGTTTGTCAGTTGGTATGGTATATAGAAGATTTGTGATGCAACCGTCAATATTGATTTTATTAGTTTCACAAATCAGCTGTCGTATAGTTACTCAATTCATCTAGATCAGTTAGACATTCTCTTAAATGCAAAATGAAATGAATGGAGTTTTATGTCCTACTCTTCTGCACCGTATGGGCTGATGAAGACAGTCTCTTAAATGCAATCAGATTACATCATTGAATTATCACCATTATAAGAACACATTAGTAAACTTTCACAACACTGTAAAAATTGATCCTTCATTACAGATCTATTCTTGCCTTCACTTCTCAGTGCAATTCTGTATGAGAATATTTCAGCAAATATAAGAAAAACTGATACCTTCAAAATACCAGGGACATCTAAAACTTCATCTCCAACTGTCATGGTTCTCTTGAATTTTCTTTCATCATCTAGATGATAATAAAAAAATATTTCAAAAAAAATAAATCCACAGAGGAGAAATGTTCATTGCAGCTATGGCAGACTTAAAGGAGCAGTATGTTAACTTTTTATTGTTAGATGTTGTAAATTATACTTTTGTAAAAGGTTTCTATAATATACATTTTAAAAATTATGTTTTTTAATTAATCAACGTGAAATTAATTCAAAGAGCAGTTATCTATTAAAAGTAGTTTTTGTCTTCGGCCAGTCTGTAAAAAACCTTCATTCCATTTGTTTAACCACAACCAGTCATATTTCTGCCCCCTAAAATGCCGTGATTATGTGATGCAAAAACAAGGTGTATTCCAGAAGCATTAGACAATCAATTGCAAATCATTTCAATTCAACATTAACTTATTTTATATTCATAATATAGGTATCTGTATCTTATTCAACCAAAACCAAATGATTGCAAAAAGAGACTAAATACCCAACGTGATAATCAAATTTTCCTTTCTCCCCCAACCAAACCCAACCCTGTCAAACGCTTTTATAAAGAACTCCCAAGATACTTTTAGACCAAATATTTCGTCACTGCTTATCAAAGAAATAAAAATCTGAGTAATGTTCATATCTATGACAAATTAGACCCCCCTTCATCAACTTCCTGAAGCAATTTATACATTAGTTTTCCATCACCAAAACAAGACTTAGCCATCACAAAAACCTGTAAGTTGTAAACTTGAATGCAAAAATATTTTACAGTACTAGCTTGCCAGGCTATTTTAACAATTATAACTAATATCTATTGCTTGCAAAGAAATTTCTGGTATAATGAGATCGATTTTTGGCAACAAAACATAAGGTAAAAATAAGAGCTTCCGTCTGAGCTCAGTTTTTGGGTTTTGTAAAAAATAGCTATTCCTTTGGAGGGAATTAATCTGAATTATTTAACTTGATACAACTGATTCTTCTGAAATCAAATGCTTTCTAAGAAAGAAAGAAACAACTTAGAATAACAACTTAGGTTCACAAGTCCGCCGAGACAGGAATCCTTTCTACCAGCTGTTCCTTGGCCAAAGCTCTTGGCATTGACCTGTCCTGGAAAATCCATACCCATTTACAGCTGGGTGGACTGGAATTATGAGTGAAAGTGACTTAACAACGCCGATCGAGATTAGAATGTATCTATGCAGATGACGTCATGATGTAAAGAACCAACACTCTAAAAACTGTGCTAAAGAAGTTAACACATATGTCAGATCCAATTATACTTACTTATAAAGAAATCTTCTCGTAACTCTTCTAATGATCTATGTTTGGAGGCAAATCTTGGACTAGTTTGATTAGATTCATCTGATTTATGACTAGTTTCACTTGTACTGTCAGTATCACTTATACCATAATTCTGACCCCATGCTTTCATCGGTGTTCTACTAATATCTGAAATATTTATAACATTTTAATTTCAAGTAGTCTATTATAAATATTCCTCTAACTAAGGCCGTACAAAGTAAATTGTCTGTTTTACAGGCCCCGCGCGCTCCAGTAAAATACCCTGCGCTCCAAAACTATTTATTGACATTTTGGAATAATTAATAAATAATGCGCGCGCGTCTCCAAAATTGTGTGTAAAATAGAGTTATTTCCCCGTTCCCGAAAATATTTTTACCATAATTATCTCCCTTGACGTTTAACGAAAAACCGGAAGTGGCTTAGAATGCGTTTTTCATCACCGAAAAAAAGATTTTCTTCTACAACTTTAAACTGAAATTGATTCTGATACAATTTAACGTTCGAAAATACAATTATTTGCGGAAGGAAGAACAATTATGAAAATTATTCACTTTCGTGAGGACATTCCAGACATTAAATTAATCTTAATCTTGAAGATTTGGTTTCTGGATAATAATGGTGGAACAAATCGAGACCCGTTACAATTAGAAGTAAAAGAATGCACCGGGTTTTTTTCTGCTATTGATTTGAAAAAGTTAATATTTATGCAAAAATGGGAACGAATACAAGAAAATACGAATTTTATACGTTCCAATACGATCGATTTTCTCATTATTGGTATCACTCAACACATTCCGCTTTACTAAAGTAAAAACCGGAAGTACTCCGTTAGTACGAGTTATAGAAAAATCGGCATTTGTAACATAATAAGCCTAGATAAAAATTATTAAAATAGAAGTTCGATCTAATCAGATTGTTCTGTTCTTGTCATGTGATGTGATGTATGACAATTTGTTCCAAAATTTCCAATAATTATTACCATACAATGGCGTTTTAAAATACAGTTTACAGATGGATAGAAATGGATTAGTACTGTAGTAGAATAACATTGTCTTGACATAATATTATCAGCCCTGAAGCACCCTAAGTGCATCATTGTCAGAGGTAGTAAATATGCTGGAATGATTACGTTTATGTGAAGTTGAAAGGTAAAAAAGTTCTGTTATTTCTTTCAACTATTATCATTCAAACCCAAAAAACATCAGCTGATAGTTGCATCTCAATGGTGATTTAAATCTATTTTTTAAATTTGTGGAAATAAATAATAAATAGCTTCGCTCGCTCCAATTTCCTTTGGTGCCAAATTTAAAAAAGCGCTTATAAATAATAAATAATAAATTCGCCCTCTCGCCCCATTTTTAAAAAAAAAAGGCCTGTAAAACAGACAATTTACTTTGCACGGCCTAAAATAGAAAATTTAGTAAAAATATTAGATGTATACATTGAGATGTATTTAGTCATATTGAAAACTTTGATGATGTCAGATGCAAGATCAGTAATAGGATCATATTGTTACTTATTCTTAGAAGTAAAAGTTTTTTTCAACTTAGCTCTAAATCTGTAATAGTGTTCACAGCTCGCCAGTTTAATTTTAAATCTATGTACGTCCATAATAATTTGCAAGTTGAAATTACGAATTATGATATAATACAATTTAGATACTTCTGAGACAATTTACATATATTCAAGCCCTATATCTACCCTAAAAATGGTAACCATGGACATTAGCAAATAAAAATTCAAATCATAATCAGAGACAAACTCCAGTTTTTAGATCTTGATTTTTAATTGAAATGGCAGATTTATCTTCTATCTATCTAGAATATTCCGTCTAATGATACAATCTCAAAATCTTGAGTTTATATTGTTATTCCAATCGAATACATAAAAATTTACATTTGATAAAACTATAAAAATTCATAAATCATTACTTTTTTATTGGCAAAAAAATTGTCGGCCTTATAGTGAGAATTATCGAGCAGCCTTCTGACAACTACATGTACTTATAAATACACTCCCAGTGTTTTACTGCAAATTTAATTTAAATGCAAACAACTATCATAATATTTCTATAACCAACCTTTCTTAGATGATAGTGACGGTGACCCTTCATTAGAGTATTCTCCAACATCAGACGATTCATTGGACCGAACACTGGATTTTCTATTAACTTCTCTAGAAACAAAAAAAGATATATTTAATCAAATGGTAATATGCATTTCAGATGTACATCATACACAATATCTAGTTCCTTGCATATCATACTTAAGGAATGTCGAAAAAGTAGCCAGAAACTTCACCAACTGTTCACAAGCCATTGTTGTATATTAATTATTCAGTAATAGTAAAGAATAATATTTCTAAATACAAGACTTCCATCTATCTAAAGTATTTAAATATAAAATATACAGTATTAAGTACAAAATAAAGGTTTAAGACAGACGTAACTTACAGATAATCTGTCTTGAAAGGTTCAAACACAAACATTTCTGCTTTAGATTGAGAAACAGGCAACCTCCTCACATATTCAGCATACTGACTTCCAACTTCATAGTTCTTACTTGTTTCACATAATGTCTGATACTGTAATGAATAATATATTATCATAATGTCTGATACTGTAATGAATAATATATTATCATAATGTCTGATACTGTAAAAGAACAATATTATATTATAATGTCTGATACTGTAGTGAACAATATTATATTATAAGGTCTGATACTGTAATGAATAATATTATATTACAATGTCTGATACTGTAATGAACAATATTATATTATAAGGTCTGATACTGTAATGAATAATATTATTATAATGTCTGATACTGTAATGAACATTATTTTATATATAATGTCTCATACTGTAATGAACAATTGTATATTATAATGTCTGATACTCTTATGAACATTATATTATAATGTCTGATACTGTAATGAACAATATTATATTATAATATCTGATAATGTTATGAGAAATAGTATATTATAATGTCTGATACTGTAATGAACAATATTATATTATTAAGTCTGATACTGTAATGAACAATATTATATTATTATGTCTGACACTGTAATGAACAATATTATATTATTATGTCTGATACTATTATGAACAATATTATATTATTATGTCTGATACTGTAATGAACAATATTATATCATTATTTCTGATACTGTTATGAACAATATTATATTATTATGTCTGATACTATTATGAACAATATTATATTATTATTTCTGATACTGTAATGAACAATATTATATTATTATTTCTGATACTGTAATGAACAATATTATATTATAATGTCTGATAATGTTATGAGAAAGATTATATTATAATGTCTGATACTGTAATGAACAATATTATATTATTATGTCTGATACTGTAATGAACAATATTATATTATAATGTCTGATAATGTTATGAGAAAGATTATATTATAATGTCTGATACTGTAATGAACAATAGTATATTATAATGTCTGATAATGTTATGAACAATATTATATTATAATGTCTGATACTGTAATGAACAATATTATATTATAATGTCTGATACTGTAATAAACTACATTATTTTATAATTTCTGACCCAATATAGAAACTTTCTTTATATAACCATCAAAGTGACATGAGATACTTCAATTGTCAACAATAGAAAGATCAGTTGCATCCTAAACAAAATAAACCCCAATAATGGAAAAGATTCTGTAAATAAGTATAGCACAGTCATTTGCCTGATCATCAACAATTTCAATGACAAAGAATTTGACAATTGTATCCCTTTAAATCAACTTACTTGTAAAGGTAGTGATGCTGTTACTGTATGTAGAAGATGAAAATATTCTGAAGTCACCTAAAAAAAAAGAAATATCAGATCAAGTGTCTGTAACTGAAAGTGATTTGAGCATATTATTGAGTCTCACCATCAGCAATAGATCAACAAAACTTGTTTTTATTTATGATTTTGTACAATGTAACCAAATAGGTTAATTAGAAAATACATTACACCGCTAGTAGTGTCAAGTTTCCATGTCTGAATATATAAACTGCAACCAGTATTGACAAACAACACTTGCTTGTAAATGAAACATGTGATATGCATACAATGCTAATACATAATTAAAGCCAGTCCCTAATCTATAAGAAGTTTTTCAATATACATAATAAATTATAAACATTTATAGCAAATTTTTAATCCTTAACTCATGAAAACTTCCTATAAATATCACAAATATACACATATTTCAAATGAACTCTCTACTTGGAGAGGTAAATCACCAAATAACAGTATTATTTAAATTTACTAACATTCATACTTTAATATCATCTTGTGCTAAATTAAGTTTGAATGAGAAACAGAGATTATAGCTAGACTATTGTTACATATAATTGAGAAATTCAAACAGTTGTCATTTGTACAGACTGGATAATAAAAATAACCCTATTTGATCTTCTTGATTGGTCTTGTGATTTCCGAGACTAACTGTTTCTCACAATCATTAATTGACATAATTATGAGCCAATAATATTTAAATACAAAGGAAATAAGGAACTTATCTTGAAGATTATTTAAGAACAAATCATATTTGCCAATAAAAATTCCAGATAAAAAACTTACTTTTTTCATCACTTGATCACTATGCTCTATTTCTTCGCGGACTCTAGCTAAATATTCCCCCTACAAAAAATAAAATTATGTCTGATATATTTTTAGGCTATTTAATACCACAAATACATGTGTGTTTGGATGCAGACCAAATTCTCTAGAAAAAGTATTCATTGCAATAATGGTTGCCATACTTTAATTAATACTTTGTTAGTACGGGAATAAAAAGTAAATTATAAAGTAAATATTACATTTAAAAAGTGTGATTTTAGCCAAAGTTTCACTTTAGTCACTACAATGGATAAGTCACTTTTTATTGGAACATGCTGACGTATCCTATGATTGAAGACTCAAATATAATTGATTAATGTGACTTGTTTCGTTATTTATCGACGTTACTCATACTTTCTTGTGTGACATGCTTCATTTTTGTTCTGCGAACTGTTTCAAAGCATGTGCTTAAATTTGACGATGTCTGGGCGACTGCTGCAATCTAGACGTCCTGAAGAATGCCTGTATTGAGTACTAATGAGTGATCTAGAACTTCCCTTCTGGGACTTGGTGTGAAGTTTCAACAGAATGCATGGCTGTATGGAGAGAGATGGAGGTAACTTTGAGAAAGCCTGAGTGTTATTTTTCAAATAAAATGTTGTTTTCATACTTTAACATAAAGTGCCACTTGTATTGCTATTTTATAAGCATTTACCTTCAATTTTTCTAGTTCTTTATGTTTACAGTTTGTTTCAGCTACACAAGCCTTATAAGTAGTTTCTGCTTCAGCTGCCTGTAAAGAGATATAATCATCTTGTCATCCAAACAAGATATATCCATATGATAATGATGAAATGGTCCAAGACCCTTGATACCAGTCTTCAGTCAATTCAGCGTTTTTTTTTCTTGAATTGTAGAATAATATTATGGGAAGGTGAAATTGATTTTGTGGACCGTAGATTGAACACATGAACAAACTAGATCAATTTATACTATTTGGCTCAGTTTTTACCTTGTGCATAGCCTCTTCCTCTAATTTTTTCTTCTTTTCTAGTTTATCTCCTTCAGCTTTATTAACAGCCAGTCTAGCTCGCTCATAATCTTGTTGACGCGTCATATAAAGGGATTGAGCTCTATTTAAATTTGATACTGCTTCATGCTTTACATGGAAAGAAAAATAATGCATAAGATCACTATTCATAACCATGCACGTCTATTTAGCCGATTCAGAATCGGCCCACACTATGGAGTCATAGTTGAAGGTGAGCAGATGATGTTCAATAGTTCAGACTACTTTGATCCTAATTTCTGGTTAATGTGGAAGTCAAAAATTGGTTACATAAGTGACCTTGGAAAATCTGACGATCTAGTGCATGTGATGTCAATGAGATGAGTCAAATGCAGTCAGTGGTAGTACAACTTTAATTAGGATGTGTCAATAGTCCTAAATATTCTGCAAAATGCAGAGGGCATCTTAACAATTCACATTTGTAAGACTTTTTTGTTAAAAAGATAATAGATCTTGGAATGAACATAAAATTTGACCAAAAAGAGCTCTATTCATCAGTAAATATACCTACTGCCATAAATAACATAAAAAAACTAGGTAGTTATCCAAAAAGATGCAGTTGAATATTGAAAAACGCTTCATAAACTTAGTTTTGTGAGTTTTCTAGATTTTAAGGTATTACATTACTTTATGACACCAGGTTAGTTCACTGATGAATATATACTCATATTGACCATTCTTGAGAACTTAAATCTTATGTTCATGCTAAGAAACAGTATCCCTTTAATGATAGCTAACAAGTTTAAAACACATGTAGCATTATAAACATCTGTAAATGAAAAACACCTCTCTCGCCACTAGTACTGTTCGAATGATTTTGATGATTTCCCTGAAAAAACTGGGTTTTATCTGAGAACAATATGTGGCCATTACTGTTTAAAGATACAATGATAGCTGGCTAAAATTTTAGGATTTTCATCTTAAAATTGATGAACAGGATAGTTGAACTTTTGTTATTAGAATTGAGTCAGGTGTGTTCATACTGCTGATGCTCATTAAGTCCAAGAAATGTTATTTAACACCCAATCTCAAGTCAGTCAGTCGGACAACATAAAATGAACAATATATTAGCTGAAACAACCATTATTGAGAATGATAACAACTCATTGAAAAGGATCCTGCAATAATCAGTATTGATCTATTCCAGATTATCAGATGGGTAACCTTGAATGATAAAGAGAGATAACTCTTTTCATGTCGCCAGACTTTTAGGCAGAGGTATAGCCACCATTTGTTCCACACAAGACTATAAAATTGTTCCAAACTTACCATTTTCTTAAATTCCTTCAACCAATTCTCTTTGACAGATTTGCGTACTCTGTCATGTTCAACTTTTCTGGCAGTGAGTGGCTTAAAATCATAATTTAAATTATTGATTAGTCATACAAGAAAAACAAGCCAAGCCTTCAGACTATTGAACAGAAACACTTCAAGACATGTCTGAGGAAATTAATAAAGTTTTAATGACATTTTTCAATTGATCTTTTATTTATTGGAATAACAGCCCAAAAATATTACTTAGAATTTCTTTGTATTGATAAAAATATAAATATTAAATTTTTCAAAGATAGCCTTGAGAAACAAGGTGACATACGCCCACCAGCAGCTTTGAATCATTGTTTGTTGTCCATTCACATTTGGTTCATGTCTATTTTAAGCAGACAAAATAAAAACCAAAAGAATCTCTAAATAATTGTTGTCTGTAGAGTGAGCAGAGTTGCACTATGAAAACACGAACCTATTTCAGACACAATATTTGGGTGAAAATTATCTGATCATCATGAAAGTTGATAGGGATCATCTTCATTATGATATTGACCCACAAAAAAAAAAATCAAAAGAATTTCGTAATGAACTGTAGCCTGTAGAGTGAACACGAGTTGCACTTTATTGCTAATGAGAGTGAAAAACAGAAAAAGCCAGACATGATATTTCGGTGAAAAATTATCGGATCGTCTTGCAAATATATAGGGATCATCTTCATCATGACATTGACTATGGAAGCCGGTTGCGTCCATTCAATTTCTCGTGTTCTCGCCTTTGTTAAGAGGGCGAGAATGCGAGAACGCGAGAAAGCGAGAACACGAGAACGTGAGGGACGAGAACGCGAGAAAGCGACAACACGAGAAAACAGCGCGAGAACGCGAGAAAAAGAGGGCGACAAAGCGAGAAAAAATACCCTCGTGTTCTCGCCTTTGTAAATTTTAATAACAGACTGCTTTTCCTCGCATTCTCGACCTTCATTTTCCTCGCATTGTCGCTTTCTCGTGTTGTCGCTTTCTCAAGTTCTCGCTTTCTCGTGTTTGTAATTTGAACTTTTTTTTTCTGAAAATGTTAGTTTCCTCGCCTTCTCGCTTTCTCGCGTTCTCGCGTTCTCGCCTTCCGGTTTCTCAACAATCGATTATTACGCATGCGTATCACATGTTTTGTTTACGGGTTTTGTTTATGATGGCACAAAGATACACTTCTCTTTCGGACCCTCTTCCAAATTCACAAATGCGTTTCCTAGTGTTGCAAAATTTCACATGAAATTTCCAGAAACTTTCAGGAATTTTTGGGAAATATTGGGAAAAATTGGAGATTCAGAAAATCGTATTTGTCTCTTTTTGTATAAAACAAAACAATTGTGATTTATAAAGTCTTTTTATATAGTACACATTAAAGGTCTATGAGGTGACATATTGTTTGAATGTTGGCAAAAAGAAATGCAAAACACAAAGTTTTTTTGTCATATTTATTGCTTTGAACATTTTTACCGTAAAAAGTTAAGTCTAACGTCATTCACATTCCAGTTGCCAAAATAAATCTACCATAATCATTGCTTCTATAGTTTCCTTATATATGATGATTATAATTTTGACTACTAAGATAATGTCTGGCTCGATTTCATTTTAAGCACATCAACATATATGTACTGCTATGGCATTATGCTAAAAATGGTGCTAAAATAAAATTAAAAATGAATAATGATAACAACTAAAGCAATTTAACACAATCACGTTGAAAAAAGAATTGGTAATTCTAATTCCAATTTGGTAAATAACTAAAATATTACAAAAATCAAACTAGCCCATCAAGTGTAGAATAATTAAACATATTTAGTCAATAATTTCCACGTGAGATGTTTCAACCTCACCATCACTAAGCTCTAGAAGACTATCAGAGTTGGCTTCAAACAGTCCAAGGTTAACTTTAATAGAAACAAGCATTTGTCATTTATTAGTTTGGTGGGAGCCTTGGCGTGAATATTGCGTTCAGATATGGCCGAACTGAGAGGAGTTTGTAGAAGAATTGTATACAGCCTCGGTAACACATAGGCCTTTCCACCAGGTTTCGCAGACGCCCATACCCCTTCTCCTTTACAAAGGCACTGAACTTCACAAGGTTGTCCATTACTTTGTCCAGACGGAGATGTTAAAAATCAAATTTTGTTAAATAACTTTTTTAATTCAAAAAAAAAAAATTCAATATTTCCAAAGTTTCTGAAAATTACCAGGTAAATTTCCAAAATTACCGGAAAGTTCCCCAGCCTTTGCAGCACTAGCGTATCCTTTATTTAAATTTTATCTTTCGAGTGGCTAATTTGTTAACTTTAAGGGCTTTTATTTTTATATAGCATTAAATGGGAAACCGGAACACGAGAACGCGAGAAAGCGAGAACGCGAGAAAGCGAAAAAGCGAGAAAGCGAGAACGCGAGGAAACTTTCATTTTCAGAAAAAGAAAAGTTCAAATTACAAACACGAGAAAGCGAGAAAGCGAGAACGCAAGAAAGCGAGGAAAATGAAGGTCGAGAACGCGAGAATGCGAGGAAAAGCACTCTGTTATTAAAATTTACAAAGGCGAGAACGCGAGAACACGAGGGAAGTTTTTCTCGCTTTGTCGCCCTCATTTTCTCGCCCTGTTTCCTCGTGTTGTCGCTTTCTCGCGTTCTCGTCCCTCGCTTTCTCGCGTTCTCGCTTTCTCGCGTTCTCGCTTTCTCGCGTTCTCGCCTCCTAATTTTCAAAGGCGAGAATGCGAGAACACGAGATGGCCGTATCCGGCTTCCATACATTGACCCACAACAACAAAAATCACAAGAATTCCATAAAGAATTGTAGCCTGCAGAGTGAGCATGAGTTGCACCCTATATCTACTGGAGTGAAACAGCCAAGTTAGACACAATATTTTGGTGAAAAATTATTGGATCATCACGAAAATCAATAGAGATGACACTGACCCACAAAAAAAAAAATTAAAAGAATCAGTAAAGAATTGTAGCTTGTATAGTGAGCACAAGCAAATGTGAAGGGACCGACAGACTACCATGGTGATTACAATATACGCTCCAAATAAATTTTGGGGCATATTAAAATTCTTCATACCTCTCCAGACTATGAATCGATAAAGACATAAGAATTAATAATATATTTCTAAACCATTCATCATGCCAAATCATCTTTATTCCTTTCAATCAAAGTTTTTCATTTTACATAATGATTGGATTTCTATTTTGAGAATTGAGAAATTTAGCTTCTGTTTGGAAATTTGGAATGTGTAAATTTGCGAGAATTTGGAAAATACTTTATCATTCAGTGAAGTATCAGGAAATAATTGCCGTAGTCCACTCTCTTTTGTTCAAGAAGCAAAATCAGATGACATCACTTAAACTAATTGATAAAAGTAGTCCGTAAAGGAGTGGAGCTTATATTTTCATTTAGTTTATACAGATTTCAACCAAATGCATGTGACCGCTGTTGTCCATTCAATTGCCTATTACTGTGTAATCATGAATAAATCATTATATCATAATAGAAAGTATTTATTAAAGATGTGAATGTCTTCATATCAGTATAGTTGGTTTACAATAAACACATGTGAAGTAAGATATATCTTACTCCACAACTTCCCCAGACAATCTATGAAGTAAGATATATCTTACTCCACAACTTCTCCAGACAATCTATGAAGTAAGATATATCTTACTCCACAACTTCTCCAGACAATCTATGAAATAAGAAAGTTATTAACATACCTCTATAAACTGACTTGTCATTAATAATGTTTGTGTTGTTTGACAGTTACTACTAAACTCCATATCCTTCAAAATATGTTTTTTTTATAAATAAATTTTTTTTTTTATTGCACTGTCTATGCAAGTGGGTATAGATTATCTTGTATGGCCATTTCTGACCATTGATATATCATTGTTACTTATATGGATACTATCTATATATTACTTTATCATTTGTATTTTCATATTACTGATTACATTAAGAGAACCACATTGAAGCTATTAAAAGTAATAAATATACAAGAAGTTAAAAAAAAGCCATTATATGATTGTGGACCTAGAACATTTATCCAAAAGTTATTACACTCCTTAAAGTTTTTTATAACAAGAAACACAAGGGAAAAAATAAATATGGTATAACACACATCTGTCATGACAAGGTTCATAACTTCATAAGAAGGGATTGAAAACATGGGAATATATAGCATTTAAGAGTAAACATAATAAAAAAGCTAAACCAATAAAAGAGGACAATCAAAGCAAAAATGCAGGGGTGGGGTGTATTAGTACCTTGTTATTAAAGAAATGTGTTATACCATAATTTATTCCCTTGTGTTCCTTGTTATATTTACATGCAACTTTTAAATGTCGTTCAAATCCTTATAAGTACCCGGTACAAAGCAGTTTATAAACTGGCCGTGGCCACATTAACTACAACTACATGTAGTCATTCACAGTCATCTAACTTTCTTTTCCCTGAGTTCAGTAGATAATGATAAATACAAAATTGACTTACTTGTGTCAGTACAGTACAATATACTGATTGAAGTGGTAAAAAGCCCTGAAATTTTCAGAATTGACAATAAATACCAGTAGGGTATATCTACCACTATTAATAATATCCCACTAACCATCCTTGCCACCTTAGACAATTTTTTAACCTCAGGAGACATTTAGGGAACACAATTTTATGGGATACTACTCAAGAGTTTTATTGTACACAAAGTTTTAACAATTTACACTGTCATCATCATTACCTAGGAAAAGTAAATCATATCCTTATTATGTATCTATCTGCTTAACAAATAATGTAATATTGTACTGGTAGTCAAAAAAAAATCTATTAGAACCTTAAAAACATTATATATATACCTCATCAGCCAAGTTTTGTTTAGTTGACTGTACAAGTTTTTGAAGGTTTCTGGAATACTCTATTTCTAAAAATACAGAAGATTTACAATAATTTTGATGAAATATGCCAAATAAAATTTTGTTTAACTATACAATTCGATGCTTAAAGCTCTTAATGGTGTCAATCAGTCAAGTCAGAGTTGAGTGACATGAGATCTTTTGGTGTCATGGGAAAAAGATCGATATAGACAGACTATAGGCAGTCCATCAATCAACACTTTGTGCTATTACAAAGTTCTCAAATTATTAAATAATAATAAAAAAATAAATTTGTTGCAATGCATAGAGTAAGATACATTATATCATTTATTATCACTTCAACATATTGTATCCATATCTATAGGGCTGTCGATTTATATTTTTCCCATTTTGTCATTTATTAAATATTTGTAAACATATATTCTTTCAATTCCATCCATAGAGAAAAGGTCATGCATATTGCAAGGATAACAGACCTAGCATTGTGACATAAATGCCTCTAGCTCATTGTCGGGAAACAATTGTCTGGACGTTTTCTATCACTTTACTGACAATGTCCTTCACCTTCTTTAAAAGACTGATGTAATTTGAGGTTCTTTCAAATAGGTATCGGCACCCTCAGTATCCTCCATAACTTCCTCAATTTCGGGCCCTATACAGGAGCACTTGCCATATACAGGAGCACTTCTCATGTAGGTTCAATTTCATGGAGGAAATGAAGCTTCGAGACTTAAACTACCATTTGTCTAGTTTGTAGACTTTTACTGAGGATACTGATAGCCACAAACAAATCATGCAAAAATGCAGTCAGAAACATAAAATAAGTTGTAAGGTGATCATACAAAGAAGCCACCGTTTTGTCATAGTCAAAAGACTCATGCAACATTTTTAGCAAGGATGGTAATGTTTTGATGATGTTGTCGATTGCCTGTGTCATGGACAACCAACAAACATTATGGACCTCGTAGGGTCTCGGTTTTGCTGGTCCAAGATGTCCTGCCAGACTTTTAGTTTTGAGAGCTGTTTCGGCTTTATGATAATATATATATATAACATAAATGTGCTCCACTAAATTAGGAAGGACTTGTGATGACCCATCACAAATTCTCAATTTCCTTAGAAGGGAGATTTGTTCTACCCTGTACGTTTGCGAGATTCAACACCTCCCTTCTCCAAAATCTAACACATTTGTTTAACCCTTTAACTGCCACAGTTGTAATATTGCATCATTTACCTGTGCAGGTGCTACTTTAAACTTTATGTTAAAAATATCAAATGTTCATTAACCCTTTAACTGCCAAATAATTTTTCAGTGAAGCGACAAATGTAGTTCAAAAGCAATAGACTTTGGACAGTGTCATTGAATATAATCTTCAGTGACATTTGCTTGTTACCATAAAAATATGTTATTTCATTTTAATCAACATTCCAGAATATTCAAAAAGAAAAATGACATCATGATATAAATGAGTAATCACTATGTAAAATGAAATATCTTGTCTCTCTATAAGAAATAACATTATTTGATGGACATTTTCACAGGTTTTTCTTGAATATCCATGCCTTTTTTTTACAAATTTTTACCAATATTAAAGTCACAGAAGATCTAGCAATAGAAATCAACTTACCCAACAATGCTTTCTTCTCGATATAACTCATAATGTCTCGAGCATATTTAGACCAGGCTTTGGCTCTCTGAAGAGCAAGGTCTAATCCAGCTTCAACTTGAACTAGAATGCTGTCCACATCATTTTCAAATAGAGGTGCTAGAAGAAAGTAAAAATTATTGGGATTTAAAGATCAATGTTTCAATTTGTCACTTCAAAGGAGTCTGGCCTTTGTGCTTCAAATTAGCTGGATCATAATAATATATGGCAAATATGGATGGATGTTTGGTTGCAATCAAAATGATCAAAATTCCAAAACATACATCTCTTTTAGTAATGAGATTGATGAAAAAAAATTGAAGTTTTGTAATACTGTTTTTTTGTGTTTAAGATATAAGAAATATCGGTCTTCAATATTTTGAGAGAACAAATGGACCATTATTCAATCAGCATAGAGAACAAAAGATCCTAAGTCCTCAACTGTCTAGATAGCACTTCTCTATACCACAGATATAATGTATATTAATAATACAAAATACAATCTAAAACATTCAATATTTTCAATACCTTCTACGGATCCATTAGCACATTCTTTACCAGTCTCCTCACCTCCAGCAGTGGTTAAATTATCAAACGACTACAAAATATAATACCTTACTTCTACAAACGATGTCAAACTTTTGAAGAGAATTAATTCAAATTTAGTACAGTAGTTACATAGATAATAAGTGTAGTGGTCAATATGTTTCTGAATTGTTTGTTAAAAAACAACAGGATGAATGGAGTTTTACGTTCTAAGCTTCTGTACTTTTGAGCAACACCATGCAGTGTGCAATGAGGGAAATTTTTCCAGGACAGCAGCACTAGCCTTATATTTTTGTGAATTCCAACTGTCGATGGATATTAAACACGCACAGTCTGTAGCACATGCCTCTGTTTTTTGTCTCATCTGAATGACTACAGATGCTTTTTCCATGTCAGTACCTCTGACCTGCATCACTGACAATGGGAAACCAGACTGAAAAATCTAAATGTTCATCTCGACCTTTGATGGAATTGAACCCTGAACCTTCAGGTAAGCCAGCAGTTGTCTAACTCACTGAGCCACCGTAGTTCTAGATAACATATGGAGAACAGTATAAGAATATGACAAAATATACATAAATATCATGTTATATACAAGAAGTTTCACAAACATTATTTACATTGAAGATTCTATTTACTCTCCTAATTTTTAGCTTTTCTTCAATGTTTTAGTAAAAGGAAAATATTAGATAAACTAACCTTAGTTCTGCCATCAGACACTATATCTAGTAAAACATCTCCCATCAAATACTCAGAAACACTGTAAATATTGAATTAATATATATAGTATCAAAACATTCTAAATATAACTCAATAAAAATAAGATATGTATAATAGTATGTTTTAAAAGTACTTTTTTTGCCTACAATCACACTTTACTTGTTTTCTTACAATCACCCCTTCACTATTTTGCCTACAATCACCCTTTACTATTTTGCCTACAATCACCCTTTACTATTTTGCCTACAATCACCATTTTGCTTACAATAATCTTTCACTATTTTGCTTACAATCACTCTTCACTATTTTGCTTACAATAATCTTTCACTATTTTGCTTACAATCACCCTTCACTATTTTGCTTACAATCACCTATACTATCAGTCAAATTCCTTTAGTTTATTTTTAAGATTTATGTTTTTCATCATCAACCGAAGGCAAAACATCTGATCTTTGTGATCAAATGTGTGTTTCTGAAAACATGGCCAGAATCCCACCAAGAACTTTGTGTAACGGTAACGTAAGCACACACTGATTAGGTCAGAGTCAAAATCTTTATCACTAATAGGCTTTTATCTTCCAAAATCACCCAATTAATTTGGAGAGAATTGTGAATTTACTAACAATTAATAAAAATTAAAATTACCTGCTACTAAAAGCTAGAGCTAACTGATCAATACAATCACAGAAACTACCAATATCTTCACTTAATATACAGTTCTGGTAGTCATAATCTATAACGCAATAATAGTATACCAATAACACAATAAAATCACATAGAAATAGTATACTATAAACACAATAAAATAACATAGAAATAGTATACTATAAAAACAATAAAATTATATAGAAATAGTATACTATGAACACAATAAAATTATATAGAAATAGTATACTATGAACACCAGCTCCTTTTGCCAATCAAGAGTACCGACTGTTAGTTCATTCTAGGAAATTAGTACGACATTCAAACCTCCAACTTCGAATACTTAATGATAGTCAGACACTCTGCTGTTTGATTCATTGTTCAAATTGTACAGGTGTTAACAGGTGGTTGAGCTTGTTTCAGGTATAAGACAGCAAATCCTTATCCACTAGTTCTAGTAATACCTGTTTAAGGACTTACTCTTAATTTTTGCTATCAAATTTGCTGAAGCTGAAAAGAGATCTGTTGAATGAAGAGCTGGGTATGTTTGTAAAACATTTTTCAGTATTAGTAAAACTTCTCCAAGTCGCTCATGAGCTATAACTTTTACTTCTTCATTATCTACAATAATAACACATTAATACAGAAATGTGGTTGGGAATTAGTATAGAGATTTATTTTCACTCTTTCAGGATAAATTTTCTTCAACAGCAACTACAGGTTACAAATAAATTCTCTCCCTTTTATTAAACTGCCAATTATCCTTTTGGGCCTACTTAATAAACTTGATGAAAAGGGGAATTCTGTATTTTTGGCAGGGCGAAACATTTTTTTTCAATGGCTTGAAGTTTTTGTGCATTCTAAAAAATACTAACAAGATACTTTTAGTTAAAACTTTCAGTTAAGTTTAGGGAAACATTTCTCTATGGCTTGAGGTATCATAGGTTTCATTACTTCAGGTTTCAGGTTTAAGCACTTGACTACCTAAATAATAAGACCTCTCAACAAACTGCTCTGACTGACTGACATATACATACCTCTCCCCTCCAAAAAAGTGCTCTTTAGTTTCGCAAGGGTATCAGAAAAATCTTTGACATTTTGAGTAAGAGCTATAATATCATCTTGATTCATTATGACTGGAATTGTTCCACCATGTTCCATACAATCTACAGAGGAACTTTTCCCTTTATGCTTTGTTACAGGCATATCAACTGAAAAAAAAATGGCCAAAATGAATATCAATGTAGTTAATAGAGTTTGCGCCCCTCCAATTGTTGCATGTCACATGATCTTATACACCTTAGCACACCCAGGAAGTGTTTTTGGTCATTTCAACCGACACCTGTCTGGTTAACGTGCTCTCATTGTTTTCCCTCAACCATGAAGCGCCTCCATCCACCATAGGGTATAAATAGAAGGAATGCGACCCAGTAGCAACAGTCTCCCTGAAGAGTACACATTGTACGAAACGCGTCAGAGCGAAACGAGGTTTCTCTAAAGAGAAAGATTCCTTAAATCTTCCATTTTGTTATTATTGGTCTTTATTAATTTACTTTATTTTTATTAATAGTGATCATTTCACTTTGTTATGTGCTTTTACAGCTCATTTTTTATAAATTGATTAAGCCCCAACTAGGGATCTGTCGTTATTTGACAGTAATATAATATCTCTTGTTTAATCTTTCAATAAAAAGATACGGATATACTACTTCTCTTGAAATTAACGTTTCAATTCAAATACAGGAATCTTCATCAAGCATAATCATAATTAACAGGAATAACAAGTATAACTAGAGCCACTTGTGGTACAGAATTGGACTTTGCTAATGTCTCAAATTGCAACAAGCAGGCCTAAACATCTGATTTTCTTGGATAAACTGGCCAAAGCAATGAGGTATCTGTGTGCAAGGTACATTCTTGAAAAACGTTATTTCCTACAGACATAATTTGCTGACCCATGTAAATGGTAAATTGGAAGTTTACCCGGATGTGCCATGCCCATCTCATTTTTTGGGCAAGTATCTCATCACATTCAAAATGTATATTCACTATACAAATTTGAAGAATAGATCCCGAGATATACACACATACATTTCAAAAAAGTGGAAATACCGCAAAATGTACTTTTACTTTCAAAAATTAAAAAATTCAATTTTCATTTTAAAAACTTTTATTATACATTGTTAGAAAGAGTACAAAAAGCACTTTAAGAATTTGAAAAAATAACCCTCGAAATTAATTAGGTCATGCTCTAGAGCAGCCCAAAGTTGCGAATTTTGCTGTTAAGGGCAGCTTTAAAACCTGAAGTAGACGTCGGAGGTCAAATGTCAAAGTATCATCTAATAACCAAGATAACCAAAGTCACGGTCACCAAAGGTCAAGGTTACAAGAAATATGCCCCCGAAATTTGAAAAAATTCAACCAGATGTTGCAAAAATGCAAATCCGAAATTAAAAAATCAGCCACCACTGTTTTTTTGGCAATCGACTAAAGCTACAAGAAATGTAAACATCACAGAAATTAGACATAACCCTGAGGCCCGATTTCGAGTTTTACAAAAAAGTAACATTTCAAGATGGTGGCTTGGTCCGGATTTTTCTTCTTCGTTTTTTTGTCTTCTAATTTAATTAAGATTGACATCAATTTTGTTGCGATACATCATACAAGTTAGTCAACCTGAAGTTTAAACCCTTCTTACCCTTAAACCGGAAGTGACGCAAAAATTTTGACTCTGCTAGTTTGTTAAAATTGGTGAATTTTCTTTATACATGAAATCGGACTGGAAATAGCAAAGTTGCAAATATTTGCAAAATAAAAAAAAAAAAACTTGTGCTAAGAATTTTCGAATTTCTTAATTTTTAACTTCTATTTGGTTGGAAATTGTTTCAAGTTTCTAAAAATGCAAACCCGAAGAAAATCGATCAATAATTGCAACTTCTAGAGATAATTCTAATTTTTAGGCATGTTGCAATGTGGCACTTGCTATTCAGCAACAATTTTCCAAAATTTCTTTACTTAACAGAAGGTCATGGTATGTTGAACAGTTGATGCAAATATTACAGTTTAAGCTGTAAACTCTGCTCAGTTTTCGGAAAAAAAAAAAAAAAAAAGAATTTACAACCCGAAAACAAACCGTGAACTTTGCTAGGTAGGGTTAGGGTTAGGGTTAGGTAGGGTTGGGATTAGTGATAACAACAGAGCAAAAAAGCTAATAAGGCCTTATATAACTTATTATTGCTTGATAAAGATTCCTATATGTGAACTGAAACTATTGCAAAAATTAAAGAAAGAAGCAGTTTATCCATAACAGTGTTCTTGTTTAATTTTATATGTCCTACTAAATGTCATTCAAAGATTATAACATCAATACCAGCTAATAAACTAAATATTTTGTTCCCAAACCCTGGTTAACATGTTGTCAGTTTCAAATAAATTCCTATTTGACCAATATGAGTTGACAAATAAATAGACAAGTTTATACACTGACTTCATTTACATGACCCACATTTTGACTGCAATTTACCTTCAGTATAATTAAATTACCAAATTTATTTCATTAGTTGTTCAAAATTTAACAGTACATTTGAAATTGGTTATTGCCCTTGTTCTTAAAAACGCATCTGCCCTTGTTCTGAAATTCTTTATGGACACGATAGAGAGCTGGTTTCTTGATGGATTTTGAGAAACTTAATTTGTATGTTTGTTATAACCCAAGGATGAAACCTATTGAAAATCAGATAAATCGAAAAATATTTAATATGAGTATTTGCCCTTGTTCTAAAAAACGCTTCTACCTATGTTCTTGAATTCTTGGTGGACACGATAGAGAGCTGGTTTCTGGATGGATTTAATGAAATTTGTTGTGAGTGTTTGTAAGAACTCAAGGATGAACCCTATTAAAAATCAGACCAATCGATAAATATTTTCTAAGAGTTATTGCCCTTGTTCTTGAAAACTTTGTGGACACGATAGAGAGCTGGTTTCTGGATGGATTTAATGAAATTTGGTGTGTCTTTGTAATCACCCAATGATGAAGCCTATTAAAATCAGACCAATCGAAATATATTTTCTGAGTTATTGCCCTTGATCTTTAATTCTTTGTGGACCAGATAGAGAGCTGATTTTCCTGATGGATTTAGAAAAAATTTATTGAGAGGGTAATTAAAATTCAAGGAACATCTTTCATTTACCGATAATTCTTGTCAACCTCCCAGACAAATTGGATGCCATTAAAAAAATGGGCGTATTACGATGGCCAAACCCAATTTTTTATTCAAGAATATAGCCTTCAAACACTAAATAGAACACTTATATTGTAAATAATATTAATTGTTATAAAGGCAATTCTTTTTTTTTCAACCCTTGCAATTCTTTTTTTGTGTTTTATTTCAACATTTCTATTATAAAAATCAAAGATTTTTTATCCTTAAAGAATTAAATAAAACAAAAATTTAATAATTAAACATAGTAATTGTATATTTTAGATAAAATAAGTGATTATTTAAGAGTTGTGTAAGTCAACCCATCTATTATCCAGCGTTTCTAATGAATGTGAAGCTAGTTGACTACAGAATGTACAGAGGGTAGGTTACTTTTATAGATTTATTATATTTACATGCTCCCAACATCAACCTAACCCTTGAATACAGCCGAACAGAAATACACTCCTTAGATGTCACCGTCCAGAAGGAATCTAACGGAACCTTAACCACTAAACTCTACTCAGAATTTGCTCTGACATTCAGGACAGAGATCTAACCCTTAACAAATTCCTATCGAATTTTCTAAAAAGAGGCTATCCCAAAAACCTTGTAACACATAGTATAAAAAAAGTCAGAAATATACCTATAATAGACCTCCTCAAAAACGCACCAAAAAACATGAACCAAACAATCAAATTCACATCTCGCTACTACCCAACTCAAAACTCACACAACTCCATAAACTCGAACCTAAAATCCTAGGCAACAACCCAAACACACAACACTTTCTACACTACAACATCAAATGCTATTTCAAACGAAATAAAAATCTTAGAATTCAAATCATAAGAACAGACACGAGAATTCAGAAACCGAGACCTGGATGTAGGAAATGCGGCAATAACTGCAGCCTATGTTGGGTACTCTTAGAAACCAACTCCATAACATCAAAAGTAAATAAAAACACTTATAAGATAAAGGATGAACTTAAATGCAAAACACCTTATGTAATTTATCTCATCCAATGCAAAACCTGTGGCATACAATATATTGGACAAACGGGAAACACCACACAAATCAGAAATCAGAAATCATCCAGAAAAGATTGGACAAACCTACCCTTTACCGAAATTAATAACCCGAAGGAACTAAAAAGAAGAGAAGAATGCAGATCAGTCTACCACCATATACAAAGGAATAAGAATCCACACCGAAACTCTGATTATTGAGAAAAACGGCAGCTTTTGGGCGAGACCCAAAACCAATGAAAAACCAACACCAAGTAAACCACAACCAATAGCCACAGCAGCATACCAGTCAGAAGACATAATCTCCATGGAACATTAATTTTGAACCCTTATCACCACTTCCACCAACTCCTCCAAGAACCCAAGAACATACAGAATAGAAAACTAAGCCCTACGATCAATTAATTTCAACATTTCCACGATCCCACAGATACCATATTTTTAAACGTTTTAAATATTATGTCATCAAATTATTGTGTATAAATAAGAATCAAAATTATGTAAACTTCACTTGAGAAAGGGCATTCAAGCCCGAAACGTCTATATATTTCATATGGTTCTCATTCTATTCAGTTGGGTAATACAGTCGGAATCAGTGCAATCGACTCTCTACATATCTATTTATTTAACTATTACCCTGGCATCCTAGTGATCCTGGTAGCACGAACCTACAGGAACATCCAACCCTCTCACATACACAACTGGTCGAACCCATAACCCTCCTATATAAATTTATGTTAGTTGATAATCTCAGGGCCGCACATGCAAATTTTCTTCAGGGGGCGGGGACCTAATTCCAAAACCCCAACTTTTGCAAAAGATGATAACTAAACCCCAACTTTTGTTGATTTTGGTACCATCACACTATCATGACATATATAGAGACTTGGTGCTATCCATGCCCCCCCCCCTCTCTTGTGAGGCCCTGGACTTGACATTGAAAAGTAGTACAATTGTTTCTTCAACTTTTAAGACTGAAAATTAACACATTTTTATCAACACAAAGACTCTCTAAGATTCTCAGTACCATTTTCAGGCTTTTAATCAAAATTTTCAAATTTCAATAAAATGAGAGACTCATTAAATGTGCTTGCTCAGACAACAAGATTTATGCAAAAAACTTATCAGCAATTAAATTCCAATTTGTGTGCAACTGACATTAAGTTAGATCACCTATACCTTTAAATGTATCTTCTAACTATCAATGCAAAAGGGAAATGATGACAAACTTGTTCCAAGTGTGTTTTTGTTGGCTTTAACCCATGGTACCCAGCCTTGCAATCCCTAAAAGTTATAACAGCCTCAGGGTTTACTCAGTTTTAATTGAAAAAGCCCTACATCTTTATTATTTACATTAGGATACAATCTAATCATTTAATATTTTAACTCCATTCTAGTGTTTGCAATGGTTTTCTCATTGCAATGCATGGCTCGACACCATTCAGTGAAACAATTATTGTAAAAATTATTGAAAACTTCATCTATATTGAATCATGTGCAGGACATTGTGAAGGCATCATGGTAGTTTAAAATTTTCATTGACAAATTTGCTCACTCTACCATTGCTATATTTTTTTAACTCTTGTCATTGACTCAATATGGTGACGATAATAGAACACAAAACTGATTTCTTTTTTAATTTATAGGCCTATGGCACTTTGATTTGTTTACATATAATTATTGCAGTATGTTTCTAAATTTTAATTTTTATTTTTAAATTTTTCTCTAGTTTATAAGACAGTTGGAATGTCAGCCTCAAAATAATAGGTGCAGAATGTCTTGCTCAGACAATACTGATGGCAGATGAACTATACGTTATTCTCTTAAACTTTTATCATTTCGACATTACCGATACAATATCACAGTATATTTAAGGAAGTGTGCTAGTAATGAAGGCTCATATTAAAGATAGGAGTAATCAGTTTATTAATATACTACAGTTCTTTAGTTTGATAATAACAAACTATTTGAGCTGCCGACTCTTTAACAAGTTGTAGAAATTGACCTACTTTCGAAGTCGCTGATCTCCCGACCTGAAAAGTTTCTGGTTATAATTTCTTACGTTTAACATGGTTAGAGCACAATTTATCAAAATATATAGACACCGTTTTCAATAATCACACCTACAGTCAGTTATAAGGTTTGATCTACCTACATATATTAGTTCATAGCATTAGGCCGACACCTTTATTGAAAGAGTACATGACTTTGTTTGAGTAACCTACCTTCGTAAAATTAGTTTCCACATTCCAACCTAGATTATACGATAATACCCATCTATATCTCAATCACAGCATTCGCTCGCACAATAATCCAATAAGGCGTCAAACTGTTTCAAAAGTTTGCCTTCAATTACCGGACATTTTGTTAAGAATTTCAGATTTGATGAAGTTAAAGCTATAAATAGAAGTAAGGGTGGCAACACTGTACATCGCACCTATTCTCACATACCGCTAATAAATATTCATCTCAGGATGTTGAACATCTCAAACTACCTCGATTTCTTCGATTTGTAATTAGTTTAATAAAACAAATGCTTAGCGACATATCACCAGCCTCACTAATGTCACTATGCTCACCTGGACGACCTCAAATGGAAACCAACGTATCCTATATATTAGAGGATATCAATAATAGGGAGAATGTAACCCCCCCCCCCCCTCCCAAAAATACAACAAAATTAAACTTAAAAACGAAAAACAAAAGAGGCATCAATTCTGAATATGTTTATATATTCTATATTATGGAAAGAGTCGCAAGAATAGAATCGACGTTTTAACTTTCAAACGCCAATTATTTTGTCACAGGAGGATTTGAAACTCTATTATTAATTAGATTAGCTAACATGTTTCATAATCTATACATAAAATATACCTGAAACAAAATATAAGTATATATTATTTCGTCTCAAGAGATTTTCGTTTCCATGACAACAACTGTTCTAGCATGCAATGTCAATTCAAACTCTTGAGTTTTAAAAACTATATTTTGTTATGCAACGCACAAACTGTCCACGAAGATCAGTATCTATCAACACATCCACAAATATCAGTAAATGTTTATTTGATATTTTCGCAAACCGACGGATATGCAAATTTTCTATTTTTTTTTAACCTGAACCTGAAGGTATACGCCGCAGGGCCTGTTACAGCATATACGCGACAGCGAGAGAGTGCTTTAGGTCTTTCAGGTTGTGGAAGGACACGCTAAGCTATCAGACGGGTGATTCATAATCTACATGACTGCCAGTTCAGTTTTAATTGTACTTGTTTAATGCATTTAGAATCTTATAAATGTTGTTTTTTCCATCGATCGTTGTACGTCGTCAACAGAATCTAGTATAGGACCATGTACAACGGAAGAAACATTTTTATAACCACCATGGCCCTCTTATATCTCACTAAAAACACATCAAGTGCTCAAGGGCATCAACAGCAGGCATTAAAACCCAGTCCTTTTGCACTGATATTTGCAATTTTAACTGATCTGGATGCAGAATTTGCTTGCCTGCATGCATTACATGCGTTGATAATTAGACCTTGAGAAGATGTCATTGTTCCCACGAAGCCGCAAGAAACATGGTGGCACGATACACACCACAGTTAAACGATGTTGACTACAACTTTATTCGATGTTAATATGTCGATGACAAAACAACCACTGACAAACATGGCATCTTGACCAAAAAAGCACTATCTAGCCAGAGCACTAGTAACAACCCTTTGTCACAAACGAAAGAATGCTTTCAAACACATTTCCTCCTTGATGTGTCAAATTTGAATTTGTAACATCAACATATAACCAGGAGAGTAAAGGGAGCAACAAGCAATCAGGCAGATGGTTAAAGATAGCTTGCCAGGCAAGGTAACATACGCCCTCTTCGGCAAACAGAATATCCATGTTTTTTCATTTAATCAAGGGCAATAACTCATAAACCGACATCTGGAATCGCACCATTTTTTAACTTGTCCGAGATGTTATAAAGATGAATATACATACCAAGTTTCATTCAAATCGGATAAAAACTACAGCCTCTATTGCGTACAAAAGTAGTAAATTTTAACATTTTCTCATTTAATCAAGGACAATAACTCATAAACAGACATCTGGCGAGATATTATCAAGATGAATACACATACCAAGTTTCATTCAAATCGGATAAAAACTACAGCTTCTATTGCGTACACAAGTAAATTTTAACGTTTATTCATTTAATCAAGGGCCATAACTCATAAACAGACATCTTGCGAGATATTATCAAGATGAATACACATACCAAGTTTCATTCATATCGGATGAAAACTATAGCTTCTATTGCATACACAAGTACATTTTAACGTTTTTTCATTTAATCAAGTGCAATAACTCATAAACCGACATCTGGAATCGCGCCATTTTCGAACTTGTCCGAGTTATTAACAAGATAAATGCACATACCAAGTTTCATTCAAATCGGACTTCGAACTTGTCTGAGATATTATCAAGATAAATACACATTCCAAGTTTCATTAAAATCGGATGCAAACTATAGCTTCTATTGTGTACATTAATGTTTTTTCATTAAATCAAGGGCCATTACTCATAAACCGACATCTGGAATCGTGCTATTTGGAACATGTCCGAGATATTAACAAGATGAATACACATACCAAGTTTCATTCAAATCGTATGAATACTACAGCTTCTATTGCGTACACAAGTAAATTTTAACGTATTTTCATTTAATCAAGGGCCATAACTCATAAACTGACATCTGGAATCGTGCCATTTTCGAACTTGTCCGAGATATTACCAAGATGAATACACATACCAAGTTTCATTCAAATCGTATGAATACTACAGCTTCTATTGCGTACACAAGTAAATTTTAACGTATTTTCATTTAATCAAGGGCCATAACTCATAAACTGACATCTGGAATCGTGCCATTTTCGAACTTGTCTGAGATATTATCAAGATGAATACACATACCAAGTTTCATTCAAATCGAATAAAAACTACAGCTTCTATTGCGTACACAAGTAAATTTTAACGTTTCTTCATTTATTCAAGTGCAATAACTCATAAACCGACATCTGGAATCGCGCCATTTTCGAACTTGTCCGAGATATTAACAAGATAAATGCACATACCAAGTTTCATTCAAATCGGATAAAAACTCTGGCCTGTATCGCGTACACAAGTAATTGTTGACGGACGGACGGACGGTCGGCCCGACAGACGGACAGGGGTGATGGCAATATACGTCCACATTTTCATGTGGGCGTATAAAAAGCATCCAGATGTGCAAACAAAAAAAATCATTCTACATACTAGGCATCCAACGGCCAAAGTCTGTGAATCGGTCTTTTAACCATGACCATACAGCAATCTCTAAGTTTATAGAAGGACAATTCGATTTGGAACGATCGTCCAGAGATGGCAAGAACTCCGGTAAATATCTGCGCCAAAACTGTCCTAATAAGTCCTGCATCAAACACCCTGTAATATACGGGCAAAGATTGGAATACGATCTTCTTGGCACTTGGGAGTGGACTGGGATCAGAAACTTCCTATAGACTTAATGATCTTACTCCCGATGAGGCCCTTGCTTCTGGTGTTACGAAGCAGTTACCACCTTTCTAACAGTCAATGAGAACTAAGGTAAATATCAAAACATGATTTTGTTTGTTTTAAACATAATGTATTGAAATATTCAAATGAATTTGGTACAAGTTAACAAAACTTAGTCAAAACCATCCCCATTGCACAACATGTTTTTAAATAGGTTGGGATTAGTGAGAGTGACGACTTCGGTGAACCGTTTCATTTATAACTGAAGTAATAAAGTAACGCATTGTGAGCCATTTCTTACAAGTGATGCTTAAGGTGAGGAAGTTTCCAGAGAAATAAGTGAAATACGAAAAGATAAATGTGTGTATAAGTTCGATATTATCAAATGTGAATCCCTTTATGAGTTGTTATCAAGTGTTACGTGATTGGGGGGGGGGGGGTAGATAAAGTCGATCATATCCCTGGGTGAGAGCAAAAGTATTGTAAGTGGTGAAAATTGACTTTTTACAATTTTTGGTGATGAAACATATTGGTAACGAACTGTTTTAATATTTTAATTCATTATCTAGAAAATAAACAGTTTACAAAAATGTTGTATCTTTTTTTTAAATATTTTTGGACCAAAAAATCTTGTTTCTTTGGTTTTGGAACAAAATTGAAAAGGTGTTTTAGTGCCAATGCCATCATCAGTCTATGGTATCACCTGTCTATGACATCATTACCAATTACCAATGGTGTCATTTTGATTTGTCATGGAAAAAGATAAAATGGCACCAAATAGACGTCCACAGAGGTTGGCTGCAAAGTTCTCTATTTCTGATATTTTATCAGCAGTATATGGTAAGTTTATTATTTATGGAGATTATACATTAAAAATCAACGCCTTTGCCTGGTATACTTTCTTGCCATCAGTATCCATGAAGCTATCCAAAAAGCTGCCAGTGAGCATAGACCCACTAGTCAGGTTATATTCTTCCACCTTAGAATGTACAGATTGCTAAATTCCATTTCTTCCAGACTCTGATCATTCTACACAAATCTTTGCTTACAGTGATACTGAGAATTCATTTCTGGGAAACGATAACGTTATGGAGAACTAAGTAGAGGTCGAAAAATGGGATCACCATGTAAGACAAGTTGTTAACTAAAATGTTACGAGGAGTTCGGTGATGCTGAGAGAGTTGACTTGTTTTCGAGTTTTTTTTGGGCGAAAAGTCAATAAAAGAGAAGGGATTTTATAACATTTAAAGGTTAAACCAGTTGGTAAGCTGAGTACAGTCAGTGGAAGAAGCACACATGTTGGCACTCTTGATGTTTCAGACACCATTATAGGCCACAACTTTAACCATTCAAAAGCTGTGTTTGCCACAAACGCAACAGCACAGCCGCCACGTTAAGCAGATTTCCCAAGATTGAGAGCCACTATTGTAGGACAACCACAAAACAACAATATCTTGATATAATATCAGCTCAATATAAATTCAATGTATTATTCGCCGAAGAATGTGCAAAGCATGCTATAGATTCGGTTAGCGAGTCTTTTACAGAATGATTTTTTACTCTGAATTTAATCTAGGTTTTCATATCCCGAGCAAAGACCTTTAAGATATTTGTTCTAGATACAATCTACACAAAGAGCCAATACTCTTATAGTTGAGATGAACAGAAAAATGGAAGACATCTCAGAAGATGTCGACAAGCCAAAGCTGCAAAATATGTAGAGAAGTGTCAACAATTTGGTACTCTTAACTGCTGGTTTTGACCTTCAACATGTCATGACCACCCCTAAGATTAATATCGGAGCAGCCTACTACCTGCGAAAATTAAATGTTTACAAATTAAGAACTGCAAACTATGCAAGGTCATTGCTACAATGAGTCTGAAGCAAAACGAGGTGCTAATGATATAGCATAATGCATTAATAAATGGTTGACTGAGAAAGATAACGAAGGATATGAAACCATTATTCTTATACTGATAAAAACCGCAATAGTATAATGAGTACTGCTCTTTTACATTTTTGAACAATTATAAAAATATTCGATCAGTTCATCAAAATTTTCTTGAGAGTGGACACAGTAAAATGAGAGTGACAGGTATGCACTCCTGTATCAATGAAACAGAAATGACAAGAAAATTTTCTAAAATTTGACTACTTAAACTTTGTTTTATTGCAGGCCGAATGCATTCTCGGGTATCATTTCAAAACATCACATAATTTATAATTCAGATAATGGTAATGTTAATATTTCATTTGGTAATGAAATTAATGGTCAAACTAATGTTTCCTATTGCAAACGTGTTTTCTTTCAATTTGTTTGATACTACATACGCTAAAATGATTATTTTGTTGACCCATTATTTTGGTACAATTTGCTTGTTCTACTTAGAGATGGACCACATTATACATTTGATTATATTTAACTTCTACTTCTCTCAGTGCAAGTGTGAACCAACTCCAGCTTTTTCCCGATACCTCATATCATTCTACCTCTACCGGTACTTCTACAAATGGTAAGTTTCGTCAACTCATCTTCATATATTTTCTTAAATTTCTTCCCGTTTCGGTGTTCTAATCCTAAATCTTATCCCATTTACTATGTTTCCTAAAAACTTCGCTTCCATTGCCAAGAAATGACACTTCTTGCAACTTACTTTAGACCGCACTGCCCGAATCAATGAAAACGTTATTATACCATTTTTTATAGTAGACAAGAAGGTGTGTCAAGCAGATGCTAAGATTTATATCACTGGTGCATATGTTAATCAGAACATCATTTTTGATACATGTACTTTTAAATTGAAATATTTATGTATTTCTTTGTCTTTCCCCATGGGCTGATTGTTAGACATAACCATGTCCTTGTGAATCATGTATTTTTATATTGAATAAGAGAGTCTACTAACTTCCGAAATTCCTTTGGGGTATTTAAAAAAAAAATTCAACAACAGGTTTTTTTATAAAGGCAACCACAATCTTTGGCAAATCATTGGTTTTTCTTTTTATTATTTTAGAAACTTAAAATATTGGAAAAAAAACCCCATTCCGGGTTTATACTGTTGGGCTAGGTTACTATGTTGATGCTGTATTTCCTTTAAAATTGTTGTTTTCATCAGTTAATTTTATTTTGAGTGAGTATTGGTTATTAGCGATCTGGTCTCCCAGCTTAGGCATATTCGATTATATAAACTGGTAAGCAGGACATGAATTAACACGCGAACGATCGTTCCAGTCGCGTAGCGTATCGGTTACGAGAACGGTCCATGGTTCACAACCAACATTTATATAACTGTACGATATCAGGGATGTCTCAAATAATTTCGGAAGAATATCAAATTTTTGCTTTTGATGGGCGCAGCTATTTTTAATCCCGCTACCGGGAGATTCCGCGAGAGTGATTCCTGTCATGGCAACACGGTAGCTTCAAATGACGCGATCATGTGCAAACGGTAGGATGGTAGGTAAATAGTCGAAATATAAGATTACAAATTGTTACACGTTACGGAACTAGGCCTAATCCCTTTTATCAAGCGAACTAAACCATAATTAGACGAGAAAGGTTCCTTTTCCAGGAAGCACAGCAGCACTTATCTCACAAAATAAGACACATCCATTTAGATGAGCAAATAAATATATTTTTCAAGGGAGATAATAAACTAAAAAAATAAATATAAAGATCACAAAGGATGAAAGAGTTAGGTTAGACAAATTTAAATATGAGAACTGTTTGATCATCCCTGCAGGAGCTAAGGATGCGAGACCTTAATAATTATGTAAATAAGTGTGCATGTCAGGGTCCAAGAATTTAAGATTGACTGGAGATGGCATGACGTCATTGACCTGACCCCACTTCACCCTGTCGTCCGCCATCTCGGTCAACCCAAAGGAAAACGACGTTAACATCTCATATTTAGTATGGCTAGTACTATTGTGTTCTGCATACGACTGCACCAACAGACTGGTAAGAGATAGGCGACGTTCAATCACTTTTCATACGTAAATTGTATAAACTTGGCTAGATCTAGCTAGGTCTTCTCGCCTACCGCAAGGCCTACTCGAAATAAGAATCAAAGACACTACAGGTGCTATTTGGTTAAATCGTAATATATCTACTAGGAAATTTTGAAATTCTGATGTTATTTTTTTCTTGCATCTAAAGTTTCCTGGTTACGGCCAACATTCTTGTTTGCCTCCTACGAGGGGGCTACCCAGCGCTCGCCTATTTAGGAGAGCAAGGAGAGATAGCAGAAATCCCAAGGCGATTCGATTGCCCAAGTAAAAGTTCACACATTGTGCAAGTCATTTAATATTCATATCTAAATGGAGGCTCCTGTAGAGATAAGGAAATATTACATGCTTTGCAAACAATGGTCAGAGTGGTGGACTATATGGCAAAGGTTATTTCCCCTTGTTAACGAATTCCATGTTGACCTACTTAATGAATCGGATCGCCTTCCCCACATGTGTCCATTCAACGTTAACATTAATACAAAGTGTTTATTACGATACGGAAAAGCCCGACTACGTCGCGAAGAAAAAGTACGTCATAGGAACTCCAAGGAAACCAGAACGTTATAACGTCAACGGGAATCAAAAAAGGAATCATGGAAGCCTTCGGATACACGTACGAAACCTAAACATTTGTGAGACTGCGGCTAGAAACAATTCGGTACCGTATAGAACTTAAATTTATTGTGATTTTATTTAATAATTTGTAGATATTGCAGTACCGCTCTCTTTCCATAATTTTTACATTGTTTTTATTATGAATTTGATGCCTTTCCTCACATGAGCCGCAATCTCTTGCGGGAGATTGAGATTAATATTTTTGTGTGTGTTTTTATATATTTCCAGTTAATCGTTTTAAAAGAATATTCTACGATTGGTTACGACAATCATTCATATTCAGCCTAGAATTAAAAAATATATTTTGAAGACTGATGTTTTATTTTGAAAGAATGGTTAAAACCCTGAGTAGACAATACCTTAACAGACAAAATGAGTGAAGTTGGGAGTAATATTGAAGATCCAAAGGCTAAAATAATCGACCATGATAACCAAGAAATTGAAAAAGAAAAAGGTAAAAGAACAAGAAAGATAACAGAGAAAGCTAGACTCGCTAAGCAGAGTAAACAAGGACTAAGTCGAGATGTAGCTTTTAACAGATTGAAGTCTAAAATGAGAGTTATGCAACATAAATTGGATTCAAGCAATAGAGCTGAAATTATAGATCATCATGCTGCGTGGATGGAACTTTTAGAAGAATTTCAAGTTGCGCATGACAACTACTGCGGATACCTTAACGAACAAGAATTTGAA
This sequence comes from Nipponacmea schrenckii, assembly GCA_030562195.1. Classification (NCBI taxonomy): domain Eukaryota; kingdom Metazoa; phylum Mollusca; class Gastropoda; family Lottiidae; genus Nipponacmea; species Nipponacmea schrenckii. The sequence goes on along the minus strand of CM060200.1, from coordinate 14,185,429 downwards.
GAATACATCGAAAAAGGTTATCGTATAAGGGAAGACGAGATTCTCGTATTCAAGAAGAAAATTGAAGATTGGCTTAAATGTCACCCTCCCACGGAGGACGGTATTGTATTAAATCGATTACCAATACACATACGAAGACAGAATTCAGCACATGGTGAAAGTATAGTAGATGAAGAAGAAGATTACATTCAACCGAATGACAGCTCATCACAGTAGCCTACTCCGGCGATAGCAAAGGGTCCAAAAGAAGCAAACTATCAAGCAGAAAACTGGAACATGACCAAAGAAAGGCAGTCTTGATAGAGAAACAGAATTTAGAAATGGAGAAATTAAAGCTTAAATTTAGAAAAGATGAATTAAATTTGAGATCTGAATTAGCCGATTTAAGAAGACCAACACTTGAAATAAAGAAATTTGGTGGAGATCCTTTAGACTACAAGAAATTCATTCGTCAATTCCAATCTAGAATAGCTATTTACACCAATAACGATGACGAAAGAATAGCCTACCTCGAACAGTTTACGTACGGACAGCCTAATAAAATACAGCTTCTTATCTGCTGAAATTGGCTACCCCGCTGCATTGAAAGAGCTTGAAGAACGATATGGTGATCAGTCAATAATATCGTCAGCATACACCAAGAAAGTCCTCAGTTGGCCCACAATCAATCAGAATATGGAATATTTCTCGCAGAGACTAATCACGCTATAAATGGAATTGAAGCTATTAGGACATTGGAATATCCTGACAATCTAAAGAAAATAATACAAAAGTTGCCTTATGGATTACAAGAAAGATGGCGGACCATTGTTCAAGAGACCAAGAGAAAAGGCCGACAGATAAACTTCGAACGGATTACGCTATGGCTGCCTTCAGAAAGGACACATCAGACCTAAATGCAAAAATCGACTATCATGTGAGACATGTAACGGAAAGCATCCTACCATTCTGCATTACAAACCAAGAAAAGAATCTTCAGAACCAATGCCTGAAAAATCACAAGAAGAAAAGTCTTCACTTAAGACTTTTGCAGGAGCCTGGTAAGCTCAAGGGAGCTGTGAAGACAACGCATGTACATTTGTAATTACTCCAGTCAAGATTAAGACTAGAAATGGATTCAACATCGTCGACACATACGCCTTCCTAGATCCAGGTAGCAACGTGTCATTTATCAGCAAATCATTGATGCGTTCATTAGGATTACATGGGATACCAACCAAAATAAAACTAGATACAATGGCGCAGACAGTTTCCTTGAATTCAGATATTATAAAAGACCTAGAGGTGATGAATTTTGATATGACTGATAAAATACGCTTACCAATCATTTACTCAAAGGATAAGATGCCTGTCAACGTAAACCAGATCCCAACTTTGAATGACGTAAAAAATTGGCATCACCTTAGAAATTTACCAATTACGAATCCAAACTGTGCGATAGGACTTCTGATTGGGAACAACGTACCAGATGCCTATTCACCTTTACAAATTATCACTGGACCACGTGGCAGCCCTCATGCCTCACGAACTGCGATTGGTTGGACACTTTGGGGAGTAACACGGAACATAGGGTAGGGTGGGGCAAAACGCACCCCTGAGGTAAAACGCCCACCCACGTGATGCGAAAATCGTCAGCGGGAGAAAATAACGTCGAACCAACTTCAACAAGCCTTTAATGTTTGACGTGAAAAATCTTTGAATTTCGTTAAAATGTAAGTAAGATATAATTATTCATGTAAATTGGCTACATTTCTTATAAGATTTTCAATTTTTGAAAATTGATTCATTCAAATTAAAAATGCACTGATGCACTATTCTTTGTCCGAATAAACTAAATGGAAATAAAGGCTGTGAAAATGGGACGCAACTCTTGTTTAATTTTCAGACCACAAATAAATTCTATAGTTGAACATAAATAGTCTAATTGGGGTGAAACGCCCACATATGGTGTTAGGCATAACGCCCATGGTGGGCGTCTTGCCCCATAATGACTTTTTAAATAATCTGTCTTTTAAAATGTTATACATTGTGTCTTCTAGATGGTTAGAGTATACAAGAGGGTATCAAACAGAGGGGGCTATGGATCAGAGGCTCTCCAAGAAGGGGGTGGAAGCGGGTATTCCTCTTAAAAGGGCAAGACGTCAGTTTGGTGTGCCTCGAAGGGTTATCCGGCGGCATCGTGATAAAAAAGTAGCCAATCCTGGAATAATTATCATGGGTCATCATGCACCAACATTGGCCAAAGATGTTGAACAAGAGCTACATGACCATTTACAGAAAATGGAAAAATCCTTATATGGATTGACAACTGTTGGCGTGAGAAAATTGGCGTTTGAGATTGCAGAAAAATCTGGAATAAGCCATCCTTTCAAACAAAAAATTAAGATGCCTGGAAAAGATTGGCTTTCTGGATATTTGCTTAGATTTCCGGATTTAAGTATCAGACGACCACAGGCCACTAATCTCTCTCGTGCTATTGGGTTCAACCGACCAATGGTTAACGAATTCTTCAAAATCTATGAAGAAATGTTGGGAAGCGAGCCCTTTTGTGCCTCTCAGATCTGGAACATGGACGAAACGGGTATAACAAATGTTCAGAAGCCTGGCAAAATAATAGCCACTAAAGGAGTACAACAGGTTAGCAAAATGACCAGTGGAGAAAGGGGAAAAAACGTGACTGTGATTTGTGGCATGAGCGCGGCGGGTGTACACATGCCGCCCATGTTTATTTTCCCAAGGGTAAGAATGCTTCCGATATTAATGCGAGGATCTCCACCACAATCTGTTGGCTATGCAAGTCCATCTGGGTGGACAGACTCACACCTCTTCGTAAAATGGTTGGAGCACTTTGTAAATTTTACAAAAACATCCAAAGAAAATAAGAGCATTATTATGGATGGGCATCACAGCCATAAAACACTAGAGGCAATTATTTATGCTAGGGACAATGGTATACATCTCATCACCTTACCACCCCATACGACCCACAAACTACAGCCTTTAGATAGAACGTTTTTTAAAGCTCTCAAAGAGGCTTACAACAGGCAAGCTAATAATTGGATGTCATCGAATCCGGGGAAAAGAATATCTTTTTACGAAATGGCTGAGATATTTGCCAAAGGATTTTTACATTGTGCAACCGCAGAAAAGGCCGTTCGAGGGTTTGTAACTTGTGGATTATGGCCATGCAATAGGGATATATTTTCAGATGATGACTTTGCAGCAGCCAATGTAACCGATGAACAAGAACCACCAAACTCCGATAACGAGGAGCGACCCGCTGATAGTCCTGCAGACAAGAACAATGGTGAAGATGTAACGAATATTGCTGATGACGCCCACACGAACGCTGTCCGAGAAGTGAATGATCAACAACAACAACAACGCATGAATTTAATTACATCCCAAGCCGCAACTGCACCCACTCAATCGACTTTCAATCAAGCTGCTAATTCAGTCAACCAACCATCATCATCTAATCCTACTACTTCCGATATAATTTTATCCATTTCTCCTTTGCCGAAACTTACCGAAAAACGGAAGAGGTCACGAAAAACTGAACGAGTTCTCCGTACAAAACATTAGTTGAAGAAAAATTGAAACAAACAAAGCCTAAAGGTTCGTCAAAGACAAATTCTGCTAAGGGTAAAAGGTCCATCAAAGTCTTCTAAAGAACGACGAAAAGTCTCCGTGTCTGACAGTGATGATGAAGTGTGGCCATGCATCATATGCGGTGAGCCATTTGCGAATTCGAAATCTAGAGAAACGTGGTTACAGTCAAAAGTGGGCCCATGAAGCTTGCACTTCGGGATCGGTTTTCTTCCTTTGTCCAAATTGTGAAGGTGACGTATCGGATTAATAGGCTATAGTTGTAGGCCTAGCCTAGCATGTTTTGTTAAATTGATGAAATTACAAATGTTTGAATAAATTATTGTTATATTGCTAGTTTACAAAGATTTGGGGCAAGACGCCCACTCATGGGCGTATTGCCCTACGCAAGTGGGCGTTTTGCCTCAGGAGTAAGGTAAAACGCCCACTTTGGAAAAATATTTTGGAGTGTGATTGCAGTCTCAATTAAGTCAATATCTAATATTTAGTTTTACATAAAAATTGAAGTGAGGTAACATCTATTTGCACTCCAATTTTCACATACTCTTGCCTATTCATAAAGTTGTGACGCCATTTTCCCCTTAAGGGGTGCGTTTTGCCCCACCCTACCCTACCAAGCAGAAGAAATGAAATTATCCAAGTCAATCACGTACAAGCTGTAGAAGAGTACCAACAACTCAACGAACTAGATAAAATGATTAGATTATGAACTTCGTTAGACTTTACCGAAAGACTCATCGATGAAAAATATGAAATTATGGACAAGAAATTTTACAAAAGTGTTCATATATGTCTACTAAACTGATCAACAATCACTACGAAATAGCACTTCCGTTTAAGAACGAAGAAACAGTTTTACCTGACAACAAGGACATGGTTTTAAAAAGACTGCAGAATTTGAAAACAAAATTACAAAGAAATGAAGGATTATTCAAGGATTACTTTGGACATATGTCTGCAGTACTAGAAAACGGATATGCTGAAGAGATAAAACTTGAAGATATAGATACAATAAACTCAAAGAAATGGTATATTCCCCAACATGGTGTGTACCATAAACAGAAAAAGAAACTAAGAATTGTATTTGACTGCTCCGCCAAGTACAACGGAATATCCCTGAACGATGTATTGCTGTCAGGTCCTGACTTAGCTTATACTCTAGTTGGCGTCTTGATGAGGTTTAGACTTGGTAAGATAGCTTTCATGAGTGACATCGAAGCTATGTTTCATCAGGTAAAGGTACCAATAGAAGATAGATTTCGGGGAAGGGAGGGATTGAATCTCCCAAATGTACAGGCCTAGGGTGGAACAAATATCTTATTGAGAAATTGGGATCTGGATCTGTTGGATGATTTTCTTCTCTTCTGATCTGAAATTAGAAAAAATAAAATAACTCGCCCGATGGGCGAGTAGTATAGTACCTGTTAAGTACAGATTGTTTTTAGTTTGCTATGAACAAGGTTGTCATTTAAGTTCTGATTTTTTGAATATGCCACTATCATTTTCTGTTTATAGACATGAGGAAATTTCTCTTGAAGACTCTTATGGGTTTGAACTATCTTACTTGCTTTATTACTGGTTGTATTAAATGGAACTACAAAGGGTGCTATGCCTACACTGTGGTGAATATTAAGTCCTATGGGTCTTGCTGTATTCAATGTCTCAATCCAATGGGCTTCTCTAGATTGACGGAATTTGGTAGTTTCATCTTCGGGCAAGTCGATTTCTATGCGCTCAATTGGGGTTAGGGTGAGATCGTCAAGTGAATGGTCGTCAAGATTGAAATGGTTAGAAACAGGCTTGTCTTTTTTTAATTTAATATCTGATCTGTGAGCATTAAAACGAGTGCGTAATTTGTTCTTTGTTTCCCCGATATATTGTTTGGGACATTTTTTACATGAAATTAAGTATATTACATTCGAGTTTTCACATGTTAGGTGCTCTTGGATCGGGTATCTTTTATTCGTAGAGTTACTTTGAAAATAATGCGTTTCTGATATAAAGGGACATGTTTTGCATCTGGTTGACGTACATGGGGCACTCCTTAAACCTGGAGGCCCTTCGGCATAAAGTCTATTTTTAGCTGCTAACTGTGCTAATGTGGAATTTTTTATGTTTCGTAAAAATCGTTTAGAGTATCCACGCTCTTTCAGTTTTGAGAAAACAATCGTACAGGCTTGGTTGAAATCAGAAGGCCTTGTGCAAATTCGGTGAAATCGTAAAACTTGTGACTTAATAATTCCAGAAAATGTATGTTTTGGATGAAATGAGCTCTTATGCAAAAGTTGATGAGTGTCGGTTTCTTTGAAATATACTTTAATATCTAATTTATTAGTCTCCGCTATGGAATCACCTTTAAAAACAGTAGTATCGAGAAAATCTATGCTTTTGTGACTGACACTGGCTGTTAGTTTGATGGACGGGTGGTGGTTGTTGAGGATTTCAAAAAATTGCCAAAATTGTTCTATGGAGTAAGTCCAAACCATGAAAATGTCATCTAAGAAGCGTCCATAGAAAAGTGGGTCAAATGGACAAAGGGGTAATACCTCACGTTCCCACTCTGCCATGAAAAGGTTTGCGTATGAAGGGGCGAATCGTTTGCCCATAGCTGTACCTGAGGTTTGTAGATATGTTTTACCATTAAATGTGAAATCGTTGCGACTAAGACAAATCTCTAAAAGCTGTAGAATTGCATCGTCGGGTCTGTCTGGATCTGGGTTTCTATCAAAAGCTTTGCGAACTGCCATTAGGCCAGTAGTGTTGTCGATATTGGTGTACATAGAAGTTACGTCTATTGAAATTAGAATAGCATTTGAAGGGACTTTGAGGTTTTTTATTTTATTGACAAAGTCAGTTGTGTCCTTAAGGTAGGCTCGATGTTGACATGCTAGTGGTAGTAAGAAATGATCGATGTATTCTGACACTGCATAAGACTCACTACCACAGTCAGAGATAATCGGGCGGCCTTTAGGGATTCTATTAGGCATGAACCAATCCTTGGTAGGATTCTTATGAATTTTCGGCAAAGTGTATAAGTGTCTCTCGCGGCAATCAGGTTTGGCAGAAAGATAGTCATATTGTTTCTGTTTTAAATGACTTGTTTTAACTAAGTCGGCAAGAATATTGTTTATCATATTAGCAGTTTCTTTAAAAATCGGCTCCGGTAAAATTGCATAGTGTTTAGGATTATTCAATTGATGCTCTGCTTCTGCAATATAATCTTCCCTATTTAATATAACGCAACATGAACCTTTGAAAAATCAACACCAAACCAACAGAATATAGGATGACATCACATCTTTTTGGTGCAGTCTCCTCACCTAGCATTGCAAATTTTGCACTTCAGAAAACGACAGAAGATTTTGAAGATTTATATGACGAAGAAATACGAAAAACTATCCTACACAATTTTTACGTAGATGACTGCTTGATATCCTTAGATGATAAACAATCTGCAATCATTATGCTAGAAAAACTTGATGAGATATGTAGTAGAGCAGGATTTAACTTACGAAAATGGATTTGTAACGATAGTGACATCTTGGAAACTATACCAGCATCGGAACGAGCTCAGTCAAAACAACCGTCATTTGGAGAAAACAACGACACAATAGAGGGAGCTCTTGGAGTAAATTGGGATGTAGCCTCTGACAATTTGACATTTAAGATTAATGTAAAGAATCAACCAACTACTAGAAGAGGACTCCTGTCTATAATTGCATCAATTTACGATCCACTTGGATTTGCAGCACCTGCATTGTGACAGCTGGGCTGTTGTGGGGGAAAGCAATAACGGAGTTCTCGTTGATATCAGCTTAAAAAGAATTCTTTAATCTTCAATCTTATTTCTTTTAATATTCTTAATAACCTAATATTCTGTAAACTCGTAAAAACTGAAATAGTGTAATAAAACTATGTAGGCTTATATGCAACAAAACTTAATATCTTAATAAATAACGATTATGTGAAGCGAACAGATCATGGAAAGCGTGTCGGACCAGCAGACTGTCTCGGACCACACGTAGGCCTACAAACGGCACAGATCATCACAACAATTAATCTAAAATAGAAAATGTAAAATACACTTTAACACTATAAAACACTTTAAACACTATAACGTCCTGATCATAAAAAGTACCTTTTTTCCCACGTTAGAATTCAAATTTAACACAATAATTCGTCTTCATGTTAGTTCTTAAAATCAGTTCCGTTTGAATAATAGCTTGTTTATAACAACGTCATTGGATCACGACGTCATTAGTTGCGCTTCCATCATTGAAATATAATACAATCTCGAAAGCGTAAGTACTGCTGATCGACAGCAGTAACATGGCTCCTCTAAATTATGGGAAGAATTTATCTACAAGTAGTTCATTAAAGCTTTTTCACTAAGCTTGAATGTTTTAAAATATATTTATATTCCACTAAAATCACTAAATCACATATCATTATAATATAATGACATTTATGAGCTTTTTGATTATATAAAAGACCATTAAAATATTCTCAACACACTGAGAATATAAAGCTCATTCACTTTCACATTTATAATATCATCTTGAAGGCTCCTCGATGGGGATACCCGGTCTACTGATCTTCTCTGGGTAATAATAATACTAGTTTATGAATTGGTCTTTCCAAATATTTCACAGCATTGACGCGTTTACCATTCTTGTTCAGATTTCTATCTCCAATAACAAGCTTAACCTTTCTTACTAAATCATCATCGCTTCTAAAGGTTTCTTCTACTCTTGCTAAATCCCATCTATTTCTGGGCATATCTTCATTCTTTATAATTACTATATCACCGATTTCCATATTTCTTTGTGGTCGAATCCATTTCTGTCTTGTTTGTAAAGTTTGGAGAAATTCCTTACTCCATCTTTTCCAAAATTCATTGGCAAGATGCTGTACTCTTCTCCATCTTTTTCTTATGTATAAATCTGTTTTCTGAAAAATACCTGGAGGCGGCATTACAATCTTTGTCTTTGATGTAAGCAAGTGATTTGGTGTAAGGGGACTTAAACCATCAACATTGTTTATATTGTCTACAGCTAATGGACGACAATTAACAATAGACTCTACTTCAACTACAAAGGTTCTTAAGGTTTCATCGTTAAATTGTGATCCATGATGCTCAAGTAAATGGTTAAGAACATTTCTTACAGACCTTATTTGACGTTCCCAGGAGCCACCCATGTGGCTGGAGTCAGGAAAGTTTAATTTAAATGGTATCCATTCACAATCATCTTCTAATAGCTTTAGTCTAACTTGTTCATTAAAGGAAGTAGATAGCTCATTTATAGCACCAGTAAAGTTAGAGCCTCTATCCGAACGAATCTGGCGTACTGGTCCACGGCGACAGACAAATCTTCTATAACTGTTCAAGAATGAATCTGAATCCATACTATCTAGAGTTTCAAGGTGGATAGCTCTTGAAGACATACAGGTGTAAATGATACCATACCTTTTTATTTCCTTTCGTCCAATTTTTATATAAAAGGGACCAAAGCAGTCTACTGCACAGTAAGTAAATGGAGGTGAAGGGTTGATTCTATCTTCTGGTAGATCAGACATCTTTTGTACCTGTGTGGTACCTCTTGTTTTCTTGCACTGGATGCATTTGGAGATGTGAAATGCAATCATTGAAGAGCCATTGATTATCCAGTAACCAGATGATCTTACTTCGTTTAAAGTAATACCTCGTCCTTGATGAAAGACTTTCTTATGAAAATGTTCAATTATTGCGGTTGTAATAAAATGTTTCTTTGGTATTATCACTGGATGACAAACGTCAAATGGAAAATTACCCTTTCTTATTCTTCCGCCAACTCTCAGCAATCCGTTGTAATCTAAAAATGGATCTAATTTGTAGAGATGACTTGTTTTCTTGATGTTTTGTTTCTTCTTTTCCAATTTGACTACATCTTTTTCCGTTGAAAGACTTTTCATTTCTTCAGAATAAAATTCTTCTTGTAATCGTTAAAGATTAGTATTTCAGCATTTTTAATTTCCTCAATAGATACTGGTATATATTGATTATTCCTTTGCGGTGTGGTCTTCTGTCTGATATATAATCGTAATCTGAGACAAACTGCAACCACTCTTTCATTTTGTACCATGATGAAAAATATTGTAGTCTATTTAGTAAAGATGAAGATTCTACAGCTTGTGTGGCTAAAACTGAAATCTTTTTAACCTCTGGATCGTCTTGAGATAGGCTATATTTCTTTGATGAATTGTATCGAGGCAGTTGGTTATTCCATAGGAAACTGGGACCATTCCACCATCGTGCATTGTTCATTAATTCTTTGGCACTCAACCCTCTGGATGCATCATCGGCTGGATTGTCCGCACTTTCTACATAATTGATCTGGAGTTGTGAAGTCTTTGATATGTTGTATTCGATTAGCAACAAATATGTGGAATCTTCTTGTATCGTTGTTAATATATCCCAAAACCACTTTACTATCGGTCCAGTAAATCTGTTTAACATCCTGGTATTCTAATTCTTGACTTAACATCTGGCTGACCTTGACTGAGACTAAGGCAGCTGACAATTCTAATCTTGGAATTGATATTGGTTTTAGAGGATTTACTCTTGCTTTGGATGCTATCAAACAGCAATGAACTTGGTCATTTTGGTTGATGAGTCTTAGGTAGGAGCACTGTCCGTATCCAGTTTGGCTTGCATCTGAAAAATTGTGTATTTCTGCTGTTTTAATCTTGCCAAATTCTTTTGGCTTATAGCATCTTCTTATCTTGATTTTTTCTAATCGGCGTAAGTCGCTTCTCCATTTCTCCGATCTATGACGTATTTCTTCGGGAACTGCATCATCCCAATCTGCACCACCTCTACAAAGTTCTTGTAATATACCTTTGCATATAAGAATAAATGGAGAAACCATGCCCAGGGGATCAAAGATGGAGCTAACTGTAGAAAGGATTCCACGTCTTGTGTAAGGACGATCTTTCAAATCTATAAGAAATTGAAATTCATCATTTTCGATACACCAGTGTACTCCTAATGCTCTTTCTATAGTAGTTGACTCTTTCGTTGAACCTGCCCTCTCTTCAGGTGGAATCCTGTTGATCACATTGATCACCTGGTTAGTTGAGATAAACTTATGCAGGTGAAATCCTCCCTTGGAACATAGAGCTGTTGTCCTTTCGATGAGTTGTATGGCTTCATCGGTTGTTGATACTGATTTTAGACCATCATCCACATAAAAGTCGTTTCTTAAGAACTTGGATGCTTCTGAACCAAATTCATTCTCGAAATCATCTGCTGTAGATTTGAGGGCGAAATTAGCACATGCGGGAGAAGATGCTGCTCCAAATAGATGGACTTTCATTCTATATTCATCTGGTTCGTTTCGATAATTACCATTACTCCACCATAGAAATCTTAAGAAATTTCGATCTTCTTCATTAACTTTTACTTGATGAAACATACCTTCTATATCGCACATAAAGGCAATATTTTCTCGGCGAAATCTGCATAAAACTCCAAATAAATTGTTCGTCAAATCTGGACCCTGAAGAAGTGTTTGGTTTAATGATATTCCATTGTACTCAGCACTGCAATCAAATACAATACGTATCTTATCAGGTTTCTTATTGTGGTAAACACCATGATGAGGTATATACCATATCTTCTTGTTGTCAAGTGTCAGTTCGTCTTGTGGTACCAATTCTGCAAATCCATTATTGATAGTCTTCTTCATAAAGGTTTCATAATCTTCTCTATATTTGACATCATATAACAATCTTTTTCGAAGTTTCAATGTTCTAGTCATAACCATGGATTTATTATTTTGTAGTTGAACATTTGTTTGTATAAATGGTAGTGGTAGTTCATAATGTCATCATCTGTTCTATGAATACCATCTTGGAGTCTTTTCATGAATTTCTTGTCATTCTGAGAAAAACTTATATCTTGTTTTCTTGATTCATTAAAATCTGTTTCAAACATTCTTGCCACGTCAATAGGATTGATAATTTCTTTAAATTTAGTCTTCAATGCAAAGTGACAAGTCTTCGTATCTTCTCCTGAATATACTTCCCTTGTGTATATGTGGTTGGTGTAAATGAATTGTTGGTCATCTATATTTGACTTTCCATTTCCAATAATTCCCCATCCTAATCCGGTATGTATGGCGTAAGGCTCATCTTCATTCCCAAGAATTACTTCTTTAGGTCTTAATGCTCTCAAACAGTTGCGGCCCACCAGAACTGCGATCTTGATATCTTTTGAATATGGCATAAATTCATCAGCGATTCTATTTAGATGAGACCATTCTTTTGCCGTTTCACATCTTGGTATCTGCGATCGACTTGCAGGAATTTTATCTCGAGTGTAGGCAGAAGATAAGGGAATAGCAATTTCCCCCTTAAAGCCTTTTAACATCAAACCACTGATTTTCTTACTGCTAATAGAGGCTTTACTGAGCATGGTACTTAGGCATAATTCCACTTCTGGACCATTTAAATTAAGTTGGTTAATGATATTGGTGTCCACAAAGGAGGCATCTGACTGCTCATCAATTACAACATAGCATAATTTCTGTTTTTTTGGATTGTTCTCATGGTAAAGATAAGCAGGAACTATAAGGGAGTACGATGAGTATCCAATGTCTAAGCAGTTTGAAACGACATTCTTCTTAAATTCTCTATCTCTATCAAGCCTTTTAAATCTTTGTATGTATTCTTCATCGTGCAATGATGTTGGATGTTGCCCTTTGCAGATACTACACATTTTTCTTGATTGACAAGTATTTCTTCTATGTCCATATTCAAAACAACCATGACATAACCTCTTTGACCTTGTAAATTGCCTTCTTTCTATCAACGGTAACTTGAGGAATTGTTCGCAGACGTCTAAATCATGGGCTCTGTTGCAAAACTTACAAATTATTTTCTTCATTTCTTTACTTTCCACCTTAACGTTAGTAGAAAAATTGGATGCATACCTTTTCTTGTCTGTTTTCTTCATCTTGTCTTCATTTTCCTTTAGGAATTTAAAGGATGTGACTGGGTTACATGCAATCCTAGATTCTTTGGTTAAGAATTGTACAAATACTGAAAATGGTGGAAAGGTATTAGATCTTGTTGGTTTTGCATAACCTCTGACTTCTTCACCTTCGTACCAGGTATCCACAATTCTTCCCCAGGAGTGACATAAGTAATTCGGTAACTTCTGCAGAATTTTTCTGTTTTCTTCACAGTCGTTTAAAACATTCAAGTAATGAACACTGTTCATTGCAGTTTCGACATTCTGAAGGAAGTCAGCAAATTTTCTTAAATTAACACCATCATTTGGTTGTATCTTGGGCCATTCTTTGATTTTTCTTCTATATTCTTCAGACATCAAGAATGGGTCACCATATCGACGGTTAAGTAAGTCCTTTGCTTTCGTATAAGCTTCTTCTGAGTTCATTGATAATAGTCCAGCAACAGATTCCTTTGCATCTCCTACAAGATATTTACTTAAGTAGAAAAGTCGTTCTGAAGCATTTGTCGTTCTATTTTCAATAAAGGTTTCGAAAGATTTCATCCATATATTAAATTTAATCGATTCTCCTTTAAATACTTCTGGTTCTATCTTCGGCAAACTGTCTTTATCTTGACGTTTCGAGAGTATTTCAACCAATCTTGACAATGTATCATCACTTGTTGAGTGCTGAATTCGATTAGTTGTGGATCCATCGTCCGTCGGAAAATGTTGTGATTCAGGAACTATCATCTCAACTTGTGTATCAAGGTATGAATTAACTTTTTCTGTTGGATTTTCTTTAGGTAACTCAATGTCAAAATCTCTAATTCTGTCTGACGTATCTTCTACAGCATTGATTGCATGAATTTCAGCTTCGGTGGCTTCTAATTCTTTCTGTATTTGTAGTTTCCTGAAATTTGACTCTTGTTCAAGTATCATCATTCTCAGATTATCATCCTGTTTCTTTTTTATCTCCTCTTCACGTTTCTTTAGAATTTCGTCTTGTCTTTTAATTTCAGCTTCTCTTTCTACATACTTCATCTCTGTTTTCAAACGTGCTGCTTTTGTGGCTAAATCAATTCTTTTAGATGAGGGGCCGGTTTCATAAAGCAGGCTAAACTTTTAGTCTACTAAACCTACTTAGCCGTTTAAGGTTAGTCGCCGAGGTTTAGACGGCTAAACTCCGTTTCACATGGCCGGCTAAACTTCAAGTTTAGCCGTCTAACGTTAGTCGATGATTTTAAATGCATAAGCGGCCTCGCGCGTGCCGTTGCTTAGAAACGTGAGATTTATTTACTTCCGGCATGATTGTCGTCTGCTAAACAATGGCCGAGATGGACAATGAAAAGCGCCCCAGGAAAAAGGCCCCTACGTTCTCTAAAGCAGAGGAAGCTCTGCTTTTGGAGGAGTACGAGAGACGTAGGAGTATCTTAGAGTGTCCAAAGGGGACGAATACCGCTCTCGCCGCCAAACGACGGGCTTGGGAGGAAATAGCTGCCTCCCTCAACAGGTAAGCCTCACTAGGCCTAGTTACTGCGTGCATCACATCACGACGGTCAAACTCCAACTATTCATCATTCATTAGGCCTACTACCAAAATATGAATAATTCACCATTAGGGGATTAGGCCTAAATGTCTGTAGGCTAACTGTTGTGGGCTTGACTGGTCGAATTGCTTTGCTTGGTCGATTTGGCAAATGGACGATTAGGAATTAGGCCTATTATTTACAAATGTCATTTCAATGAAGACGGTCTTTTCACTCCAGTGACGTAAGGTAATAAAAACCCAGCGTCGCCCGCTAACTGATGGTGCCATCCAATGATCCAAACCCCAATCGATCGAAATGAAGCACCGACTTTAAAAATGTCAATGACAATAATGCCAATATTTTAGTTAATAGGCCTAGTGTTTTAATCGTTGTTTTCATTCATTATAGCTTCAACATTAACGCAGTACGCTCCTGGGAAGATATCAGGAGAAAGTACAAGAATATCCTCCAATCAGGTAGGCATTGTTTATTACTAGCGGATAAGATAATAGGGCTAGGCCTACTAGGCCACTGCTACTGGTTTCAACAATGCTTGAAATATATATTTGATAATACATTATCTTGCACACGATGTAGGCCAAGGGCTAGGTCGTTACTTATTTTATAAAATCTTATAAATCTGACAATAAAAAGTTTAGTTGTTCAGATGGGACAATAAACCGAGTTCCTGTGTGCTACACTCTGTGCACGTTAAAGATCTCTGCAATTAGTCTGTCATTTGCGCAAAAATTTGGTACGTAAAACTCAATTTCATTTCATTTATAATTTGATTAATTTCAGTAAATTGACGTTTTCTTTTCCAGGTAAAAAAAAGACTGATTCAAATACAGGAACTGGTGGAGGCCCTACCCAAGTGTTGACTGAGGCAGAGGAAAAGGCCATCAGCCTTAATGAGGGGCAAGATACTCTTGTTGGCCTCCAGTCTGGTATTGACAGTGCTTCCTGTAAGTAAGAATATACTTTCAGACATACATTCAAAATATTAAATTGAAAAATACTCTGAGTAAAATAAGTTCAAAATGTGGTTAATTTAATCAACTTCTTGCTATCACTGTAGGAATATATTTCTCTTTTTGACAATTCTGTACATGTGTCTGAGTAAACATTTCTTGCTTGCAGCATTTGATGATTTCCACCCGGTCACAATCATGGACTTGGGGCTGAAGATACTGGAAAATGGTAAGATCCTTAAAACAGTGTTAATGCAATTTGCCTATTTAACGTCTATTATTGACGCTCTACCCATCATGGCATGACAATTGCGTTTGGAGGAGGGGATCCACATGATATCATTTTCCCCCAAGGATTCCTGTACCACTACCCCCGTCCCCTTTTTTTCCCCCCCCCCCCCCCCACCATGATCAGGAAATCCCAAATTCTGATCTTATCACTAAGGCTAATTAATTCATTGCAGGAACAATAGCAACTGAAGTGTCCAATGTACCTGCCCCCACAGCCACCAAAAGGCCAGCAGCAGAAACAAAGGGAGTTGATGCATGGCAGGAATATCTCCAAGCAAAGATAGATTCTAAAAAAGTGCTCCTGCCATTGCAAACTAAGTTTTACCAATCTGCAGCAAGCTTTTTTGACACCCAAAACAGAACTAGCAAGACTTAGAATCAAACTAGCCAAGGACAGATTAGAAGAGGAGTAGCTGTATATATAATGTGTTCTATTTAAATTTTACATGTATATAATAAATATGATAAATGTGGAATGATGTCATTCACTGATCACAGCCTTCCACCCCACAGAGCCATTTGAGCCTTAGGATCACTTGTATCCATGTGGGGTGGGGGCTGTGAACAATGGATGACACATATACAATTGACTGGCGGTCAATACCTAAATTACTGCCACGCTTTTGTATAGGTCAAAGCATAAATTACTTGAAGAACACTGATGATTTATGCGGGATTCCCCTTCGAGAGAGCGGTGAGAATAACGGGGTGCTGTAGGAAATGAGTTGTTTGTACATTAAATGGAGGAGAGGAGGTACTACTACTACTCTCTGGATCTTTTGTTCACAATTGGAATTACAAGTTTCATATTCATATTATTTTATTTGGTTTGAATTTCCAATTAGGTTGATTAAATCTATGACTTTCAACATCATTTTGAACCTAAAAATTCATTTCACTTTTTAATAAATGGAAATCAATAGTTTTGATGATTTAAGCAAAATGGGTATCTGCAATGAGTTGTCTAATTCTGAACCCATCGTTGATATCCTCAGCATCAAGATTGTGTAGATCATGTTGTTGTTGATCAGCTGCCGGGGGCAACTCAGGTTCTACCAAGTCATGATGGAGGACACCGATGTTGTGCAGAATTACACAGCTCACAACTACCTTAGGGATTGATTCAGTTTTTAAGCGTATGCCGGTTCTTAAACACGAAAAACGTTGCTTAAGGATGCCATAAGTCTGTTCAATAACAACTCTTGTTCTTGTCTGAGATCGGTTGAATCTTCTTCTCTCTGGTGTGGCTGGATTTATGAACGGGGTCATCAGATAAGGCTTGCAGGGATAACCTCCATCTCCTAGCAGGATGCCATTATGCACACCTAAATTAGAAAAGCATCACATTATTATTCACTGTCAAGACCATATGGGCCTATTCATGGCCAATGGCATAACAATATTACGCTAAAGGATTTATTTTGATATATTAGGAATGCAGTCAGTGAGCAGATAATTGAATTATTCGAAACTTTACCTCTCTCAAATTCATGGGCAAGAGTTGACGTCCTAAAGATTCGACTGTCATGGACAGAGCCAGGCCATTTGGCAACTACATTTGTTATCAAGTGGCGGTGATCGCATATCATCTGTAAAAGATGATCATAATGTATGATAATAAAGAAAATCAAGAACAATTGGTACACCCCCGGGAAAATGTTGAAGTGCTGACTGCTGTCAATTACAAACAATAGTTTTTTTAGATTTATGGTCGGCAACTTTTTTCGATCTTAAATGGATTAAAAGTATCGGCCTTGTGGGCCTACATCAACAACTGTTTATTGCAAACTATAATTGTTGTTCAATCAAGTCCATATACCATCTTTTCAAATTCCATCTTCAAAAAAGCTTACCTGGACATTCAGGCTTTTGAAGCCTTTTCGATTTACATAGCCCCTTTCTCTCTCTCCAATTGGGGACTTGATCCACACATGGGTGCAGTCGATTGCCCCAATCACATTAGGAAATCCTGAAACGCAAAAAAATATATATTATTATAGGCCTTTTATAACATAAATAAGTTTTTATAACCTGTCCTGGGACTAGGCCGTGACAAGCGTATATCAACAAAGACATACAACGCAGAAGGAAAAGTAGTGAAGGAAAATGACATTAATTGATGGTGCTGTGATCAAGGTGGGTATATGTGGCGAGAGGTAAAGAGGTTGGGGTGGCATGTTGAAGGCAGTCAGTAGCCGTTCGAGCTGCCCACCCACGGGTAAATACATGTGTATTTGTCGGGCATTTATTTGATTCGTGAGTTGAAGTTGCAGGAAATGCACTCTCCAATGAAATGGAGTAAAATAATTTGCACCCCTGCCCCAAAAAAGTTAGGTTTGTTGGGAAAAAATATGCCCATGCCCTCTAACCTTCACATCAAAAGACATTTGGATAGCATATGTTGCAATTTTTCTGAGAGGAGCACAGGAACCTACCTGACAGTTTGTAAAATTCCTGCTTCGTCCTGTTCACAGCCGCCGGACTTACGGAAACGCGACAAATCTACGGAGATGTCTGACCAGCGCTTCACTAACGTTTTTAACAATCCGGCACACCGTAGACTTGGAGACTTGTATGGTGTCCCCTATCACCTGTTGAAAGGTCCCACAGGCGTAGAACCTGAGGGCGATCAGCACCTGAAGGAGGGCTGGCAGGGCTTGGTTCCTCCTCGTCTGGTGCTGAATGGATGGAGCTATCATGTCCACGATGAAGAGGATCGTAGGTGGACGGAAGCGGTATCGCCGATGCACCTCAACTTCGGGAAACATCTCCAACGGATTGTTCCTATCTCGAAACACCCGTTCCCGCCGCAGGGCTCTTCTTCCTTGTATGCCTATGATGTGGTGGTGCATGATAGCCGCCATCTTGAGGTAGCAACAACGATTTTAGTCGACTAAAGTTGACTTTAGCCTCCTCCCTAGCAGGCTAAAAGTTTAGTAGTCTAAACTGAATTTTAAGTCGACTAAACGTTTTGTGCAACGACTAACGTCAAAAGTTTAGTCGACTAAGTGAGTTTAGTCGACTAAACAAGTTTAGCCTGCTTTATGAAACCGGGCCCATGTGTCTGATTGATGGCTCTTTGTTGACGACTTAGTTCTAATTGAAATCTTGGAACTTGCTGAGTCTAGTTCATCGCTGTTTAGATGCGTAATTCTCGAGTTGATGAGATGCATAATCTTGGATTCTTCGATTTCGATTTCATCATATAATTGATGAAGGTTATCCTTTTCCTCTTCAGTTTCAAGAGCTTGTGCCAATAATTCATAGACTGTATATAAATCGTTGGAAATTAATGCATGACTGTCTCTTGCTGCAGTCAATGTCTCAACATCAGCTCGATCAGATAGAAGGCAATCTAATTTCATAAGTGACTTTCTTAGTTTTCTTTTTAATCTTATAAAGTCTCTACTGTGCATAGTATGTTGATAAATTTGTCCTTTTTCTGTGAGTTGCTTTGATCTTGGTTCTTTAGAAATGGACGTGCTGGTCAATTCTAATTCCTTTTCTTCTACAGATGACATGGTAGGTTATCTTGTATCTTGTGTGTTGAATTATCCTTTTACAAAGAACTCCAATCAATCAATTCTACATAAATCTTATATCTTGGTTTCAATTCTTTAAAGCTTCTTAAAGTCTTGCAACGTTCTTAAAATGTAGAAGTCTTGGATGATGATTGAGAGTCTTGGTTGGTAAAAGTTTTTACTGTGACAGCTGGGCTGTTGTGGGGGAAAGCAATAACGGTGTTGATATCAGCTTAAAAAGAATTCTTTAATCTTCAATCTTATTTCTTTTAATATTCTTAATAACCTAATATTCTGTAAACTCGTAAAAACTGAAATAGTGTAATAAAACTATGTAGGCTTATATGCAACAAAACTTAATATCTTAATAAATAACGATTATGTGAAGCGAACAGATCATGGAAAGCGTGTCGGACCAGCAGACTGTCTCGGACCACGCGTAGGCCTACAAACGGCACAGATCATCACAACAATTAATCTAAAATAGAAAATGTAAAATACACTTTAACACTATAAAACACTTTAAACACTATAACGTCCTGATCATAAAAAGTACCCTTTTTCCCACGTTAGAATTCAAATTAAACACAATACTTCGTCTTCATGTTAGTTCTTAAAATCAGTTCCGTTTGAATAATAGCTTGTTTATAACAACGTCATTGGATCACGACGTCATTAGTTGCGCTTCCATCATTGAACTATAATACAATCTCGAAAGCGTAAGTACTGCTGATCGACAGCAGTAACATGCATTACTACCACCGAAACTATTATTACAGGAATTATGTCACCAAGGACTTGCATTGGATGAAAAGATCAGTGAAAAACAGAAGCAAATATGGCTAGAATGGTTGAAACAATTATCAGACTTAGAAAATGTCAAAATACCCAGATGCGTCAAAACTTCTAATTTTGAAGAAATTGTATCTGCACAAATTCATAGTTTTTCTGACGAAAGTCAACGAGGATATGGAGTTTCTTGTTATTTACGGTTAGTAAACCGGAAAGGAACCATAAACTGTTCCATAATACTTAGAAAAGCAAGAGTCAGTCCGTTGAAAAAGGTTACCATACCAAGACTGGAACTAACTGCAGCTACTACATCAGTAAAACTTACGAAGATTTTAGAAGAAATATTGATAAGGATAGATGATATATTCTACTGGACAGACAGCACAGCTGTATTACATTATATTATCAACGAAGAGAGTGGATATAAAACCTCTGTTGCCAATAGAGTCAACTTGATACGATAATGTACAGAACCCCAACAGTGGAGATATATTAATACTGCCGAAAATCCAGCAGACGAATCATCAAGAGGAACAACTGTTAAGGCCCTTATCGACAATAAAAGATGGTTTAATGGTCCAAACTTTTTAAGTAAACCAGAGTCTGATTGGCCAAACAACAAACCAATTAAGGAATTACATGAAGAATTAGATATTGAAATAAAAAAAGTCATCTTATGCTACAAACGAAGAGAAGATAGATCTTGATCCTGTCGCGAAACTATTGCAGTAGTACTCCACCTTTGATAGACTAAAGAAAGCCTTAGCACTTTTGGTATGGGTGAAGAACGAATTGAAAACTAGAATTGGAAGAAAGAAATCTGCAACTAACGGAAAGGTCAAATGCCTAATTACAACGGAGAACCTGATAGAAGCCGAAGAAATACTGATAAAACACGAACAAACAGAATATTATGGGAACTTCGAAGAAGAAAGGTCAAAAGTAATGAAAGAGGGGTTTATGTTAAAACTAGATCTACATGTAAGAAATGGTATGTTACAAGTTGGTGGATGTTTAGAAAGATCACAGATACCTACCGAAGCAAAGCATCAGATAATTTTATCTAAACAGTCAAAATTATCACACCTCTTGATCAAGCATACTCATCAACAAGTCGGTCACCTCGGTAAAAACTGCATTTTATCCCAACTTAGAAAGAGATACTGGATATTAGGAGCTTCAAGCATTATCAAAAGCATCTTGTGTAATATGTAAACGACATACTGCGAAGATCAACAACCAGAAGATGTCAAGCCTTCCGAAAGATTAACCCCTAATGGTTTGCCATTTGACTATACGGGAATGGACTTCTTTGGTCCGTATGAAATCGAACTTAAAAGAAGTATTGTGAAGAGGTACGGTGTAATATTCACCTGTTTGAACACAAGAGCCATTCACATAGAAAAAGCGCATAGCCTTGATACGGATTCCTGCATCAATGCCCTGCGTCGCTTTATAGCAAGAAGAGGAAAACCAAGTTTTATACGCTCAGACAATGGAGCTAATCTAGTTGGAGCCAGAAATGAATTACAACTTGCTTTAGAGTCCTGGAACAAAACAAAGATCATCGACACCATGGCTAGACAAAACATTGAATGGCGATTTAACACGCCTGCTGCATCACATCACGGAGGAGTTTCGGAGAGAATTATTCGGATAATAAGAAAAGTTTTATTCTCCCTGCAAAGGGAACAGATGCATAGGCTTAATGATGAATCGCTTTCGACACTTATGTGCGAAGTAGAATCGATAATAAACAGTCGACCAATTACAAAACTGTCGGATTCACCAAATGATCTCGATACTCTTACCCCGAATCATCTTTAATTAATTGGACGTAATGAAGAGTCAGCACCTATTCCGACTGACGAAACTGGCATGTATGTTAAACATAGACGGAGACAGGTCCAGTACCTTGCTGATCTGTTCTGGAGACGATGGACTTTAGAGTATCTCCCAATGCTACAATAACGTACAAAGTGGTTAAAACCCCAACGAAATACCAAAGTAGGGGACGTCGTCATGATATTGGACCACAGCCTGAGAAACTCATGGACTTTAGCTCGTGTGATCGACACAAAACAAGACAGACATGGGTTAGTTAGAATCGCTAAACTTAAAACACAGACAAGTACCTTAGAGAGACCTGTTACCAAATTGAGTACACTTTTGGAAGCTGAAGAGTTGTGAAATTAATAAGTAAAAATTATAAAATTAGTATTAGTGATAAAAAAAAAAAAAGAACCGGGATACGCGATGGTTCAAATATTATAGTTTTAATACCGTGTGTGTATATAGTGTTATTTTATCCATTTGGGATAATTTCGTGTGAAAGCGCGTATCTTGAAGTGTCGAATATATAACGCACACATGAATAGTGCTTTGCGTCAAAAGTTTACGATATGATTAATTATTATTATTATATGTTCATAAAAGTAAATTTACTTTCGGATCTTTAATTGTATCTGGAAAGCGACACAATTGGGGAGCCGGTATGTTACTGTCACGATCCAAATTATTTATTACGATACGGAAAAGCCCGACTACGTCGCGAAGAAAAAAGAACGTCTTAGGAACTCCAAGGAAGCCAGAACGTTATAACGTCAACGGGAATCAAAAAAGGAATCATGGAAGCCTTCGGATACACGTACGAAACCTAAACATTTGTGAGACTGCGGCTAGAAACAATTCGGTACCGTATAGAACTTAAATTTATTGTGATTTTATTTAATAATTTGAAGATATTGCAGTACCGCTCTCTTTCCATAATTTTTACATTGTTTTTATTATGAATTTGACGCCTTTTCTTACATGAGCCGCAATCTCTTGCGGGAATTTGAGATTAATATTTTTGTGTGTGTTTTTATATATTTCCAGTTAATCGTTTTAAAAGAATATTCTACGATTGGTTACGACAATCATTCTTATTCAGCCTAGAATTAAAAAAATATATTTTGAAGACGGATGTTTTATTTTGAAAGAATGGCTGGTTAAAACCTTGAGTAGACAATACTTTAAATAAACGCATTAAGAACAAATCAGCCCAGAACCCACACAAAGCACTCTAAAGCATATTCATTAGAACCGACTATATTTCGAACCATAACTGAATTCGCAATAAATGGGCAAACAAAAAAAGTAGAATCAAAGATACTACAGGCACTATTTGGTCTAACCATAATATATCTACTAAGAAATTTTGAAAATCTGATGTTTTTTCTTGCATCTGAAGTTTCCTGGTTACGGCCAACATTATTGTTTATCCTACGAGTGGGCTACCCAGCGCTCACCTATTAAGCAGAGATACCAGAAATTCCGAGGCGATTCGACTACCCAAGTAAAAGTTCACACATTGTTCAGTACTATGGAACAAAATATTTAGGTTGAAACATGTCTGTCCTTACGAATTGATTTTCAAGTACACAATCAATCCCATTTCATTTTATTTATAGCTTTCCCAGGGATGTGATTTGTAAAGTCAATAGATATGAGCTTTACGGCGAAAGACTTTTAACCCGTCCAAGTCAGCCCTTGTTTGTTTATAACATTATCAAGAGAGAAAAAAATCACAGTGTTTTTTTCGTCATCAGCCATCTGCTATTCCATTTTCCTTCATTTCTATCTCATTTAAAAGAGAACATCACGCCTCCAACTGAAAGACCAATTTTATTTTCCCCACTCCACTTAGTCTTTCAAACACCAACATTCATCACTCATCATTTCAGTGATACGGAAACTGCAAGAAATTGAGAACAAAATTAATTCTTCTCGTATGAAAAATAAAACACTCCTGCAAGTAAGAAGACGTCTTCTTAAATGTAATGACGAATTAAAGAATATTTTAGCTGATATGAGAAAGAATGCTGTTGCCCCTTTTTACTCATATTAAACCAGATTTGTGATGAAGGTGATTGCTACCATTATTCTCATCCCTAAACCTGGGGTACAAATCCTACTAATTACCGCCCTGTAGCATTGATCAGCTGTATTTGTAAAACCATGGAACGGATAATCAATAGAAGGCTCGTTTGGCACCTTGAGTCAAACAATCTTCTCATTTACCTCCATCAGAGCCTATAAAACACGAGCCATGTCACTCTAAATAGCGTACAACGGTTTCCTAATGGGACGCCATTTTTAGTAATAGTTGCTGAATGATAAATAGCATCCCCCCACTAGATGAGGGGTTGATGGCTCCCTGTATGTTGATGACTTTCAGATGTGTTACAGTTCCACTAACATACAGACGATCGAGCGTCATATGCAACATACAACCAACAGCAATGGGACTAAGTTTTGACTGTTAACTGTCTCCGTCTAAATATAAAATTTCTCAAGAAGAAATGTCTGAAAGCCCTCAACATACTGAATCTTATCCAACATTGACCGTAAGGTCCTCCTCCGATTATATCGTCAGGTGTATGGTTCAGCTCGTTCTTCCTATCTCAAAGAGCTTGACACCATACACCATCAAGGACAAGAATCAGTTGAAAGTCTGTACGTCGATGATAATGAACCCTTATTGTACGACAGACGTGACAGACTTTCACTGAAGTCTACCATAAAAATATCATCATCATTGCCACATCATTCTTCATACCCTCCCGTGTTTAGACCTTACATTACATGACAGTACAGTATTGCGGATTTCATCTTGCCCACATCTCCACCTCGGTCAATTGTTCCGTTCCAGGTTGACTTCAGTCTGTCTGGCAACAAGAAGTCAAAGGCATGTTAGGTGGTCTTAAATCTAAATTTTGAGAATTGATGGTGAAAAGGTAGCAGCTGCTACAGTGAAGCCATCCGAAGTCCTGTCTGTATCTCTTCCATCAGCAGCCTCTGTTTTCAAAACGAGAATGTTTATAAATCTGACACCTGTGCATTGCTGCGAAATAATCTTGATGACCGAGAAAACAATTTTGGTAGGCACTTCATTAACATGTGCAAGTCATTTAATATTCATATCTAAACGGAGGCTCCTGTAGAGAATAGTCAAGGAAATTTTACATGCTTTGCCAACAATGGTCAGAGTGTGATGGACTATATGGCAAGGGTTATTTCCCCTTGTTAATGAATCTGATCGCCTACCCCTCATGTGTACATTCAACATTAACATTAATGCAAAGCATTCTAAAGCATATTAATTAGAACAAATTAGAACCGATGATATTTCGAAGTAATAAGTGAATTCGCAATAAATGGGCATATCTTGCTAGGCAACCACTTGTTTACTTATGTAAGTATATTAACTGTAAGGACCTGTCCGCGTCCATTTTTCCTCCTTTTCTGGAAATATTCTTCATCGCTTTCCTTAAGATTTGGTCTTCCTCTTCCTGCTCTAATACTTTGACACCTTTGCTTTTTCGATTTTCACTTCCTTTTTTGTCGCTTGTCATGTACCCTATTAATATTATGGTATTTTGTAATACCTTAAAATAAATTGCAAAATGAATGTATCTTCAGAACTTTATTTCATTGAGAACTTCATAATAATATATATTTATTTTTTTTACATTTTTTGGCTAGAATGCTGTGATTTATCACTTTGGTTTCAGGTGTAACTATTAGTAGAGGGCGGTGATTAACTACATTAGCTACCATGCAATACAAAAGGATAACTTAAGTTTTATTTGGGTAATTTTTTCTACAGCTCTCCTCCCCTCTACCAGGCTCTATATGTTCAACAGTCCATTTAGTTTGAATGTCCTGTTTCCCAAATCAATCTCAACCAATTCATTAATTTCAATCTCGTTAGTTAGAAGTTGATGTTTGTTCCTTGGTCATTTATCTAAAAAAAAAAAATTTTTCTAAAGGTTGTGTAAAAAAATTCTTACATTACTTATTTATTAATTTAGGCAACAATTGTTAGCTCACAAGCACAGTTGTTGACATAGAGCGGGAGCTAGGTGAAGTTTAACCATAAAGTTGAGCTCTCCATATCTCCATCTCCATATGGACATTATTAAAGGATATTAAAATCAAGCATTCTTGAGGTCACCTATTGGTGCATTACCTAGGCACAAATTTTTACCTTTTTGAGGTGTTTTAGCTTCACGACCAAACATTAAAAATGGTGAAAGTTTGGTACTGGCTTGGGACTGAATCCTCATGGAAAAGAGAACTAATTCTTCCAGAAATTCATCCCAATTGTTCTAGTCTTCATTCACCAGTTTACTTAGTCTCACCTAAGTTACTTAAGAAAAATTGAAGGGGTTTGTTTGTAAATATCAACATTTATATGTAATTGATTTGATATGTGATCCCAATAGACACATTTACACTAACATTGCATGGACACATTAAAGTTCAAATTGTATTATATCAGATTACACCCAGGTTACAGTTTAAATAATACTCGATCTCATCATGATAATTTACAAATTTAGATAACAAACGATTCTGAACAATATTTTTATAGATAAATATGAAGGAAAGAAAACTGATATACACGTGTGAAGTTATTATCAGGTTTATGTCAGTAATAAGAACATGCATGATTTTGTCTGCCAAATAGTAAAGTAAATCAATGCTGCAAGTGGGGGTATATTAACCTGCCTCGCAAGCGATATTTTTTTTTCTCTGTAACATTATTTTCATATGTGGCTATCACTGCATTGTTCTTTAATCAAAATCTTAAATTGCATAAAATATGTAGCTTGCAGACTAAAACCGAATTTAGGTTTGAACTCCATTTAACTAAAATAGAGTTCTATGTTTTGTAGGTTCTTTCACCCAGACCATCAGTTTGTTGATGATATGCACTGGTGATCGAATGTTTTATCCAAAATTCCATAAAAGATCTTCGTTAATTTAAAAAATTTATATTGGCCATTGTAATACTTACCTAATAGTGATCCATTATTACAAGATACTTAACGAAATAATAGATCACTATTAGACCGGCAGCCCAGGGCCTCGAAGGTAGACGAACTGGGTACCAATATCTGAGCACGGAGGCATGTATGGGATCACTAAGGTTGTCTGAATATGGCATTCTGGCATGCCCCCCCCCCCTGGTGGGGAAGGGGATGGCTACCCCTCTAAAGGGCCCCAAAATAGGTTCAAACTAGTTGACGGAGATACCACCCGAAATCTCCACCAATGTCCACTTAGTACCTTAAGATATTCAGCAGTGCAGATGGCAGAAATTTTGTCTGGTGTGGAGTGGGTGCCAGACGACCCTTAAAGGGTCCCAAAAAGGGGCTATCCTAGATGACATTGGAACCAACCAAAACTAATGCCAAAAGAACCAGTAGGGTATGTAGAGTGTAAAACACCCAATGCCAGAAAAATTATCCGGTGGTAGGGTCGTGCCAGAAGCCCTTCAATTTTGGACCCTACATAGGGCCCACAAGATGAGTTCAGACTACAATGAGGAGATATCACGCGAAATCTCCACCAATGTCAACGTATTACCTTAAGTTGTTCAGCAGTGCAGATGGCAGACAATTTGTTTGGTGTGGAGCGGGTGCCAGACGATCCTTAATGGGTCCCTAAAAGGGGCTATCGTAGATGACATTGGTACCAACGAAAGCTAATGCAAAACAAAAGACTCAGTAGGGTTTGTAAAGTGTAAAACACCAAATGTCAGACATAGTATCCAGTGGAAGAGTTGTGTCAAAAGCCCTTAAATTTTGAACTCTTCAAAGAGGCCCACAGTATGACTTCAAACTTGATTGAGGAGATACCACCTGAAATCACAACCAATGTATACGTGTTACCTTATGGGGGTTCTGTCTAGTATAGAGCACCCAATGCTATACAGATTTATTCCGGTGGTAGAGTTGTGTTGGAACCATCATTTTTAAAATGATTCACCACTGCAAATTTATTTTTCTGATCTTATTACTGATTTAATCATTGTTCACCATCAACTGTTAACTTTAAGTCACACTCAACCAGAACCAACTAACCCTTATTATTGGTATTGGAAGGTTGTTGTTCTGGTAGCAAATACCATAGTGGCCATCACCGCAAGGCGTCGCTTGACAGAATCATGTAATATGCATCTGATTGGTCAGAGGGGCTTTGACCAATCAGATGCATATGACAAGATTTTGTCAAGCGACGCCTTCACACAGAAAAATAAGTAAGACAATCATGAGTAAATGTACTCATTTACGTGAGTTTTTGACTTTTCCATAAAACCACTCGTTTAGGACTCATTTACAGATGAGTCTGTATACTCAATAACGAGCAATTTGTGAGTGTATTGACTCATTTAACAAATGACTCGCCGACGAATCAAAATGACTTATCTAGGAGTAAATATTGACTCATAGAAGTGGGTCAACAGTGAGTTAACCGACTAATCTAAAATACAGATTGACCCGTTAGAAATTTGTCATAGACGAGTCATAATAACTGCTTTTCTGGGTATTTGACTCAGTGAAATGACGTTTTAATGTGGTCATAGACGAATCAATTGACTACATAGGAGTAAAGTCATATTTTTCATCAAAACGTCTCATAGATGCATAATTCTTCTTGGACGCTTGCGTCAATGCGTCTGTTCAGGGATATATATACATCTTAAGGTTGGCCCAATCTCGATCGATCCATTCTCGATCAATCTTGATTCTAAAGCGTGTCAAAAAGTAAAAAAAAAGAAAAACATGTTCGTTTGCTAGTTTATTGGACTCTATAGTATTTAAAGGTATACAGGATGCAACATATTGTTAATAAAACACTTTAACACGAAAATATTTTTAAGACATGACTTTTAGAATGTAGAATGTTACAACGAACTATTTATTGGATGTTACGACTGAATGTAGGGGGGGGGGGGGGGGTGACTGTCGTGTTCAAGAACAAATCTGTATGAAATATATGTAGAAGAAATGAAAAGAAACTAAAATTTTAAAAGATTTAAATAATTCTGTTGTAACAGCAATATTGGTATAGTCGGCAACTTGGTAAAATTTTTTATTCATGGACTTACCAGCAAATCGAACAATGGGCCTTGATATTTCATCTGGAAAAAAAGACAAAAAAGTATTCGAGATCCAAATACAACTAGAACTGTGAACAGTTCCGAGAGTGGCAAACAACCTCTATGGGTTCAAAAAATATACGCGAAGTTTTATTATGTAATATTGTTACACCACAGTTTAAAGTTAATTGCATATTAATGAGAAAGTTTTTAAGGTTCCATCATAAAAATATTTAAGGTCAGAATTGTCAATAATATTTATTTTTGTGAATAAAACGAAATTTATCTACTATATCAAACATGGATAGATGTTGTAGCTTGCAATTCCACTAAATCTAACGTCTTTTATGACGTCACCGACTGGGGCTCAACAGGAAGCTACTATTGATATCTGTGCAGATTAAGAAAAGGGGGGTTTTACCGATTTTCAAGGGAAACAGGAATTGGTTTTGAAAATCAAAAATCGTTCTTTGTTTATAGTCCGTTTATTTAAAGGATGCGTTGTGGACACCCCCCCTAAAGTATTGGTTTGTTTTTAAAAGGCAAAAGTATAGATTGATATTTTTAGATCAAAATGTACGATTCACAACCAATCACAAAAAACATAAGACAGTATCCTGTTGCATTCTACAGCTCTGATATCACCATGTTTTTTTCAGTGGTGTTAAGGTAATATGAGGATCCCATTCTCACAAAAAGCACGGGCCTAGGTCATTCGTTCTGAATTGAAAAACTATTTGGTCACAATGTCATATTATAGAAGGCCAATGTGTGAGGGTATGTGTATGGGGGGGGATTGGGTGTATGAGAGTTGAGGGGTGGGGTGGGTTCGATCAAGTCAGCCATGGTTTTTGTTTGGCCTATACTTCGTGTTATTCTTGTTATTATTTCCTCGACGTTAACAGAGGCAAACCTGACAGACGCCATTTTGAGAGTTACTGATGAATAAAGCGCATGCGTTGAACGATGACAGCCTTTGGCCCCGCCCATCGAATACCAAAATAGTTATTCAATGGCCTGTTTTCAACGGGAAACAGGAATATAATTTTTATCCAACTGAAAAATTTTGATTTTTTTTTTATCTAGTATGCATCAAAGACATAGTACATAAGAAAAAAAAAACTCATCTAAAACAAATGGTTCTAATGGAAATTAGCAAATGCGTTAAACGATGGCAGCCTTTGGCCCAGCCCATCGAATACCAATATGTTTATTAAATGGGCTGTATCCATTGGTCTACAAGAATATCACTTTTACCAAACTTGAAATTTTTTTTTTTTTTTTTGATCTAGAATGCATCACAGACATAGTACATGAGAAAAAAACTCATCTAAAACAAATTTAAAATTTTTATTTTTCATGTCAAGTATGGGATAAATAGGCCTACTGTTATTTGTCAAGTTTGAGTAAAATTAAAATTTTATGTTTCTTCTAACGGCTATTATCCCTTTAAAATAGCAGAAATATACTGATTTAGTCCTCAACTGATGTTCTTTTAATGTCATGATCTTAAATGAAAAGAAAACCAAATGTATGGTAATCACAACTGCCAAAAAAGGTAGATATTCAAGAAATTTATTAATCGAAATTAATAATCAACTTATTGAACAAGTTGAACTAGTTTTTGTCTCTCATGGACACGTACCCTAAGTCCGTTGCTTTAATAAATAAATAGTCTACTTTAAGTTATTTCAACTGAGACAGCACTATTAAAGATTTTGCCTTTAATTTTTTTGTTTTATTTTTCGTCTGTTTTTATAAATGTCACTTTCAACCATATTTTAATTATTGTTCAACATTTTGGGACTCGAACGACATCGCATCGACCGATATTTTACATAGGCAACAAAAATTAGCTTTTAAATTAGTAGCCTACTTTACTACAACTTAGTGCAACACTGATTGTCACTGAATCTTAAAAGGCTTAATATTTTTGACATTAAAACCAGGCATAACCGGCTTAATTCGTATACATTTATGAAAAATCTCTGAACAACTTGTCTCCTTCCTACCTTTCTAGATGAACAGTTGGGTCTGTGAAATCAAGTAGCCTACGTATATAGGGGGTCTGCGGAATCTAGTATGGGGCCTGTTACAGTGATACTGCGTCTTAGCAAGAACACAAAATCTTAGTTCTTCAGAATGGTCAATATGAGTATATATTCATCAGTGAACTTTCCTGCTGTCGTAAAGTAACCGAACACTTACAATTTGAAAAACTTACACTTAAGTCATCTTTGAAAAACGCTTTATCAAATTATAAAGCATTTTTATACGCCCACATGAAATGGGAGGCGTATATTGTCGTCACCCACATCAGTCCGTCCGTCCGTCCGTCGGTCCGTCCGTCCGTCCACAATTGCTTGTAAACACTCTACACGGTGTAATTCTAGACGGATTTAGATGAAACTTAATATGAGTGTTTATGATCACGCAAGGATGAACCCTATTGAAAATCAGCGAAATCGGAAAAAAATTAGTATGAGTTTGTGCCCTTGTTCTTGAATGGCTCGTAAACACTCTACAACGTGCAATTCTTGACCGATTTTGATGAAACTTGGTGTGAGAGTATGTTATAACTCAAGGATAAACCCTATCGAAAATCAGCGAAATCGAAAAACATTTAGTATGAGTTATTGCCCTTGTTCTTGAAAACGCGTTCAATTTTAGCTTGTAAACATTCTTGAGAGAACAATTTTTAATGGATTTTAATGAAACTTGGCCTGAGTATTTGTTATCACCCAAGGATGAAGCCTATTGAAAACCAGTCAAATCGAAAAAAAATTAATATCAGTTATTGCCCTTGTTTTTGAAAACGCGTTCAATTTTTTAGCTTGTAAACACTCTACAAAGCACAGTTATTGACCGATTTTGGCGAAACTTGCTGAAATTGTTTAATATCACCCAAGAATGAACCCTTTTGAAAATAGCACATATCGAAATATATTTAATAGGAATTATTGCCTTTGTTCTATAAAATGTGTTGGATTTTTGCCTTGTAAACACTCTACAAGTCACAATTCTTGAGCGAATTTGACATAACTTGGCATGAGTATTTGTAATCACCTAAGGATGAACCCTATTGAAATTCAGTTAAATCGAAAAATATTTAGTATCAGTTATTGCCCTTGTGTTTGAAAACGCGTTCAATTTTAGCTTGTAAGCACTCTAGAAAGAACAATTCTTAATGGATTTTGATAAAACTTGGCTTGAGTATTTGTTTTTACCCAAGGATGAACCTTATTGAAAATCAAATAAATCGAAATATATTTAGAGTCAGTTATTGCCCTTGTGTTTGAAAACAGGTTTAACTTTTTAATAAATACTCTAGAAGGTACAATTCATGACCAATGTTGACAAAACTCACTGAAATTGTTGGATATCGCAAGGGATGAGCCTAATTGAAAATTAAAAAGATAGCTTGCCAGGCAAGGTAATATACGCCCACTGGCAGCATTTATTTCAAATAAAAACTTTTCAGTAAGGTTAATATAAGTGGAATGAAATAATCAACCTTCCAACCTATTTTTTTCTAGGGTCTCTAGTTTCATTAAAAACTGTCAAGAATTGTACCTAATAACAACTCATTAAATATTTTTGGGTATTTTTATGATTTGCAATAGGGTTCACTCTTAATAATATTTTGATATTTTTAATTCTTAATAAGGCTCATCCTTGGTTGATATTAAACAATTTCAGCGAGTTTTGTCAAAAAGGAATGTTTAGAGTGTTCACAAGCCAAAAGTTGAAAGTGTTTTTGAAAACAGGCGCAATAACTGACACTAAATATTTTTCGATTTATCTGATTTTCAATAGGGTTTATCCTTGTGAGAAAACAAATACTAAAGCCAAGTTTCATCAAAATCCATTCAAAATTGTTCTTTCTAGAGTGTTTACAAGCTAAAATTGAACGCGTTTTCAAGAACAAGGGCTATAACTGACACTAAATATATTTCTATTTATTTGATTTATAATAGGGTTCATCCTTGGGTAAAAACAAATACTCAAGCCAAAGTTAATCAAAATCCATTCAGAATAGTTCTTTCTAGAGTGTTTACAAGCTAAAATTGAATGCGTTTTCAAAAACAAGGGCAGTAACTCATACTAAAAATTTTTTCGATTTCGCTGATTTTCAATAGGGTTCATCCTTGAGTTATAACACACTCTCACACCAAGTTTCATAGAAATCCATCAAGAATTGTGCCATGTAGAGTGTTTACGAGACAAAAATTGAACGCATTTAAAAGAACAAGGTCAATAATTCATATTAGATATATTTTGATATTTTTAATTTTCAATTAGGCTCATCCCTTGCGATATCCAACAATTTCAGTGAGTTTTGTCAACATTGGTCATGAATTGTACCTTCTAGAGTGTTTATTAGCCAAAAAGTTAAACCCGTTTTCAAACACAAGGGCAATAACTGACACTAAATATATTTCGATTTATTTGATTTTCAATAAGGTTCATCGTTGGGTAAAAACAAATACTCAAGCCAAGTTTTATCAAAATCCATTAAGAATTATTCTTTCTAGAGTGCTTACAAGCTAAAATTGAACGCGTTTTCAAACACAAGGGCAATAACTGATACTAAATATTTTTCGATTTAACTGAATTTCAATAGGGTTCATCCTTAGCTGATTACAAATACTCATGCCAAGTTATGTCAAAATCGCTCAAGAATTGTGACTTGTAGAGTGTTTACAAAGCAAAAATCCAACACATTTTATAGAAAAAGGGCAATAATTCCTATTAAATATATTTCAATATGTGCTATTTTCAAAAGGGTTCATTCTTGGGTGATATTAAACAATTTCAGCAAGTTTCGTCGAAATCGGTCAATAACTGTGCTTTGTAGAGTGTTTACAAGCTAAAAATTGAACGCGTTTTCAAAAACAAGGGCAATAACTGATATTAAATTTTTTTCGATTTTACTGGTTTTCAATAGGTTTCATCCTTGGTTGATAACAAATACTCAAGCCAAGTTTCATCAAAATCCATTAAGAATTGTTCTCTCAAGAGTGTTTACAAGCTAAAATTGAACGCGTTTTCAAGAACAAGGGCAATAACTCATACTAAATGTTTTTCGATTTCGCTGATTTTCGATAGGGTTTATCCTTGAGTTATAACATACTCTCACACCAAGTTTCATCAAAATCGGTCAAGAATTGCACTTTGTAGAGTGTTTACGAGCCATTCAAGAACAAGGGCACAAACTCATACTAATTTTTTTCCGATTTCGCTGATTTTCAATAGGGTTCATCCTTGCGTGATCATAAACACTCATATTAAGTTTCATCTAAATCCGTCAAGAATTACACCGTGTAGAGTGTTTACGAGCAATTGTGGACGGACGGACGGACGGACGGACGGACGGACGGACGGACGGACGGACGGACGGACGGATGTGGGTGACGACAATATACGCCCCCCATTTCATGTGGGCGTATAATTATCAAAATATATCTAATATGAATTATTGCCCTTGTTCTTTTAAACGCGTTCGATTTTTGTCTCGTAAACACTATACATGGCACAATTCTTGATGGATTTCGATGAAACTTGGTGTGAGAGTGTGTTATAACTCAAGGATGAACCCTATTGAAAAGCGAAATCGAAAATTTTTTTAGTATTAGTTACTGCCCTTGTTCTTGAAAACGCATTCAATTTTAGCTTGTAAACACTCTAGAAAGAACTATTCTTAATGGATTTTGATTAACTTTGGCTTGAGTATTTGTTTTTACCCAAGGAAGGATGAACCCTATTATAAATCAAATAAATAGAAATATATTTAGTGTCAGTTATAGCCCTTGTTCTTGAAAACGCGTTCAATTTTAGCTTGTAAACACTCTAGAAAGAACAATTTTTAATGGATTTTGATGTAACTTGGCTGGAGTATTTGTTGTCTCCCAAGGATGAACTCTATTGAAAATCGAAAAATATTTAGTACAAGTTATTGCCCTTGTTTTTGAAAACGCGTTCAATTTAACTCGTAAACACTCTAGAAAGAACAATTTTGAATGGATTTTGATGAAGCTTGGCTTTAGTATTTGTTTTCTCACAAGGATAAACCCTATTGAAAATCAGATAAATCGAAAAATATTTAGTGTCAGTTATTGGGCCTGTTTTCAAAATCGCTTTCAACTTTTGGCTTGTGAACACTCTAAACACTCATTTTTGACAAAACTCGCTGAAATTGTTTAATATCAACCAAGAATGAGCCTTATTAAGAATTAAAAATATCAAAATATTATTAAGGGTGAACCCTATTGCAAATCATAAAAATACCGAAAAACATTTAATGAGTTGTTATTAGGTACAATTCTTGACAGTTTTTAATAAAACTAGAGACCCTAGAAAAAAATATATGGTGGAAGATTGAATATTTCATTCCACTTTTGTAACCTTACTGAAAAGTTTTTATTTGAAATAAATGCTGCCAGTGGGCGTATATTACCTTGCCTGGCAAGCTATCTTTTAATAATCAAATTCATTTTTATGGATAATTACTTACGTTTTTGGATACTTAAAAAAATTATGTTATTTATGGCAGCAGGTAGGCTATATATATATATTTTGTTCATTCTAAGACCTATTATCCCTTAAATTCTAGTTGGATCTGTGGATTCTTGTAGCCTACAACTACAAGACATATGCGGATTCTAGTTTGGGTCTGTGGATTATACACTACTTGGGATTATGACTATGGCGACTCAGAATCGTCTGAAATACGTTCTCCGGGTTTTTAGTTTTCGAAATTTCTAGAGGTTGAAGAACCAGGATAAAAAATAAGCACCAAATTATTCCTTGCGATGGGCTATATTTCGTACTGCTTCAAATATAACAAGACATTGGCTCCGTACAAAATATACAGCAATATCATATCATGGCAAGCAATATTTACCACGCGTGACAAGTATTCACTCATAAATAATTGAATATTGTAAAATACATTGCCTCGCACGATAAGTGGAATGGGAAAGAGAAATTATTGTCTGTAATACGAACCAAAACCACCCAAGCATAATAATTAGTACTACATGTAATAATAATTAAATATTCGTTTTCAGTTAATCACATCCATTCCATAATATAAGTGATATTTAGTCTAGAAATATCGGCTGCCGTCTGTGATGTGCAAACAAATTGTACTTTTGTACCAAGGAAGTTTTACTGTGGTATTAATCTTCTAAAGGATTAAGTCGTCTAACATAAGTTGGCGGACAAATTCCAGTCATATAATAATAATTTATTTATATATAAAATGGGAAATATTCAACAAGGCAGGTAATGTAGGGTAATTGCTCTTGTCTTGACTAGCCCAGATTTCTATCGGAGATAATAATGAAATGAATAGGACAATTTTTTGCCTGTCATCGTAAATGTAGGCCAAGCTGGAAATAAGTAAGTCTTAGGCTGTTTTCAATGCAATTCGCCAACGACAGATACTATTTTAAATTTGTAAACAATTTCAATAGCCTAGAATTATGATAATGTTGCAAACTTGTTCTTTCCTTTGAAAATTAAATGTAGGAAGCATTATTACTTGTACTGGTATAATCTTTATATGTATTATTTGTGCCTTGCCTTGGTAAGGTTTTAACATTTTTGGCTTTTGCCCAATAATTAATTTTTAAATTGAATGTACATAGGCCTAGCTGTGAAAGATCGGTTGTACAAATTGAAATGGAAAAGTCTATCTCTAAAGACTAAATAACTCATATAATGAATAAGTTGCTTGATTCAGATTTTCCATAGTAAGATATGGTACAGTAACTCTAAATGTGTCGTTTCACAGTGGAAAATTCAAATTGTGAGATTACCAAAACATAGAACAAGATAATTATTTGTATTTTGTATTTTCTATATACATTATTTCTATATAACCTGTTCCAAACTAGGATTTATTTAATAATAAATTATACATAATATACGAAAGTGAGGCAATATATTATCTTGACATCATTAGATGAATTAACAGGGAATCTTGTTTAATATCTATCCAATCTGTTCGAGAAAATCCTGTATCTCTTCTATTTAAAAAGTTTGAAAATTCATTAATTTGAAACATCAATTATATCCTTTAAGAAGCATTATAAGCTATGAACACTACAACATGTACAGTGATCAAAGTAGCACAGATATTTATATACATTTTATAAAGATAAAAAAAAAGAGAAGGAAACAATTATATTTTACAAGAAAACTTAGGTTAACAAGTCTGCCATGCTCCTTTCTACCACTTGGTCCTTGACCAAACACAATATTATGGTTTACTTCTGAGTATTAGTGGGAGCCGTGGTGGCTCAGTGGGTTAGACCCTTGCTCGCTAACCTGAAGGTCCAGGGTTCAATCATCTCGAGATGAACTTTCGGATTTTTCAGCCCGGTTTCCCCTTGTCAGTGATGCAGGTCGGAGGGACTGACATGGAAAAAGCGTCTAGTCGTTCGGATGAGACAATAAACCGAGGCCCCGTGTGCTACAGGCTGTGCACGTTAAAGATCCCTCAACAGTTGGAAATCGCAAAAAGAGTAGGCTAATGCGCTGTCCTGGCAAAATTTCCCTCATTGCACACTGCATGGTGTTGCTCGTCTTCATTAGTCCATAAGGTGCAGAAGAGTAGGACGTACAACTCCATTCATTTCATTTCAGTATTAGTGAACTGTGTTTTTTTTTTACACCTTATGAAGAACTGTGTGTTTTTTTTTCAATCCCATATTCTGCGCTATATCTATACAGTTTTATCTCTTATCTCAGATTATTAATTTTTTTTTGATAGTGTAGAAGAAAAGCAGATGACCTTGAAGTTATGATATTATGATTCATAGTGGAAGTATCAATATGGCTACTTCATCTTGTTATAGGCCTAAGCCATTGATGACTGAAAAACCTCCAGATGGTAGCATGCATTTTACAATAATGAAACATCCCAAGGAAGCTTTGGAAATAATGAATATATTGCTGCGTACTAATAAATTGTGTGATGTCACATTAGCAGTTGGTGAAGAAAAGTTTTTAGTTCACAAAATTGTTTTGGCAGCTGCCAGTCCATACTTCCGTGCAATGTTTACTGGTGGAATGAGAGAAGAAGAAATGTCTGTTATACACTTACATGGTATATCAGCTTGTACCCTCTCTTGTTTAATAGAATTTGCTTATACAGCTGAAATACGTATTAATGAATTAAATGTTTGTTATTTACTGTCTGCTGCCACCATGTTTCAAATGACTCATGTAGTTGAAGCCTGTAGTGTATTCTTGGAACATCAATTGGATCCGAGTAATTGCATTGGAATATCAAATTTTGCTAGTGAACATGGATGTACAGAATTAGAAAATAAAGCTCGAACATTTATTTTGAAGAATTTTTGTGAAGTGATTAAATGTGATGAGTTTTTAATGTTAAGTCCATGTCAAATGATATCATTAATCAAACAAGATGAATTGAATATCAAATGTGAGTCTGAAGTTTTTCAGGCTGTTATAAGATGGGTGGAATATGATCCTGATAAAAGACTTCTAAAACTTGAAAATTTGTTAAATGCTGTTCGTCTTCATTTTTTATCTCCATGCTTTTTGGAATCACAACTGAAGGGCTGTAAGATACTCCAAAAAATGCCTCAGTGTCTCCAAACTTTGTCTGAAAAGTTGAAAAAATTGCAGCTTCATGAAAAGTGTCCTGAGAGACCTAGACGATTTTCTCCTTTAGTTATATTTTGTGCTGGAGGATATTTAAGACAATCTTTAAGTAATTTTGAGTGCTATAATCCTCAGTTAAATCAATGGAGCAGACTACCAGATTTGTTGGTACCACGAAGTGGTTTGTCTGCATGTCATGCCCGCGGTACCCTATATGTCATAGGTGGAAGAAATAATTCTCCTGATGGTAACATGGATTCGGCATCAGCTGATATGTATGACACATTAAGAAATGCATGGATTCCTAGAACCCCTATGACTGTTCCGAGAAATCGTGTTGGAGTGGCTGTCATTGATAATATGATATATGCTGTTGGTGGCTCTCATGGTCAACAACATCATTATTCAGCTGAAAGGTAGGTGTAATTACTTTCATATTCAAAACCTATATCACGTGTTACAGTTACAATTGTTATCTTCAGAATTTAGAGTTCAGAATAGTATGATAGTTACCATTGTTATCTTCAGAATTCAGACTTTTGAATAGTATGACTTACTGTAATTGTTAGCTTCAGACTTTAGAATAGTATGATAGTTACCATTGTTGTCTTCAGAATTCAGACTTTAGAATAGTATGACTTACAATTGTTATCTTCAGACTTTAGAATAGTATGATATGGCTTGCTTTTTTGGGATATTATACGTCGAGGTTATATAATAATTGTGTACTGATAGACTAAATTTAGTGGATCATCATCAATAACTATTTGAGTTATAAAATCTTAGCCTTGTGTTTAATTTATTTTGGGTTTTTGTAGGTCTGTCTGTCTTCACTCTTAAACAATTTTTGACAAAACCTGATGTGAGTGTTTGTGATTACCTAAAGGTGAACTCTATTGAAAATCAAAGAAAATAAAACAAAATAACTACAAGTTATTGCCCTTGTTTTTGAAAAAAAATTCAATTTAAGCTTATAAACACTAGAAGGCACGATATTTAACAGATTTGATGTTTTTTATAATAGGATGAATCATACAGGAAGTCAGCTTAATTTAATATTTGTCTTTGTTCTTGAAAACACTTCAAAAAATTTTTAACTACCGTATGAGATATTGCCCATTTTTTTTATAAAGTAAAACTTGAAACCAGGTGAAATTGTTTATCACCCGAGGATGAAACCCATCGAAAATAGAAAAACATTTAAGTATCTAGGTAATTGGCCGAAAGAAGTCCAATATATTCAATAATGATCATAACACAAACACGGAAGGTCAATGACTGACCTGCTTGAGGACCATTAACATACTTAAATACAGATAACACTAACAAAAAACTACTCATGGATGTGCATTCTAGAAGGTACAATTTAACAAAAGTTTCTAAATTTTATCTGGCCTTGTTACCTCACGTCAGTCCAGAATTTGCAGCCATATTTAAAGAAATTTTGTACGTACCAATAAGTTTGATATACATGTAGGTCCAAAGATCAAAGGGTGACATCACATCTGTAATTTATTCTGACTTATTGCTTATTTTTGAACATGTTAAATTTCAAGCTGCTGAACATTCTATTATTGACAGATTTTGAACACATACAATTCAGTCCAAAAAGTTCAAGGCTTGGGTTGAATATTTCATATCAATTGCTGATTGTTAATTGATTGTTAATGTACTGTATATTTTTTTTTTTTAAGTCATAGCTGACATTAGGCTTTTATTACTATGCCTGGCAAGCTATATTTATGTTAAAACTTTAAGACACTTCAATCGTCTATCTGTCTTCATTTTCAAGGTGCTGAAAAATAGGGCGTAGAAACTCATTTCATTTCATTTGAATCTTCTGCACAAACTTCCCTACTGCACTTCTTTACTGTGGTTCCTTTTGAAAATAGTTATTCTATTTTCTTGAGGAGATAAAGAACAACAAAAGACTAAGTAAGGTGCTTTCTGCATTTCAGGTATGATCCTGACCTGGATCAATGGAATCCAGTAGCATCAATGTCAACGAAAAGAATTGGAGTTGGATGTGCTGTTGTCAATAGACTATTATTTGCAGTTGGAGGTTATGATGGTCAAAATCGATTACGTAGTGTAGAAAGATATAATCCAGAAAAAGATGAATGGAATTTTGTAGCTCCAATGAATACCATGAGAAGCGGTGCAGGTTAGACTTTATTCATTTGATCAATTTTATTGTAAATTATTTAGGGTTTTATGCATTATGCAAAGGTGTTTAAAGTGCTAGAGATCACAGGTTTTGTTTCTATAAAATTTGGTATGTAGGTTAATAAGACCTTTGACAATTGACAAGTTCAAATTTTGGTGCAATTCAACAATTGATACATAAAAATGCAATCATATTTATTCAAATGATGGAGTTTCTACTCTAGATTGTACCAAAAATCTATAAACTTGTTTTACATTAACAATATCTTGGACAAGTAAATAGATTTTTGCCAACCTGTCAATATATGAGTTGTCATTTTAACCTTCACACACAGTAAACTCTGGACATAAAAGTATTTTGGAGGCCAAAATTGATGCTCAGCTGTGAACACTATAACTGATGAGCTTTATGAAAAGTTCTTCTTTCTGAAGCTAAATTGGTCTTACAACAGATATTGAACCTTTACCTTGAAATTTTTGCAGATTATAGAATTCCATGGAAAGTAAAATACATTTCATATACTCGTATTTTAAATTGCTTCTAGGGTCAGAAAATTTGTCTTTTTTTGTAGGTGTTGCTACTATGGATTCCTTCATCTATGCTGTAGGAGGTTATGATAGTAATTGCCAGTTAAGAACAGTAGAACGCTACTGTGTCGAATCAAATACTTGGAAATTTGTGGCATCCATGAACAGTCCAAGAAGTGCTCTAAGTATTGCAGTTATAGATGATAAACTATATGCATTAGGTACACCTTATATGTTTCATCTACTCTAAACAACATTAACATTAAACTAAGTTACAAAATTCTTATCTTCCTGCAAGATGAACCCCAATTTTTGGGAAAATGCAGATCTAAGTGTTCTGTTTTTTGTAATGTTGCTAAAACTGTCATATGGGTGACAAATAGTTCACATTATGTTAGCAATTATTTTAAAATCTAAGACTTACATTTATTGCAAAATTTCTGATTTCTGAATTTATGATCAAAAATGCTTTATTTTAAAACACATCCCATGATTTGAATTTCAGGAGGTTATGATGGTGAAGACTTCTTATCATCAGTAGAATGTTATGATGCTGATAAAGATGAATGGATAGAATGTACCAATATGACTTGTGGTCGAAGTGGACATGGTGTTTCCGTTGGTGCTGAACCATGCACTTGATACATGTTGTAAATATGTAAATAAAATGAATATTGTATGATTGTGTTATTATTTACTGACTTGTTGGCTTTTTATTTTTCAAGAGCAGTGAGCTGTGGTGACTCGCTAATTGTATGCCTGCCAATGAAGGCCTAAAAATTGTTACATGCAGAGATGGAAATAGTACCATAGAATTACTCCTTTGAATTGGAGGAAAAGCAATTTCAGCTACATAAGTTTCGGGTTTACAAATATGTATGGCAGATCTTGCAAAATGATGTAAACAGATTTCAATCTTTTCATTCTTCTGCTGTGTGTAAACTTGATAGTGGTGCTGGCACGATATATCACCGAATCGATGTGTCGCAATACGACATGCCACGATACACGTCTTGTATTACAAGGTTGTATATCGATACATGACATTCCGTAAAAAATGGGCAATATTTTATTTCAGTGAGTGCAAGCTTATCCCTTCATGAATTCCTTTTGTGGACTTCTCTAAAATCTATTGTTTTCAAATTACTCATTAGACATATGATTTAGTAGACAGACAGGCTTAATTATTTTTAGTTAACATTTTATTAGTGAAATACATGTACCTCACAAAACTAGTTTAACTACTGGTAATAACATTCTGTTATCTCAAAATATAAGGGTTAAAATTATAAAGAGGAAAAATGTTTCTTTTTATCTATTACCCATATTGGGATATGTATCGCAGCATGGCATTGTGGCATGTGACAAGAGGTTACTGATTTTGATATTTATGAGATGGACATGAATATATATAGGTTATCCTATGGCTACGAGTGGATATGGTTTTTGTGCCATGAGTGCTTGTGATATTTTCAAGAGTGGTGTAGCCACGAGTGAAAATATCACAAGCACTCATGGCATAAAAACCATATCCATGAGTTAGCCATTGGATAACCTATTTATCCTATACCTAATATGAAAAATATAAATTTCAAATTTGTTTTTGTTTTAGATTAATTTTGGTCTACATATCCCAATATGGGTAATAGATAAAAAGTAACATTTATCCTCTTTATAATTTTAACCCTTATATTTATACATTATCAAACCAACTTTGATTTAAAAATCAAATGCCTATCAACTAAAGAATGCCTTAAAATATTGATCTCCACAGAGTTTGAGATAGAATCATATGAATTTACAGATTGAGGAACTATAGGTTTGAAGTTGACATTTTCAAAAGATTCTTAGATCCGTGTATTTATGTCTAACAGAGTGTATGTTTCTAATATTCACAAATACTTTTATGAGCGTAAAACAAAATACATCACGGTATTTAGTCACACCATCTTTTTACGACATCAAACCCTACGATGGCAAATATTATTCCTGCAAGAGATGAAACAGTGAAGTGTTTGGGAGGTATTTTTTATTTTTTGTTTTTGGATATATCTATGATTTAATGGTTTTCTATATAAAATGAATAAAATCCCCGATGCATATAGGTTCAAGCGGACATAATAAGTCATATTCACTAACACTAACGCATTTCGACCACATCGATAAAATATGAATGGCAGATAACTCTCTCCTGTCGTCCTGGCCAAAATATAATATTACTTAGGGCCTCTTCCTGCAACGGATGAAACTAGTAAAGTGTTCTTGAGGTATTTTAATTTCTACATTTGGATATATCTATCATTGAATGGTTTTCCATATAACAAACGGTAATGGCAGCCAACACTCTCCTTTAGAGTTTAGTAGGCTAGACTCATTAATAAATATTTTAGTATAAAAGGAAATCAAAATAGTAGCTTAATGTGGTGAGTCTTAAATTGCCAAAGTGAATTATATCTAGAGAGCCAAGGTGTGAAAATGATCTGTCCAGAATGTGGGTTATTGTCAGTGTTCTAGGAAATATTCTGATAATAAGATAAGAATGATAGCAGCAGTGTTTGTAAAATCTATGCTTTGACAAGGCTTCCACTTTTGAGCCCAAATTATATTTATGATCAGAGTAGGATTTCACAGGACCTGCCTTCTGCTTTTTGGGTTTTGTTTTGTTTGTTTTTGGATGCCGGTAGTCATAAAATTAGTTTGCTTTGATATGAATATAAGATTCAATTTTTGTCCTCTTTAAAAACAAATTTCCCAACACCCATGTTTATAATATACTAGGTAAAAGGCTTCCGAACTAATCCTAAGGGTTATGTAATTAATCAATTTTTTAAATACAACATGGGAGGTGCGGAAAATCCCAAGTTTTTGGTGCCTAGTTTTTCTGACTCTCCCCCAGCCATATCTACAACAAATGTTGACAGACAGACTGACAGACAGGGGCATTGACAATATACGTCCAAAAAATAAATATTTATCCAAAAAACTAAGTAATTATGTCCGGTATAAAGATGCATTTGTTATTGAAAAATAATAAATAAATTGATTAAGAGTTTTTCAAAAATGACTTAATTTTGTAAGTATTCCAGATTTTAAGAGATTCTGTTACTTTATGACACTAGAGAAGTTCACTGAATATATACTCATAATGACCATTTTTGAGAACTAGAAGTTTATGTTCATGCTACGACGCAGTATCCCTTTAACAAATAATTTGAAATAACGGAAATAAAGAGTTTCGCTCAAGAGGACACAAAAAATCCACCATTCATAACTGAAACAGCCTTGGACTGGTGAATGATAAAAAATATATTTATATCAGAGGCTAGGTAATAAATCAGAGGCTAGGTATGAAGGATATTTTAGTTTGAGCCAACAAAACTTGCTAAATAGTTTGTTTTCACCCAGACTCGAAAATCATAAATATCCGTTAATATTGAATGAATTATTGCCTTGTTAGTAGGTTCAATTCTTGACAGATTTTAATTAAAGTACATTTATCACCCTAAAAAAAAAGTGTATGACTGAAGGTTGAATATTTCAGTCTGTTGATCGCAACTGTACTGTTAGTTTTTTTTTCAAAATTTATTCTGTAAGTTGAGGTATATTACTTTCCTTCTTATTTTCAGGAAGTTAGTAAGATATTGTCTAGGAGAAACTGATGTAAAAGAAAGTTAAAGTAAATAACCATTATGAAGGGGTGATCATCGAAAAGGCATTTAGGCCTTTTGAAGGTAAAACTAAATTAGAAATGAAAATGCTAATAACTTCAATTAATATGATTTCGGTTTAGAGAAACCAATTAACTATAAATTACCGGGGTTTATACCCTATGTATCATATTAGTGATTTGGCAGGGACTTTACAAATATGTTTACAGGGAAAGCCAGGTTTATAGAGGATGTGGTTTTGAGGGGTTTCACTGTATTAATTGAAAGTGTGTGTCTTTGTTTCTACTACATGCTCCGGCACTCCGACAAGTCATTTTCAGTACGGATATCTGCGAATTGAAAAACACATGTTC
Organism: Nipponacmea schrenckii; assembly: GCA_030562195.1. NCBI lineage: Eukaryota > Metazoa > Mollusca > Gastropoda > Lottiidae > Nipponacmea > Nipponacmea schrenckii. The sequence goes on along the minus strand of CM060200.1, from coordinate 14,140,435 downwards.
TTAATGATGGCTGCAATAAAAAGTCGGATTTTTCTTATTATGTACTGGGTACCAGGTATTAATGGAACGAAACAATAAATACCCCCATCTGTTTTTTTGTATGTATAGCTTATTTATAAATCTTAAAGATGGGTTCCCTCATTAATTAGAGCCAAAGTAAGCTTACTAATTGATTAATTGGGGTTTCTTATGAATAATCCATGTATTCTCAAGTTCAAAAGACCAATGTGGACGTAGAAATGCTTGAGGAATCCATTTGACTCTGATCTGCCTTGAAACGCTAAATTTAGACTCCCATATTTGTTCATGTGACCTAATGACTTCATATGAATGAAGGTGTATATGAATTGATTTTGTATTTTATTATTAGTGAGTTAAAACTTATTTAAATTAATTCATAATGTATTTAAATTAATTCATAATGTTTTTTTTACAAAGTGATATTTAAACGTTTTATTGCCTTTTGCTAGAGATAATAAATGGAATACCAAAATGCCATTGTTGTTGTGGAAAATATTAAGGAATGTGGGCAATTATGCATGCGTTCAAACTTCACTACAGTGTCCAGTTATATTATGATTTATGTACCGAATTCATATTGACTTAATATATATCGTGCCAGCTTTACTATACACCAATATACCGAATTTTCTGTATAAAAGCTTGGTTACAACCGAATTCATATTGACTTAATATATATCGTGCCAGCATTACTATACACCAATATACCAAATTTTCTGTATATAAGCTTAAGCTTATAGAAATATACTGTGAAGTTGGACAGTTTGCTACAATATTAAAATTAAACTGTTGTTAACATTTTAATAGATGAAAGCAATAGGTACCGGTATTTGATATAAAACTAAAGATGAAGAGAGAGTTTTTCACTTCACCAATTACAACCAACTTTATTTTTCTGCTTAATATTACATTTCTCCTATCACTGCCTTCAATAAACCTGTCACGCAAACTGGCATTTATTTTTCGAAAAACTGTAGTTGTCATGTAACACTATGATGTAGGCAATGCACATCAATGAAGCAATCTAAAATTTGTTATTTATATAACCAGTCATGTAACAAAAGTGAAATAGTATTGTCATCTATTCATTTGTCACATCATGTTTTATGTTTACACACCAATAATGTTAATGAGACCAACATTTAGTTCTTAGATATACAGAACTTTTTATCCATATATACAAAACTTGTGGACATTGATAGGCTTTTGGCAATGTTTCTTTGTCAAAAGAGTAACTCTTATAGTCTTATACAAATAGATACCATGCAATATGATTTTATATACAGAAATTTAGAGACCAAAACAATATACATGTAACAGTATTTGTGTTTTTTTAGGTATCAATGGATAGAAAGGGTTTATTAAGTAGTCCACTCAAGAACAGGGGATGTACTGATATAGTTCCATTGATAATATTTGTACTGTATTTAGGGGGTATGGTAAGTGAAAATTATACTTTAAAAATTACTTGAAAATGAATTGTTTTATATTTTTACCACTTGATCGATGATTGTTATTTATAAAATTTATTATAAATTATTGATGTTAGTATATTGGAATGAATGAATTGAGTTTTACATCCCAATCTTCTGCACCTTGTGGGCTAATAAAGACTGCAGTATTTTGAAAGTGGATAAATCAAAATTCTCACATATTTTATCATTGTAGGCAATAGTAGCTGTATTTTCTGTAAATTATGGAGATGCTTTTCGTCTAGTCTATGGCTATGACAGCTATGGTAATACATGTGATGAAGATAATACTGGCAAAAATATTAACAATATTTCACTGTCAGGATTAAACCAAAAAGGAAAACCGTAAGCCAATATTCAAAACTGTTTAAGGGTACATTGAAGTGTTGCTGAACCGATCTTCATGTCTTGATAAAAAATTGAATACCGGTAATAGAATATTGTTGTGGGTTGTTTTAATACAGCCATTTCTGATTTCCCTTCAGTGATGCAGGTAGGAAAGCATTTCCCATCTTCATAATATGCTCATTTTGGTGACAAAAGAAGGACCTAATACTTATTTCATGTAATTTTATATTGAAGGTTTTTATTCTTCATGGATATGAACAACCCAAGTGAATCATTAGCCATTTGTGTAAATACCTGCCCTGATAGAGAGTTACAAAATATAGAAGAAGTTTATCAGTTTTCTGTTCAAACTGGTTCTTTTCTGTGTCGTTATGATATAGATATAGAAAGATATACACACACTAACAGAAGTCAACTAGGACCTTGTCCAATTACACCTGTTAAAACAAGGTTTGACTCTTTTTTATACGCACACATATATTGTAGTCACCCATGTCCATCGGTCAGATTTAAATGAAACTTAGTTTTATGTACATTTATCAGCCCAGAAAAGAAGTGTATAACTTAAGGTTTAATATTTCATTTTGGTGATTTATTGTACTGTCAAGATTTTGTTCAAATTCAATGTTGCCTGTGTGCAAATATTACCTTGCCTGCAAGCTATCTTTTTTATATTAGAATTTAGAATTTATTAGTATTTTTGCCCCGAAGTAGGCTTAGAAATTTTCCTTTTTTTGGTGCTGTTTATACAGAAATACATCCGAAATTCTTTTTTTAGACTTTTAGAACTATGTTTAACTCATAATGACTTTACTTTTAATGGAAAAATTTGGACTGAATCATTAGATAACTTTATTTTGAAATTCTGAACAACCATCACCCTTCAGCAAAATTGACTGCCAGTATTTCTGAAACAAAAATAGATTTCTTGGACACAACAGACTCTTGACAGCCTCTAAGAATAAAAACTTGAGTAACCATTTGGTCCATGCCCCCCCAAACCCCCAAACGGTCGCTGAATGAAGGTGGCCTCTTAAGAGAAGACCATTTCGTTTTGACATTTTGGAAATCATAGGATCTAACTTTTACTCATACATGTATTGTTTCTACCGCTTTAGCATGTTGTCTCCTATCTACTGACAGGATACCCTATTTTATCGTATTTTATTTTCTTTTAGATACAAAACTTTTCACTGTAACTATCGTTTTCAAATCAAAATTCACTACCGTAAATCAATAAGATATTATTCATTTCTTGCATTTTAATTGCCCGGTAACACGCTTTATTCCATTTTCACCTGATTAATAATCGTCAATACGATGAAATTTATCAATATTAATCAGCAACAAGCTATAAAATTAATCTGTAGAAGATTATCTAATTACCGATAATCACATTGAATCTCACCAAGTGTCATGGTTGCTTAATTGAGTTATTTTAATCAATTGGGAGTGTAAATACATGGCCGCTGGTTGCGTAATGAAGGTGGGCGCCTATTAGTCGATAATTACATTGAAAACTTGTAGGGGGGAATTTATCGTGGTCGCTTATTGAAGGTGGGCTCTTAATAAAGGTGGTCGTGTGAGCAGGATATACTCTAGTTCAATTCAGATACTATTATACTATTCTCATATCACCTTAACACCTAAGTTAAAAAGAATTTTCTGCTGGCTTATTTGGAATTATAATGACAATGGTGAAGAAACTATATTCATGGTAATCATATACACTCTGCTTGGGATTAGAACCATCAATTGCCTTTTGTTGACGTAACCAAGCAAATGACATCATGTTAAAGGAGCCTTCTGCTTTATTGTTTTTAGCTAAAATCAGAATCAGAATCTACTGAAATGTGTGCATGAATGTGTCTAAAAGATTAATTAAAAATATTTAACCATAAAACTATCTTTAAAGGTTACATAAGAAAACTACTCTACCCTTACATATTCAGGAGTTTTGATTTAATAATATTGAGCTACTATAGAGACAAAACTCAGTCAAACTTCTTAAATAACATATATATTATCTTCCAATCTTAACTAACACATTCAAAACAATTCAGTGTGATCAAGTAATATTTTGAAAATATTTTCAGGTATCATTTATGATGCTTTTAATTTGAACATTTTTCATACTGCCCCTTTAAGAACCAACATAGAAGCTCAATTCTAAGGACTTATTCACACTCATTGATGAAATGTTTTAAATAATATTGCCAATTTAAGGTTTAAGTGACATTGTTAAAGGATTGTTGTTGTCAAATTATTGAAAGAATTTTGTTGGTAATGTTCAAATTGTATTCAATTATAAAATTATTTATGAACAGGGATTATTTGTCTCTATTTGCAGTGTTCCATTATTAAATAGATGTGTTCCTAGTGACTTAATGAGATTACCATATGAAATATCATCATCTATAATCAGCTATTTAAATGATACTGATATTTTTCAAAACATTTTAACAGATTTATATAAAAGCTGGAAAGAAATGTTTGGACTGTGTTTTCTATCATTTGGTAAATATATTTTCATATGTATGATTGGTTTGTTACTTACCATGATACAGACTTTCATAATTTCCACAATCTGTTGATGAGATTTGTCTAAATAATTTAGTCCTTCAATATAGAGGGAGAAGTCATCTGCATAGATGTTTCTATTTATTAAATAAATTTGTAAGTGTAATGCATATTAGAAAACAAAAACATGCTTGAACTTTCTTATGCATAATAGATCCCCCTGATCTTGTGAGAATTAGCAGTCTGATTGAAATTAAACTGAACTTTGGTTCTGTTTTATTTTTAGCTTATTTTTACTGTAGCCATGTTAGTAGGGTCTATCGATTTCACTATTGAAAACTCATCAGGTTAACCTTTTGACCTTACTGATTACGTCTGCTTTTACCAATCAAATTTCACTGGGTCAATTTGAAATATGCAATAAAAAGCGTGTTTCAAGTTATTTTGCTCCTCAACTGTTTTCATTTTTTGCAGTTTATTGGTAAATCTTGCTCTTCTCCTTGTCCTTCTAAAATGTAATCTATATTGTCATGTATTTCATACTAATTCCATTCCCTGAAACTCTTTTCTTTTCAATATAAACCCTTGCTTGTAAAACTGTAGAATATTTGATGGTGACACAAAGTTTACGTTTCAAGCTTTGTTTCTTTCGAATTATTTTCATTATCATGATGGCCGTTCCACATATCTAACAGAAGTTTCCACTCGAATACAACTTTTTGGGAGTTGTTACTTTACTTTAAGCCAGAACGTGGGTCTTGCTAATTAGCCACATGTGTGAGCTTTAAACCAGCCATATTTTTTTATTTTCACCTTCAGTTAACTTAATAATCTAGCTTTTTGCTACTGAAAGTACAATTTTTGATATTTGTTTGTGTCATTAAATGCCACCTCCATTGAGGAAGTAAATTGGTTAAAGAGGCTAGGTTCATCTGATAAGTTTTCAATTAAGTGAAATCTTTAGGCCATATTGAGGTAGCTATAGTAAAAATAAAAGCTTAAAAAGAAACGGAACAAATTAAACTTTGGACTTGTTTTTTGTGTGTATGAATCAAAGGCTCAAAGCACTTTCTATATTTTACAGCTCTGTCATTGATCATGGTTTTATTGATACGTTATATAGCATCAATAATAGTGTGGTTAATATTAGCCATATCAGTCATAGCTAGTACAGGTAATAGTCCATATTATATTCCAAGTTTGTAAGTGCCTACACCCCAGTATAGAGGTGGTTTTTGGTTTCTTTACCAATTGTTTTCATATATATATATTTAGATATTAGTAGTAGCAAATTGATTTTGTTTACTACAGAGGTGTTTAAATGAATTTTGTAACATTGAATGCAAACTTTCCTTTAATGTTTTCATTGTTATTTTGATGGGTGCACTATAATTGAGTGTAATCTCGGTTTATAGGAGGTTTACTATACAATACTTTAGACGTTGGGAGTGGCAATGGCATTGTGTCCCTGCTTTCAATGGAAACAGTGTACATGGGTTTTCCAATGGTGGATTATGATGGATGTTTTTTTATCAACTAAAAAAATTGGACATTCTTACCATTCTATAGACATTGTTTGACAGGTGTAGCAAATAACCCATGATAACTGTGCTTTAAAACTTACTTAGTTACGCAATTAGATACAAATACTATTTCTTTTATCTTTGATATTTCAGCCTCCTCTGCATTTTTATGGTGGACTTATGCTGGTTTTAAGGAGAAGTTAGACCATGATACACAAGTTAATCTACCATTATTGTCTGCAGAAATAGATAGTGAAATCATTTTTCTCATTTTTTCTATTATTGCTACAATATTAACTGTAAGTTTTGGCTATATTTATAACTGTATGTGGAACATTTTCTTTTTCAAGGGAGCATTTACTTGAAGTTTTTAAACAGAATAGCAAGCTGTTTGAGGAATTATTAAAAATCAATTCTTATTGATTGTGGTGCTTAATGGAGTCAACAGTATCAGAATTAGGTATACCTGGTACTTTGAATTATTGTTAGTATTATATTTTTCAGCTGCTATTGTAACTAGCCGTAATAAATATTTATCTATGTAATATAATTAATTTCAGCTGCTATTGTAACTAGCCGTAATAAATATTTATCTATGTAATATAATTGATTTCAGCTGCTATTGTTGCTAGACATATTAAATATTTATCTATTGTATGTATATTTAATTTCAGCTGCTATTGTTACTAGTCATATTTAATATTTATCTATTGTAATATAATTGATTTCAGCTGCTATTGTTACTAGTCATATTAAATATTTATCTATTGTAATATGTTTAATTTCAGCTGCTATTGTTGCTAGACATATTAAATATTTATCTATTGTATGTATATTTAATTTCAGCTGCTATTGTTACTAGTCATATTAAATATTTATCTATTGTAATATAATTGATTTCAGCTGCTATTGTTGCTAGACATATTCAATATTTATCTATTGTAATATGATTAATTTCAGCTGCTATTGTTACTAGTCATATTAAATATTTATCTATTGTAATATGATTAATTTCAGCTGCTATTGTTACTAGTCATATTAAATATTTATCTATTGTATATTATGTTTAATTTCAGCTGCTATTGTTACTAGCCATAGTAAATATTTATCTATTGTATGAATGATTAATTTCAACTGCTATTGTTACTCGTCATATTAAATATTTATCTATTGTATATAATGTTTAATTTCAGCTGCTATTGTTACTAGCCATATCAAATATTTATCTATTGTAATATGATTAATTTCAGCTGCTATTGTCATTAGTCATATTAAATATTTATCTATTGTATATAATGTTTAATTTCTGTTGCTATTGTTACTAGTCATATTAAATATTTATCTATTGTAATATGATTAATTTCAGCTGCTATTGGCATTAGTCATATTAAATATTTATCTATTGTAATATGATTAATTTCACTTGCTATTGTCATTAGTCATATTAAATATTTATCTATTGTATATAATGTTTAATTTCAGTTGCTATTGTTACTAGTCATATTAAATATTTATCTATGTAATATAATTAATTTCAGCTGCTATTGTTACTAGTCATATTAAATATTTATCTATTGTATGTATGATTAATTCCAGCTGCTATTGTTACTAGTCATATTGATTATGAGAAAAAGAATATCATTGGTAGTGACTTTACTTCAAGAAGCTAGTAAATGTTTAGCAGCTATGCCTTGTTTATTACTTCAACCAGTATGGACCTTTTTACTACTGATTGTGTTCTTTGTGTTTTGGGTTATTATTTTGGCCTATATATCAACATCAGGTATGTTTCAAAGATTTTGTACGATTTTTCTGTATTCTCCTTATTTAATCAAACAAATATCATGTGACTGAATCTGTTTGGGCATGGTTGTACAGCCCTTGAAATTCTAGACTGTTTAATGCTTATGTAAATTGCCTAGTTTTATATTTGCTGATTGGGCTGAAAATATGAAGTGATCGTTTAAAATCTAACATAGTCTCACGGATGCATAAGAGAATATTGTTGGTGACCTCTTGAAACCTAGTATGATGTATAATGCAAAAAACTGTACTCGTATTTATTTAAAATCTTTTTATATTTCTTTGCTGCTTTCGGTTAAAACCTCTTATAATAACTGATATGATACTGTATATAAAAAACCTTGTATAAACTTTTTGCATGGTTTGAAGTGAGTGTTGTGTTAATTAATTGGTGATATAAAGTAATTTATTATCAAGATAAGGATACAAGGTTTTGTGTAAAATATCTACTAGCTTTTGAATAGTGCCAAAAAGTGAAATAACCAAACATGCCGTATACAAGTAGTTTACCCACAATATGTTAAATGAAACCTAAAGGATATAGACTTAATATCTGTTTAATATCTGGAAAATACAAGTCAAATTTTAATTTTGGAAAGTTGTACAGATGGCTGTCATTGAGTACTATTATGATAAAATTTGATTCAACTGTTATATTTTAGATAAAGTCACTGTCAATAAACATGGTTTTGTGCAATATAAAGAACATGAAATAGTGGTATATTTTTGGTGGTACCATTTAATAGGGTTATTGTGGTCTAGTGAATTTATTATAGCTTGTCAAGAGTTAACTATATCAGGTGCTGTGGCCTCATGGTATTTTACTAGGTAAGTCACTCACCCTTTACTTCTTTTTTCCTTTCTTGATCATTTTAGATATGAATATTTTCAAATTTTTTACTGAGTTGTTGTGGAACTTTGCTTTTGGAAAAAGTAAATCCTGTACCATATTTAAACGCCCGCATGGAAATTTGATGATCTCACTTTCCTTAGTAGTTGCTTAGTAACAATCCTCAACATACTTCTCATGCAGGAATTCAATATGGTTTCATAAAATGATGATTAATGATGATGCAGAAGTGTAGCAAAATGTTCAATAAAGTAAATTCACAAGCCATTTCATAAAGTTTTTACTTAATATGTTTCTATATATTTACATGTACCTACCTGTATAACTAAAAGAAATGGCTGCAACTCATATCTTAAATTTCATATGACTAAAGAATATGTTAAAGATCCTTTTTATACGCCCACATAGAAATGTGGACGTATATTGTTGTCGCCCTGTCCAGTCCGTCCATAGAAATGTGGACGTATATTGTTGTCGCCCCTGTCCGTCGGTCCGTCGGTCCGTTGGTCCGTCTGTCAACAATTGTTTGTGGACACTGTAGAGACTACAGTTTTTATTGGAATTTCTTGAAACTTGGTATACTTGTTTATAATCACTCAAGGAAGAACCCTATCGATTTTGGTATGATTTCGAAAAAAATTCCTGGAATTCTTGGACTTTGAATTTCAAATTGTTCTGTTTGTAAACAAAAGCTTGTGGACACTGTAGAGACTCCATTTCTTTATGAATCTTTTTGTAACTTGGTATATTTGTTTATTACCATCCAAGGAAGACCCCTATTGATTTTGATATGATTCTGAAAAAAATTCCTGGAATTCTGGAACTTGGAATTTCGAATGTACTGTTTCTCATCCGTCTGTCAACAATTGTTTGTGGACACTGTAGAGACTACAGTTTTTATTGGATCTTCTTGAAACTTGGTATACATGTTTATTACCATTCAACGAAGACCCCTATCGATTTTGGTATGATTCCGAAAAAAATTCCTGGAATTCTTGAACTTTGAATTTCAAATTCCGTCGGTCCGTCGGTCCGTCGGTCCGTTGGTCCGTCTGTCAACAATTGTTTGTGGACACTGTAGAGACTACAGTTTTTATTGGAGTTTCTTGAAACTTGGTATACTTGTTTATAATCACTCAAGGAAGAACCCTATCGATTTTGGTATGATTTCGAAAAAAATTCCTGGAATTCTTGGACTTTGAATTTCAAATTGTTCTGTTTGTAAACAAAAGCTTGTGGACACTGTAGAGACTCCATTTTTTTATGAATCTTTTTGTAACTTGGTATATTTGTTTATAACCATCCAAGGAAGAACCCTATTGATTTTGATATGATTCTGAAAAAAATTCCTGGAATTCTGGGACTTGGAATTTCGAATTGTACTGTTTGTCATCCGTCTGTCAATAATTGTTTGTGGACACTGTGGAGACTACAGGTTTCATTGGATTTTCTTGAAACTTGGTATACATGTTTATTATCATTCAATGAAGACCCCTATTGATTTTGGTATGATTCCGAAAAAAATTCCTGGAATTCTTGGATTTGAATTTCAAATTGTTCTGTTTGTAAACAAAAGCTTGTGGACACTGTAGAGACTCCATTTCTTTATGAATCTTTTTGTAACTTGGTATATTTGTTTATTACCATCCAAGGAAGACCCCTATTGATTTTGATATGATTCTGAAAAAAATTCCTGGAATACATCCAAGGAAGACCCCTATTGATTTTGATATGATTCTGAAAAAAATTCCTGGAATTCTGGAACTTGGAATTTCGAATGTACTGTTTCTCATCCGTCTGTCAACAATTGTTTGTGGACACTGTAGAGACTACAGTTTTTATTGGATCTTCTGAATGCAATACAATATAGTTAACTTCCAAGTTCCTTGTAAATCAGGAACCAGCTGTAATTGGACTTTTACTTTTACAATCAAAGCTATCAGTGGGCGTATGTTACCTTGCCTGGCAAGCTATCTTTATAAAACAAATGGTTTCATTGTGTGTAGTGTCTAAAATAGGAAAGAATGGCCTGATTTTCTTCTTTAGATATTGATAACGATTTGAGATTATTATTTATTTTTTGATGTTGTTTGTTTTAATAGAGATAAAGATGGTTTAAGTTTTCCAATAGGTAAATCTATGTGTAGAACAATAGCATATCATTTAGGTTCTGTTGCTTTTGGATCAGCTATAATAACAATAGTCAAAGTTCCTAGATTACTTTTGACATTTGTAAAGAAAAAGTAAGTATGTTTTCTTGCTTTAGTATGCACTAGATATGTGGTACTGTTTTACCATGTCCCTCAATCATTATTTGGACCAAATTGAAAGATTTCTTCACTAATCAATTATGATTGTTTGAGACAATATTATTTCTTTGCAAGATACATAATAGCTAACTGGAGATATTTAGATTACACTTTTTAACTGGAGTCGAATTTTTGATATTTAAATTTTAAGAATTGATGTATGCAATATGATGATTGGCATAGGGCAATAACCAATATTATATCATATTAATATTGATTGACTTATAACTCTATACTCTATAACGGTATATATGAATTTATTTGATATTTGAATGATTTCAGAATGAAAAATGCTGATAATTGCTGTGCCATATATTGTGTGAAATGTTGTACATGTTGTTTATGGTGTTTTGAGAAGTGCCTGAAGTATTTACATTCTAATGCTTATACTATAATTGGTAAGAACTGTTTTAGAAGATATTGTGGGGCTGTTGGTGCAAGGAATCAACTCACAATATCAAGGTGTTCCACCTTCCCTTGTATTTGTTATTAGACAAGTTCAGAAACTGAGTTTATATCCAGAATCTTGGTCAACTTTGCATTTCTAAAAGTTCCAGTGGATTAATTGAAATGTGAATCGAATAAATTACAACAAAAGCACACAATTGGCAAAATTTGTTGTATGAGCCTTTCAGTTTTATCACCAATTCTTCTTTGTAATTCTTAATATACTCAATTTTGATCTGATTTCAATAAGGCAGTTTTGTCATTTGTTTTAATTTAAACAAACCTGCCTGTTGGCGTAAGTTACTTTGCATGGACAGCTTTTTTTTCAGTAGTTATTTAACTGAAGGAATTTCAATTTGCTATTATCATGCAAGCTAGTGGTCCCTGTGTTTGGTTGCGAGTCATAGTTATTCTAAACTTTAAGCTATTACACAGTCGATACATTGATATAGGATTTGATGTGATAAATTGTGAAGATGATTTAATCAGTATAATATCTATGTTCATTTCGTTTTCAGCTATTAGTGGTAAAAATTTCTGTATATCAGCTAGAAAGGTAGGAAGATCACTTTAGTTGTATTGTTATCCCACATTAAGGTCCTCAATGACTGTTATTGTTCAAATTTGTTAATCATAATCTGATTGATCTAAGATGAGTTCAAATTGAAAGTAACTATTTAAAAAAATGTTTTTTTAGGGGAATTGGGGAAGTATTTTTAATTTCACATGTTTGAATATGAAAATCTACAGTGGGGACATATAAGAGGCAGTGTTAATAGTGCATTTTGTGTTCTTCCAAATCAAAAAACTTCTGTTGTGAAAATTCTATAACATATATTTTGGTAACTTTAAAATTCTGACACCTGTGGCAAAACTCTGGAATATACCCTCATAGTCATCTCTACCTAACCCTAACCCTTGATTTTCATGCTTCTACGATGAGGATATGATTGGATAGAACCTGTCATACACCATCAGGTCAGGTCCAAAGGTCAACAAAGGTTATTTTTTTGAAAGCTTTTAAAATTGATTTTTGGAATGATAATCCCCTTAAAGTTCTTTAATTATTAGGTGCCACAAATCTAATCTGATCTAATTCATAATAATTAATGGCACATAATATACATTTCAGGCGTTTAGATTATTAACTAGCAACATTTTACAAGTCTCAGCAATCAACAGTATTGGTGATTTTTTATTATTTCTTAGTAAAATTGGTGTGGTAGGAGCCACTTGTGCTGTCGGTATCATATGGTTAAAGGTAGGTTTACTTTTCTGTCATGGGTTCATATCCTATTTTCAAACTTCAAATTTCTACTCTGTTAATGTATCAGCTAGTGCTGAAGAATTTAAATCCAAATTTAATTGCTCTACAGGGTATAGAACTTATAAAATATAATTTAGATTACACTTGGTCAATAACAGAATATATCCTTCTGGTGTTGTAACTATATACATCAAAATCCCTCTATAATCTGATAAATCCACAAAATTAAATAAAGTAATTAATTGTAAATGCTTGATTCATCCATTAAAAGGAGTTCAAATTTTGAGTCTTTGAAATTTGTTGTAATCTTAAAGGGAAGTAACTCCCACATAGGAGTTTCCAAATCATTGTCCTTGACATTTGAAAAACACTGTAAAAACCAAGGATGAACCCTACTGAAAATCAGACAAATCAAAAGAAAAATATTGCCCTTGTTTTTGAAAATGCTGTCAATTTATTGTGGACCCTCTTTTAAGAGAGATATTACATGATAATGAATTGCAAGGAACTTTCTTGTAATGATTGATGTACCAGTATTGAGAATATTTGTAAGAGCTCTTTTCAGTAAAATGTTTTGGCATTGATTTGTGAGGTTTCTGTATACTGTTTCTTGTTATTCCAGAGCCACGGTGATTTACATAATTTTGCCATTCCTGTACTGCTGTGTTGTGTTTTTGCATACTTTGTAGCTCACTGTTTTTTTTCTGTTTTTGAGGTAAATTATACATTATTATATACCCACATGATGGTATGTGCATTGGAATTGATAAGATAGTTGTCAAGTTGGAATTTGACGATATTTTGATGAAGGGTGAATTTTGATGGAACATTGAATGAATATTACAATTCATAAGACGGCAGTCAAATTTAAATTTGGCAATTTTTCAATGAACAGTTTTTGAGTTATTGCCCTTAGTAAACTCACATCAAAATTTTAAAAGGATGCAATAGAAGCCACAATGGATTTTGATGAAACTTGGTGCGAGCATTAGAATTGATAAGACAATAGTCAAGTTCAATGATTTGATGATTTTTCGATGAATGTTTTTGGATTTATTGACTTAATAAATCACATCAAAATTTTATTGTTGGAGCAATAGAAGCTATAATTTTCATTGAATTTTGATGATTTTTTTTTTAGTTATTGCCCTGGACTTAGTAAAACTGAATTTTGATGGTTATTTTTTTTAGTTATTGCTCTTGACTTAGTAAAACTGAATTTTGATGGTTATTTTTTTGAGTTATTGCTCTTGACTTATTAAAATCGAATCAAAATTTTAAAATGGATGCGATCAAGCTACAATTTTCAATGGATTTTAATGAAACTTGGTATGAATATTAGAATTGATGAGACAGCCGTCAATGATATAGCAATGCTGATGTGTGGGCGTATATTACCTTGCCTGGCAAGCTATCCTTTTATACACACAAATATTGCTTTTTGGTTTTTAAATTTAAATCTTTTCATAGATACTATAAGTATCAACAAATGTATTGTATTTACTAATCTTAGCAGCACATATTGAAGATTCCAATATTCAATGATGAAAGCTTATTAATAATTCCCAGATTAGCCAGTATGGATTTTAGATGACTCTTTTTATTTCAACAGAGTATTATTGATGCCTTGTTGTTATGTTTCTGTGAAGATTGTGATCTCAATGATGGTTCTGTAGAACGACCTTATTTTAGCAGTAAATCATTAATGGCAAGTTTTTCTTTATTATTGACTAACTTGAGTAACAGAAGTTCTTAAGCATGTTCCCAATCATGCATAATTCGGCTACACATTTCATAAACTTCATATGATGTAAGCATACCCGAAAGATTCTATTTTCACACAACTATCAATGAAATTCTGGTCTTCTTTTTGAGATCAGTCTTTTAAACAGTTGTGCATTTCTACAATTGTCCATGCATTTAACAGACACAATTTTGGTAAGCATGTTCATGTTCATGTTTTTGTATTAATACTTTGTAGTCAACGTTCTACCATTAAAGATAACATACAGGGTACTGATATATGATTTTCTTTTGTAGGTGTATATCAATAACAGTAGTAAAAAAATTAATGACATTTCTAAAAAACATGGTGGAAGAGAACCTTCTCATGTGTAACAACATGTCGAGTGATTTGTGCCTGTTACATTATCTATCACATCATCATAATATCAGTGATAAATATCATTTGTGACAGATTCATAATCCTCAATATACCAAATCTGCTAGTCATTTGTTATCATTTTCTGAAATGCATTTTAACCATGTTGTGTGTTTTAAGTGATTATTTTCCTCATTATAAACAGACACAATTTATCTAGTGGAAATCAACACTTCACCATAAAAATTTCCAGGTTTTTATGAAAATAATACTCATTGTCAAATCTGTTCTATAAGTTGAGTGGATTTATCAATCAAACATGTGGTAGAGGACTCTGTGGCATTGTTAGGAAAAATCAAGTAAGGGGTTCCATGCACCTTGTAGAATCACTAGTAAGAGTAGATTTTTAATCTTCTGTATGTTTTGGAGTGACAAATCAAGATACCTATCGTATTACAATTTGTATTATTGTCTCATTATGTAAACTTATTTTTGTTATGTCTCATTATGTTAAACTTACTTACGTTATGTCTCATTCATTATGTTAAACTTTCTTACTTTATGTCTCATGTTAAACTTTCTTAAGTTATGTCTCATTATGTTAAACTTACTTAAGTTTTGTCTTATGTTAAACTTAATTATGTATTGTGTCTCTTTATGTTAAACTTACTTACGTTAGGTCTCATGTTAAACTTTCTTACATTATGTCTCATGTAAAACTTTCTTACGTTATGTCTCGTTAAACTTTCTTACATTATGTCTTATGTTAAACTTTCTTATGTTATGTCTCATGGTCAACTTACTTAGGTTATGTCTCGGTAAACCTTCTTACGTTATTTCTCGTTAAACTTTCTTACATTATGTCTTATGTTAAACTTTCTTATGTTATGTCTCATTATGTTAAGCTTTCTTACATCATGTCTCATGTTTAACATACATGTACGTAAGTTATGTCTCGTTATGTTAAACTTTGTTACGTTATATCTCATTACAGTGCGTAATGTGCAGTAACTAATAGTTTTATTTTGTTTATTTATATAAGTTTTTTATTTTGCAATGGAAATATGGAAATTGTCTCTGTCCAATCAGTGCGAGTTGTTTCTATTTTCTTTAAAAATTGCACACAAACTGATCTTATGAAACTTGGTATACTTGAAAACATATCTTAATACATTCTTTGAATTTGGTTTGTAATACACACATTGAAGTGTTGGATTATCCTTCTTTACAATCTTATTATTGACAGAATTTTGAAACTACATATATAACTCGAATGAACTAGTGATCACTAGAAATATACGCCCACTTTAAAGTATATTTTCTGTTTTAACACAGGTAGAAACTCTAACATTATTTAGGCCTAATCCATGATCTCATCAATATAAATGATCACAGCAAGTTTCATTCAAATCCGATGAAAACTGTAGTCTCCATCAAGTTCACAAGCCAATTTTGACGCATTTCTACAAGTCAAGTGCAAGAACAATATAATGTGGGCGTATAAAATGAGTAGGCTAATGCAGGCCATCCTGGCAAAATTTCCCTCATTGAACACTGCATGACATTGCCTGTCTTCATTAGCCCATAAGGTGCAGAAGAGTAGGATGTAAACTCCATTCATTTTAGGATACATAAATAGTAACTGGGTGAGTGTGTAAAAAGAAAACCTTTAAGCATTTTTTTTGTGCAGATTTTTTCCAAACATTCATTGTTCAAAGATGTATTTCCTTACTCGTCTAATATCAAATAAGCATGTCTGTAATGGAAAGTTTATTTCTGAAGAGAAATTATTGAAGATCATAATAATGCATATTTTGTAAAGGAATATTTTTGTGTTTTGCTTTTACTATACAACCTTTTATATTTTTTTTGTGCTTTATCATGTGAACAGTCCCATATTATTATATATTTACTTGTATGAACGTGTTGTATTTGGAGATTATAAATACATGAAATACTATATAAGTTTTGTATTGCCATCAAAAACAATTGAACAATTTAGATATGGTTCACCTCAAGTAAGCCTATTTTAAGGAAGTGTAAATGCAGCTTATTGTCCTCTTTATTGCTCACTTTTATAATACTTTATTGTTAATATTGATAAAATGCTTACTTAAACAAGATAAATTTGTTATATAAATAAAAGAATTAAATTTGGGATCACAAAATAGACACGAATCCTACTCTGGCCTGTGTCTTAAAAAAGTTCAAATTTTTATACACCCATTCGAATATGAGGGAATATATTGTTGTCAAAGGAAAAATAATTTTAACCATGCTGATGTGTGGGCCTGTGAGTGTAGGTTACTATGTCTGGCAAGCTAGTTTTAATTAAATTAAAAATGAATTAACCATGAATATAACACAATAAAATCTTTCCAGTTTATTTATACTCTTTAATAATAAATAACATCTATGTTCATAAAGTACAAAAATTGGTTGTGTTTCATGCAATAATAAAAGACTACCTAGATCAATTTTTCCCCATATAATAATTTTGTTTAATGTCAGTTTTGGCCCTTTCCACAAACTATAATATCTATTTGTAATACAGAGATATTCCATTTGGTTAAATATGTTGCTCTACTTTATTTCTTTGTCCTGGAGCAGACAAAATATTATAATAATTTATACAAATCTATGAAAGTCATTGCTAGAAGATTTATAAGACTATTCAAGAATTCCTTTAAGGTTTAAAATTTAACTTGGACACATTTAATGTTTCAACAGTTCTCTTATCAGCATCTTTTTATACACATAATTAAAAAATTTCATTTGAAAAACATATCCAAAACAGACCTTTTTCTTTAACAAAATAAAGTTGCCTTTTTCTATAGAAGTATCAATGAATTTGAAACAATTACATGTATATCCAAACTGCATGTCAAAGAACATAATATAATAATTGAGTTAAAGATAATAACTGACTTTTCTTTGCATTTTTAAGTTCACACATAATTTATCACCATAGTTAACTTAATTCAAAGCCTGCATTAGACTCAATGGCATAAAGCAGCTTATTTCTAAGAAGGGATTCATCTGTGAAATGAGGTAATTTTAACAGATTCATACAAGTTGAAGCTGTTGGTAAACGATCCAGATCTGTTCCAGCATCATGAATACAAAATGGTGGATATAAATCCTAAAATACAATATACATAAATAACTAGTCATAAGAAAATCTGATGGAAAAAGCGTCTAGTCATCAGATAGCACAGTGAACCGAAGACCTGTGTGCTACAGGCTGTGTACATTAAAGATCCCTTAACAGTTGGAAATTACAAAAAGAGTAGGCTAATGCCGCTGTCCTGGCAAAATTTCACTTATTTAACACTGAATGGCTTTTCCTGTCTTCATTAGCCCATAATGTGCAGAATAGTAGAGCATAAAACTCCATTCATTGCGTGGCAAATAAAATTTGTCACGCCTTGTTTTCGTTCGGATTATTTTTTTTTTTTTTTTTTTTTGGGAAGCTCGCTAGCCCAAACCGAAAAAGATAGACTATTTCTGTTTTCACCAATGGTTTTTATTTGGGCTGGAATCAAAAATGAATATCTAACATGAAATTTTCGCTAAACCGAAAGTGGCTAATTGCATAATATGCAAATAAGATTTCAAGCTAGCTCGGGCCCTAATAGTCGCAACAGTCTGAAATTTACAGGATATAGATAGATAGGCAGAGCAATTAAAACTACATCATCAAAATTTTTTGATCACTTCCAGTTTGGGCATGGGGACTTCCGGTTTTTTCGTCTCATGTCGGGCGACCCTGCTTCCGATGTAATTCAAGATTCTAAACAAAATCAGTATATTTTAGCTATACTAAATGATTTTAATCCCCTGAGATGAAGAAAAATTAAATTGAATGTTGCGCATGCGCAGTTTTCAAAAATGGCAAATTTTCTTAAAAATTTAATAAGTCCGCCAATTATTAACCGATTTTTATGATTTTGGTGTCTATCGAAACCTTGATACTTTATCTAAAAAATGTTGGGAACAGAATTTTGATTTTCGAATTTGAATTTTTTTTATGCCCGTTCGAATTTTTCGAAAATTTAAAACTCTATATCTCGTGACCTTGACCTTAAATGACCTTGAAATTTGAGATGTAGAATGTCATTGACCTCAGCTGTCTAAAGATGTGCTGATATTGCATGACAAATATTAACTTCCGATTTTATAGCCCACCGAAATCTGACTATTTTGCAATTTTGGACGGTTATGTTACACTTTCGGGCTCTAATGTTCGGATCGATCTGAAATTTACAGGATATAGATAGATACGCAACACAATTAAAATATATCATCAAAATTTTTTGATCACTTCCGGTTTGGGCGTGGGGACTCTTGTTTTTTTTTTTATCTCATTTCAGGCGACCCTACATCCCGTGTAATTCAAGAATGTAAGCAAAAACAGTACATTAGCTATACAAAATAATTTGCATCCCTCGAGAAGAAAAGAATTCCAATTGCTAATAAAATTTATTTATTTTTTTGTAAAATTTTTGCATACAAATTGGTCTGATTCCTAGGCCCGTGCTTTCCCGGAACTACGAGATAGTAGTTTCCCCCCCTCTATCTTTATAAAGCTGTGAATTAGCAAATTATCACATAGCTTGAATTTTCTCTCTATGTTAATTACAACCAAAGTTACAAAATAATGTTTAAATTTGAATATAGAGAGTTTAATGACAAATTGTCATCTTACTACCTACTTAAATTTTGGTTTGGAATTTATGTAAATATCCTACCGAAACCTTAGACATGTACAAAAATCTAATAAGGAACTGATAGTAGAAACTTATAGTAGAAAAAATTGCCTATATAGCGGAAAGTTTACGCTTACTATTGTAGGCTGAAAAGTACCGGAATTGAAAGCTAGCAGGTTAGAAGTTTCAAAATGTTCGAAATCCATGGGATAACGCACAGTTGCCACGCTCGGAGCTGTTCACAGTTCTAGTTTTAGTTATTTTAAAACAATTCAACTTAAATTGTAGAATGTAGAAAGAGCACAAGATAAATATGACAAACAGACATGAAGAAAATGCAGAGCTTTAAGTAGGCATATAAAATACACAAGAGAGTGGATCAGTTGTTCGGAGATGCAGTAAATGTTCATCACACTGACTAATGTTTATAAATAATTGTCAACTTGCAAAAAACTTTCAGGGAGATCACAATAACAAATACCAGTAATACATGACAAAAATATTCACCCACCTTAAAACCTAATAATGGTTGTTGAGAACAACTTGTTACAAATTTTAACAGCTGACTCTTCTGTTGATCTGTAAAACTTTCCACAACTTTCCAAAATAACACGATGACAGGATGTGTTTCACTAAATCCACCTGAAACATACATCATCATAATGAAGGATAATCTAATTTCTTATCTTCTTTTTTTTTTTTTTGAAGGGCAGTAAGCAAATTTTTACTATCAACAGGTTGTCACTTTTACCTGAAAATGTTTCTAAAATATGCTATTTCAATCCATGTATATGCAAACTGTATTTGTTTTATCAGGTTAATTAAAAGCACAGTGTATAAAGTTCTCTGTACAATGAGAAAATTTGTGTAAATTTGTTCAGTAGTTTTATTAAAGCTACCAAAAAGCATCTACAAACAATGTGAATCTTTCAATAGTGGTTGTTATTAAACATTAAGGGTAGGATTATTTAACATAACAGATAAGTTTAGCGACACTTTTCTCTCCAGATTTTGGTGTAATTTTTTTAGACCCTATAATGCCTGTTAACTTATTTGGAACATTTTCAAATTTAAAATTTTATATAGGGTTTGTCTACAATTTATTCAGATAAAATTCAATTAGTAACCTGACTTCAGAATTTTTACAAAAACAATTTTCTTCATAAAAACTTAATGTACATGTATTGTGTACAAAAAAACAAATACATTTCAGTCACAATATATATATAATTATTTAAATCCCAAAAAATTGGATAAATCAAATTTATAATGAAACTCACCAGAATAGCTGGTATTAAGACGTAGATCATCAATATTTATTGGTGTAGATGTACCTGATATCAAAATTTGAAACTCATGATGATCGAACATTTGTAACCATTCTAAACTTATGACATCAGTCATACCTTGTCTAAAAGCAGCACAATGACTGTGTATCTATAATTAAAACATATTTCATATCACTGCATAATGGTTTCAATCACCTAGAAACAAATCAGACAGTAAAGAAATATTTCTGACCTTCATAAACTTCTCTAGATAACGCTGCCTGTATGAGCATGTGAAACAGTGAGTTAATAAATGTCAGAAATAGTAAATCTATATATCTTGTACTTCTTTATCTACGCCTATTTCTATATGTAAATCAGAAAGTGTTAACACTTAAATTTCTCAGGTTTAATACATTAGATATTTAAACACCAAAATAAGCTCTTCTTACCAATAAAATAACCCTGTATTATAGCCCTTTATTTTGATAAACTATTTATATTGAAATGGGTTCTTATTTCAAACTGCTTATATCTTTTGAACACTAAATTAGTAAATCACTGGGCATTGAGGATTTTCAAAGAGCAATTCATATGAAGCCAGGAAAAATACTTCAAATGTCTATTGGAACAGAAGATTACATAATATGTCCAAACCTTAAGTCAACGGTTTATTATTTTGTATAATAGAAGTATAAATGATCATTGCTTTGATCCATTATCAAAGTGTATTATAGGTACCGTAAGTTTTGTGCTGAAGTGTAACTCTGAGGCAGAGATTACTACAAAAAGTTAGTGCCTGATTTTTAACATGAATACTTGTAAAGTGTAAATTGAATCAATATGAAATAATAATCAAAATTTTAAATCCATAGCACAGATTATTTAGATTTAGAAATAAAAGTCAGTAAGAAACTTACCTGTCTATTTACTTTATAATCTGCCATTAAATGAACATATTCTATTTTATTTTCATTTGTAACTGGTATATTTCTTCCACCTGGTTTTAATTCTATAATCTATACAAAATATATTCCATTATATTAACATTTTTACTATCATTCCCTTCAAAGAACAAGTTACGATAATTGTATTTTTCAATTAACTGTAGTTTGTAATGTGACGCTATAACATAGTCACGGCACAACAATGACGCTATGTAATATTTGCTTCAATTTCATATAAAACAGTGACTTTGTATTAATAAAAGTATCTCCATTTATTCAGTTTGTCACGTGATCATTTGTTTTTACAATTATTAATGGAAATGAGACAAACATTCAATTCTTAAATGTATCAAAACTTTGAAATAGTTAAATACATAAAACGAACTTCTTTTGTTGGAAAGTTATAAAATGGTCCTGTCTCACATTCAGCCCTTAGGGCAATACATTGGGAAAAAATTTGAAAATAGTATTTTTCAAAATACACAATACATGTACATGTACTTCGATATACAATTTGTCTAAAAATACACAAGTACATATGTATTAAATGGACAGATCTAACTTCTGTCGATCAAGTACATGACTGCAAAAGAAATATACACTATTTCATAATATAATATAGTATAATCTGCTTAAAAATACCCCAGTGCATGTGTACAAGTACACTACAACATATTCAAAAAGTATCCATTCATAATAATTGTTTTATTTATCTATACTTGTGCTTCTAATATGACGTTGAAGGATAATTTAGTCATCTTTATGTAGATGTTGCAGTAAGGAATATATTCTTTGTTACTAGATAAATTTATAATTCAATAATAACATAAATATTACTGGTACCTTATTTTCACCAAAACTATTATCAATAACAGAAAAATCTAATCCTAATTCTGATACATCTCTTTCATAATTCTTTAATGACAGCAGATTTCTAACAATGTAAAACGATACAAAAATGACTAAGCTTATATACTCTTGGATACAATGTTCTATATTTAAAGACTTAACAATTATTATTCCAAGCACAAATGAAAATAGTCTTTATTGTATAAATATCTAAGAAAATCTTTATAAATTATAAACAAAATTGAAAAACATCAGAAAAAATCTGAAGATCTTTATAAATTATAAACAAAATTGAAAAACATCAGAAAAAATCTGAAGTTACTTCCTCACTAAAAAAACCCTCAGATGACAAATTCACCAGACTAACTTTTTCGACAACATTTCTCAACAATTTTTTTTATATATATTGTGCCAGGCTGCTTTAAAGGGATAATAGGTCTAAGAATGGACATAAAATTTGAAAATTTCTAACTTGGCCAATAAGAGCTCTATTGAGCAGTAAATATATCTTCTGCCATAAATAACATAAAAAAATAAATAAATATCCACAAAACTAAGTAATTATCCATAAAGATGCATTTCATTATTGTAAAACACTTAAATAAATTGATTGAGCTTTTTTCAAAAAATGACTTAGTCTTGTGAGTTTTCTTGAGATTTTTGGGGATTCTGTTACTTTATGACACCAGGTAAGCTCACTGATTAATATTTAGTCATATTGACCATTCTTGAAAACTAAAATCTTATGTATCCCTTTAAGAAAGAAAATGTAAAAATTATTTACCTATACATGACTGGATCTAAAGATTGAAGATAATGTATGTCCAGATTGAAACCATGACTACTCAATATCTTAGCCAAGAAAAAACTAGCAAAGGGTAATTCTACTAACATATTTTCATAAATAGCCTGAAAATTGATAATAATTAATGTTAAATGTCACACCTTTACATATAAACATTCTTGATGAGTCACTTACTCAGAAATCCAAATATAATTAAGAACCTTTTTTTTCCAAATCCTTTGTTCAGTGAACTTTTCAATTTTGAAAACAGACTGGAGTGTGAAAGTCTGATGACCTTGAATAAGTCATCTTCACTCATAATTCCAGTCCACCCAGCTGTAAATGGGTACGGATAATCCAGGAAAGATCAATGCCAAGAGGTTTGGCCAACCCCCAGCTGGTGGAAAGGATCCCTGTCACGGCGGACTTGTGAACTTGTGAAAATTGTTATCCTTGTAATATATAGTTGTTTTTTTCTGTTTTAATTTGTAAAAAAATTGTAATAGACAAGAAAATTCCCCTACCTTGCCTAACATACGCCCAATAAAATAATAATGCTTGGTATAATTATCTTCTAATTGTGAAGCATGAGGGTTCGGGTATATCAATCTGTCCGTTGTATATTGGAAGAAACCTCTGTTGGGGTCAAAAGCTGTTTTTAAAAGGTGTGTCAGGAATTCTCTAAATACACCACCACCATCTATACCAGCTTCATCTAGTCCAGCAGCATTTCTCAACTGAACTCTCATCTTTAACTTCAGATTAGGTTCTATAAACAAATCATCTTATTAATTCTGTATTGTTACTAGTCCTCACAGTAAAATGTCCTATGTAATAGCTAAATATGTTTAAACTATGAAGATGCTTTGAACATTGATTGAGCATTGATGACATGAACAAACATGGAAACCCTACAACATATGAATTCTGTAGGACTTGAAGAAGACATC
The DNA here is from genome assembly GCA_030562195.1 of Nipponacmea schrenckii. NCBI lineage: Eukaryota > Metazoa > Mollusca > Gastropoda > Lottiidae > Nipponacmea > Nipponacmea schrenckii. The sequence continues at coordinate 14,116,267 of CM060200.1, read as the reverse complement.
AAAACCTAAATCTTTTTTTGAGTTTCTAAGATTTGCATCATGTAAAAGATGGTATTGATGTTACAAACAAGATTGAATAAGTACAATGTCAAGAGCTCTACACGAGTCAATGGTTACAGCTGTTTCACCAATTTTAACACCTCTACATTGTCTCTGTAACACGAAATCAGTTTGTTTATGGTCTCTGTAACATGAAAACGGTTTGTTTATGGTCCCTGCAATCAAACAGAATTTCAAACTGTCTATACAATATAACATTTACCATTTTCTGGTGATAATTTTTCAAAAGCATCTTCATACACATAATTTCTTCTAACAGTAATATTTATAGAGGGTCCAACTAAAAAGTTGGTCATTTCACTCTGATTCTCTTCTTTATTACCATATATCAATCTTTGTAGAATCTATCAAAAATATAAAAATAAAAGTAGTATCTATACTGTTTATGTATGTTAAATACAGTATAAAGGAATGTGTATAAAACTATGAGGATCGTACTATTGTTGGGTATTGCAAATCATGCCATGACACAATACGTATCGCGATACAGGGGCCACGATATGATACATTAAAGGGTCGAGATATTGGGTAATCAATAAAATGTAATATTTTTTCTCTAAGGTTTCAATTTTTTATATTTTGAGATAACAGAATGTTATTACCAGTAGTTAAACTAGTTTTGTGAGGTATTTCACTAATAAACTGTTAACTAAAACATAATCATTTAAAAACAATGGATTTCAGAGAAGTCTGCAAAAGGAATTTATGATGGGACAAGCTTGCATTCCACGACTTGTTAATAATATATTAATCGCTTTTTATGGAATGCCATGTATCGTCAAGTATTGATACACAACCTCGCGATACGATAAGCATATCGTGGCATGATGTACATGTATCACGATACATCGATTCAACCATATATCGTGACAGCACCAGATCTTGCATATTTGTCTCACCTTAAATCTTTCAGCAAATGATATAACAAATGGTATTTCTGTTAAAATAATTAAATTTCGGACATCTCTATTTGCTAATGGTGGACTTTCATCATCTAAAACAGTAAAAAATATCAAGATAGCTTGCCAGGCAAGGTAATATACGCCCACTGGCAGCATTTATTTCAAATAAAAACTTTTCAGTAAGGTTACAATAAGTGGAATGAATTATTCAACCTACCAACCTATTTTTTTTTAGGGTCTCTAGTTTCATTAAAAACTGTCAAGAATTGTACCTAATAACAACTCATTAAATATTTTTCGGTATTTTTATGATTTGCAATAGGGTTCACCCTTAATAATATTTTGATATTTTTAATTCTTAATAAGGCTCATCCTTGGTTGATATTAAACAATTTCAGCAAGTTTGTCAAAAAGGAATGTTTAGAGTGTTCACAAGCCAAAAGTTGAAAGCGTTTTTGAACACAGGCGCAATAACTGACACTAAATATTTTTCGATTTATCTGATTTTCAATAGGGTTTATCCTTGTGAGAAAACAAATACTAAAGCCAAGTTTCATCAAAATCCATTCAAAATTGTTCTTTCTAGAGTGTTTACGAGTTAAATTGAACGCGTTTTCAAAAACAAGGTCAATAACTTGTACTAAATATTTTTCGATTTTCAATAGGGTTCATCCTTGGGAGACAACAAATACTCCAGCCAAGTTACATCAAAATCCATTAAAAATTGTTCTTTCTAGAGTGTTTACAAGCTAAAATTGAATGCGTTTTCAAGAACAAGGGCTATAACTGACACTAAATATATTTCTATTTATTTGATTTATAATAGGGTTCATCCATGGGTAAAAACAAATACTCAAGCCAAAGTTAATCAAAATCCATTAAGAATAGTTCTTTCTAGAGTGTTTACAAGCTAAAATTGAATGCGTTTTCAAGAACAAGGGCAGTAACTCATACTAAAATTTTTTTCGATTTTGCTGATTTTCAATAGGGTTCATCCTTGAGTTATAACACACTCTCACACCAAGTTTCATTGCAATCCTTCAAGAATTGTGCCATGTAGAGTGTTTACGAGACAAAAATCGAACGCGTTTAAAAGAACAAGGGCAATAATTCATATTAGATATATTTTGATATTTCTAATTTTCAATTAGGCTCATCCCTTGCAATATCCAACAATTTCAGTGAGTTTTGTCAACATTGGTCATGAATTGTACCTTCTAGAGTGTTTATTAGCCAAAAAGTTAAACCCGTTTTCAAACACAAGGGCAATAACTGACACTAAATATATTTCGATTTATTTGATTTTCAATAAGGTTCATCCTTGGGTAAAAACAAATACTCAAGCCAAGTTTTATCAAAATCCATTAAGAATTGTTCTTTCTAGAGTGCTTAAAAGCTAAAATTGAACGCGTTTTCAAACACAAAGGCAATAACTGATACTAAATATTTTTCGATTTAACTGAATTTCAATAGGGTTCATCCTTAAGTGATTAGAAATACTCATGCAAAGTTATGTCAAAATCGCTCAAGAATTGTGACTTGTAGAGTGTTTACAAGGCAAAAATCCAACACATTTTATAGAACAAGGGCAATAATTCCTATTAAATATATTTCGATATGTGCTATTTTCAAAAGGGTTCATTCTTGGGTGATATTAAACAATTTCAGCAAGTTTCGTCAAAATCGGTCAATAACTGTGCTTTGTAGAGTGTTTACAAGCTAAAAATTGAACGCGTTTTCAAAAACAAGGGCAATAACTGATATTAATTTTTTTTTGATTTGACTGGTTTTCAATAGGCTTCATCCTTGGGTGATAACAAATACTCAGGCCAAGTTTCATTAAAATCCATTAAAAATTGTTCTCTCAAGAGTGTTTACAAGCTAAAATTGAACGAGGGCAATAACTCATACTAAATATTTTTCGATTTCGCTGATTTTCGATAGGGTTTATCCTTGAGTTATAACATACTCTCACACCAAGTTTCATCAAAATCGGTCAAGAATTGCACTTTGTAGAGTGTTTACGAGCCATTCAAGAACAAGGGCACAAACTCATACTAATTTTTTTCCGATTTCGCTGATTTTCAATAGGGTTCATCCTTGCGTGATCATAAACACTCATATTAAGTTTCATCTAAATCCGTCAAGAATTACACTGTGTAGAGTGTTTACGAGCAATTGTGGACGGACGGACGGACGGACGGACGGACGGACGGACGTGGGTGACGACAATATACGCCCCCCATTTCATGTGGGCGTATAAAAATCATTTTTATTTACATCTCACATACTGCTGACATGTGTTAAATATGCATCATCCTCAACAGAATAGTTATCTTTTGGAAAGGGGGTTAACTTGCCATTGTGCATGTAGAACTTTACAAGCAAAGTAGGCAATATCAGTGAAAGCAGACAAGCTATGAAACAAAAGTATCTTTCATCATCTAAAACAGTAAAAAATATCAAAATCATTTTTATTTACATCTCACATACTGCTGACATGTGTTAAATATGCATCATCCTCAACAGAATAGTTATCTTTTGGAAAGGGGGTTAACTTGCCATTGTGCATGTAGAACTTTACAAGCAAAGTAGGCAATATCAGTGAAAGCAGACAAGCTATGAAACAAAAGTAACCATATACTTTTCACAACAGGATAGTTCTTAGGAAAAAAGAGGAAGTAAACAAGAATCCATATTGTTCAAAGTTAACAGGGCATTCCCTTTTGTGTAAGTGGATATTACAGAAAAAGTAGTTTATATAAGGGTTCAGGGATCAGTCATGTTGCTAAAGCAACGTTTGGGTATATACATGACCCAACCGTTGCTTACACAATCCCAGATTCTAGTCATTTATTTTGATATTCGTCGACAGTTTACTCTTCTACCAGTAAGATCCCATGTTTGTTGAAAAATATTTGATTGACCAGACGTAAGATCTTAGTTGCAGTTTTATTCTGGGATAATCTAGTCTACAAGGTCGAGGCCCTATTACAAAAAAAATGGCTGACTTAAAGTTTTTATCGAGGAACTTTACAGGCACACAAACTGGTTCTGGCATAACAACTGGGACAGATTTGCAAGAAAGTGACTTAACGCTTCCACTTTTGGTACAAATAAAATTTCTAAAAGTGACTTACTGTAACTTGTTTTACAGAGGGCACTTAATGAAGACAAAGGTTTACTGCTGAATAAAGAATTGTGTATTTGGTATATCTGTGATATCTGTAAAATATTATAAATACATTCATAAAATCATTCTATTGAAACTATGCAATCTAACTTAATAATACATTATAGATTCTATATATTATAGAAGCAGACTTTCATGAAAATGCTTGATTTCCTGGATTCAATTTAAAAATTGATAAGAGGAATTTTCATAGGTGATAGGTGATGGCGATTTCATATTAAATATTCTTTAAGGCAGGTTCAACATCACATTAACCAAATACTACTTCAGTCTCAGAAACACAATTTTAGCTAGGCTAATCAATAATTGCGCCTTTAAATCCATGTCCATGTCCAGAATCACTAGCATTTAAAAGATAAATCATGACTCGTCTTTTCTCAAAACTCCACCATATATAAGTTAGAAATAGAAGGAAAAATTCTAGTTTAAGGTTAGTTTGAAGGGATTATGAGAATTTTGTGCAGTTGTAGTACTATAACATATATTTCAGACCCTGAAAATGTTGACTTAAACATTGCTTTTCTCTCCTTCTTAATTCACAATGGAACTAGTAGAAAAGAATAGAAAAGGAAACAGTATATACCTTGAACATACTGATATACTTACCCTATTTGCCTGTACAGTAACATGACTAGATAACCAGTGAGATTGAGGACAAAACCTTCTTCTAGTATCACGGTTATATAATTGTCTTACTAATACTACTACCACCTAAAACAGGAAGAAAATATTATCACTGTTATATAATTGTCTTACTAATACTACTACCACCTAAAACAGGAAGAAAATATTATCACGGTTATATAATTGTCTTACTAATACTACTACCACCTAAAACAGGAAGAAAATATTATCACTGTTACATAATTGTCTTACTAATACTACTACCACCTAAAACAGGAAGAAAATATTATCATGGTTATATAATTGTCTTACTAATACTACTACCACCTAAAACAGGAAGAAAATATTATCACGGTTATATAATTGTCTTACTAATACTACTACCACCTAAAACAGGAAGAAAATATTATCATGGTTATATAATTGTCTTACTAATACTACTACCACCTAAAACAGGAAGAAAATATTATCACGGTTATATAATTGTCTTACTAATACTACTACCACCTAAAACAGGAAGAAATTATTATCACGGGTATAATTGTCTTACTATTACTACTACCACCTAAAACAGGAAGAAAATATTATCACTGTTATATAATTGTCTTACTAATACTACTACCACCTAAAACAGGAAGAAAATATTATCATTGTTATATAATTGTCTTACTAATACTACTACCACCTAAAACAGGAAGGAGATATTATCACTGTTATATAATTGTCTTACTAATACTACTACCACCTAAAACAGGAAGAAAATATTATCACTGTTATATAATTGTCTTACTAATACTACTACCACCTAAAACAGGAAGAAAATATTATCATGGTTATATAATTGTCTTACTAATACTACTACCACCTAAAACAGGAAGAAAATATTATCATGGTTATATAATTGTCTTACTAATACTACTACCACCTAAAACAGGAAGAAAATATTATCACGGTTATATAATTGTCTTACTAATACTACTACCACCTAAAACAGGAAGAAAATATTATCATGGTTATATAATTGTCTTACTAATACTACTACCACCTAAAACAGGAAGAAAATATTATCATGGTTATATAATTGTCTTACTAATACTACTACCACCTAAAACGGGAAGAAATTATTATCACGGTTATATAATTGTCTTACTAATACTACTACCACCTAAAACAGGAAGAAAATATTATCACTGTTATATAATTGTCTTACTAATACTACTTCCACCTAAAACAGGAAGAAAATATTATCACTGTTATATAATTGTCTTACTAATACTACTTCCACCTAAAACAGGAAGAAAATATTATCACGGTTATATAATTGTCTTACTAATACTACTACCACCTAAAACAGGAAGAAAATATTATCACTGTTATATAATTGTCTTACTAATACTACTACCACCTAAAACAGGAAGAAAATATTATCACTGTTATATAATTGTCTTACTAATACTACTACCACCTTAAACAGGAAGAAAATATTATCATGGTTATATAATTGTCTTACTAATACTACTACCACCTAAAACAGGAAGAAAATATTATCACTGTTATATAATTGTCTTACTAATACTACTACCACCTAAAACAGGAAGAAAATATTATCACTGTTATATAATTGTCTTACTAATACTACTACCACCTAAAACAGGAAGAAAATATTATCACTGTTATATAATTGTCTTACTAATACTACTACCACCTAAAACAGGAAGAAAATATTATCATGGTTATATATTTGTCTTACTAATACTACTACCACCTAAAACAGGAAGAAAATATTATCACTGTTATATAATTGTCTTACTAATACTACTACCACCTAAAACAGGCAGAAAATATTATCACTGTTATATAATTGTCTTACTAACACTACTACCACCTAAAACAGGAAGAAAATATTATCACTGTTATATAATTGTCTTACTAACACTACTACCACCTAAAACAGGAAGAAAATATTATCACGGTTATATAATTGTCTTACTAATACTACTACCACCTAAAACAGGAAGAAAATATTATCACTGTTATATAATTGTCTTACTAATACTACTACCACCTAAAATAGGAAGAAAATATTATCACTGTTATATAATTGTCTTACTAATACTACTACCACCTAAAACAGGAAGAAAATATTATCATGGTTATATAATTGTCTTACTAATACTACTACCACCTAAAACAGGAAGAAAATATTATCACTGTTATATAATTGTCTTACTAATACTACTACCACCTAAAACAGGAAGAAAATATTATCACGGTTATATAATTGTCTTACTAATACTACTACCACCTAAAACAGGAAGAAAATATTATCACGGTTATATAATTGTCTTACTAACACTACTACCACCTAAAACAGGAAGAAAATATTATCACGGTTATATAATTTTTTTTTAATTTTTTATAAACAGTATTTTATTCACATATGGAAATTGATTGGGCAACAGGCTAATACTACTACCACCTAAAACAGGCAGAAATTATTATCTTTACTCAACTATCGTAGCTGTGCCAAAGTAATTTAAAAGTCACTCTTAGTCATTTAGCTATTTCAAAGAATCCAAAAAATCATGTTTGATCATAAATGTCATATATTAAGAATATTGAATTAGTAAACTTAGTTTTTACCACTGTCATTTGACTGAGGTTTAAAGGGATAATAGGCGTTAGAATACACTCGCCCTACTTCTAATATTTGTGTTTAATATTAACTATTAGTTTTATAAGTATGTATCCCACACTTGATGAATTTTCAAAAAGCGAGAAGAAAACTATATTCTGATAAATTCAAAAAATTGAGCAAGCAACGATTCCATTCTGTTTGGCAATAAAAGCGTCTGGGAAATCAGCGCTAAAACATCCTTGTGGGAAATCTATATGTAAGAGTTACTTCCCTTCATAAATACAAGTCGAATATCGCTTAATGGATTTATTAAGCGTTTTATAATTAACTACTTGATTTTGTGGATTTATCAAATTATAGAGCGATTTTAATGTATAGTTATGATACCAGGTAGGTTCACTGATGGATATATAGAGGTTATCCTATGGCTACAAGTGGATATGGTTTTTATGCCATGAGTGCTTGTGATATTTTCACGAGTGGCTACAAAAACCATATCCACGAGTTAGCCATTGGATAACCTATTTATCCTATACCTAATATGAAAAATAGTAATTTCAAATTTACTGATAAATAAAGCGCATGCGTTAAACGATGACAGCCTTTGGCCCCGCCCATCAAATACCAATATGTTTATTCAATGGGCTGTATTCAATGGTCTACATCACTTTTATTAAACTAAAAATTTGAAATTTTTATTTTTCATGTCAAGTATGGGATAAATACTATTATTTGTTAAATTTTATGTTTCTTCTAACGTCTATTATCACTTTAAAAGGTGTTAACACTGTACCTTAAACAGACAAATCCATGTTTTCTTTTCTTCATCTTGAATATCTTGATCCGATTTCTTGTTGTAAAATGTGCGAACAAAAGCATGTTGATATTCATCATTAATAGAATGCTTAATATCTGGATGGGCAAGGTCTAATATACCTAAACATGCGTCTCTTAGTTTATAACTCATTGGCACTAATTCTGTTAATGTAAAGGGCATAGCTGCATATTGTGCTGGAAAATAACAAAAGATGCTTTTTACAATATATCTTGGTATGGCAACATTTAAAGTGATATTACTAACACTTTAAATTCATATACCTGTAGGCCCTACAGTGAAACCCTCTAAACCGGTAGGCTGTCGGATCGCTGATAAATGCTAGCTTGTAGGGGTTGCCGGTTTACCCGTAGCGGTGATGATAAATAAAAGCGTAATTAACTGGATTAGTGAATCAGCATGTGTCGAATTCATCTTTCATGCCGTCAATGGATTAATGTGAATTAATACGAATTCAGATGCCAGTTTAGAGAGACCAATTAACTATAGATTAAATACTCTGTGACTTTATTTGATGCCAGATTGCAGCTTAGAGGGGATGCTTGTCAGGACTTTTCAAATATGCCGGTTTACAAAAGAATATGTGAAAATTTTAAGTGGTTATAAGGATCTTTCTCTCTCTTAAACAATGGAAATATGTTTCAACTTACATCGTTCATCACCATAAAACTCAGCATCATGTAATGTTATTAAAGAATGACTGAACATTGCACAGAAAACATATAATATACAAATAATTCGTTGTTTATCACCTTCACACATAGGTAAACCTTTCCCTAACAATGATAGTAATGGTGTTGTTGATCTATAAACACAAAAAAAACAACAGGTTTTTGAGATAAAATAGTGGACACACATATCATTACATGGAGATTTCATTAAACTATCATGCAACACTAATGAAATTGGAATGTTATTGAAAATAGCATTATATACACAAGACACAAGGACTTCTTACACTACCTTGGCTTCCTGTGAGTGTAAACAAATAGCAAGAATAAGTTTACACAATCAGAACTTGCATAATAACTTTTATAATAACTATATGTTTCAAACATCGCACAGATTATATAAATCTACATATTTTCAGATGATAGTAAAATGAGTTTATATACATACCCTGTACATGTTTTGATTGATAAAGCTTTACATATATTCCATATGTTATACACAAATGATGAGTGAAGAGATAATGTATATAACAATCTGAAATAACAATAATATAAATTTAATGTCAAATAACAATAACATAGATTAAATATGAAATAACAATCTGTAAAAACAGTAACAGACATTTAATGTGAAATAACAATCTGTTAAAACAGTAACAGACATTTAATGTAATATAACAATCTGTAATAACAATAACAAATATATAATGTGAAATAACAATCTGTAATAACAATAACAAATATTTAATGTGAAATAACAATCTGTAATAACAGTACCAGATATCTAATGTAAAATAACAATCTGTAATAACAAAAATAAATATTTAATGTGAAATAACAAAATGTCATAACAATAACAAATATTCAATGTGAAATAACAATCTGTAATAAGAGTATCAGATATCTAATGTAAAATAACAATCTGTAATAACAATAACAAATATATAATGTGAAATAACAATCTGTAATAAAAGTTACAAATATATAATGTGAAATAACAATCTGTAATAACAATAACAAATATTTAATGTGAAATAACAATCTGTAATAAAAGTTACAAATATATAATGTGAAATAACAATCTGTAATAACAGTACCAGATATCTAATGTTAAATAACAATCTGTAATAACAATAACAAATATTTAATGTGAAATAACAATCTGTAATAACAATAACAAATATTTAATGTGAAATAACAATCTTTAATAAAAGTGACAAATATATAATGTGAAATAACAATCTGTTATAACAATAACAAATATTTAATGTAAATTAACAATCTGTAATAACAATAACAAATATTTAATGTGAAATACCAATCTGTAATAACAAATATTTAATATGAAATAACAATCGGTAATAAAAATAACAAATATTTAATGTGAAATAACAATCCGTAATAACAATAACAAATATTTAATGTGAAATAACAATCTGTAATAACAGTAACAGACATTTAATATGAAAAAATAATAATACAATGTGACATTCTCTGAAAGTGAGAAAACTAAACAATCAAGACTGTCATATTTCTAGAAGCAAAAAGCATTAAGGCTAGGTAAGATTACTGTTATTGACAATGTTAATAAAGAACAAATTATCAACTAACCTCATTTTATTGATAGATACCATATGTACAGCCATCAATTTATAACAAATACTACAAACACTCTGCACTATATCTATATTATAATTATTACTTCTTAAACAATTTATAAAACATTTGATCTGACATGTTGAATTTAACTGTTGTAATATCTCTTCTCGTAAATACATCATATCATTGGATTTCTCATCTTCCTATAACCATATAATAGACCAACCAATTCAAAAACCATCAAACACACATTAACAAAACTAATGTAAATTGTCACCCCTATACCCTTAAGATTGAATTTCTCTATTTCGTATATATCAAATATTAAATAATTCATTCAATATAGAAATAACTTGCCAGTGAAGATAATACACTCCCACTGGCAGCTTTGCGTAAATAGGACAATTGAACTTGTTTTATCTTCAATTCTGTCTCAGTCGTGGGTAATAATTACAGAATGGTTTATCCAAACCCATCAATAATTTTGTCTTCTAGTGTGTTTAGTAGCCAATAAAAGCAAAGTGTTTAAAAGACCAAGGAAGTAAATCCCAATAATCATTTGATATTTTGATTAGTGGTGATGAAAAAGTGTTCGAAGTTTCAGCCTAATCTGTTAAGATGAATAAAAAAAGTTGTGTCCCAAGTTTGGCTCTCTGGAGTATCTTCAACAAGTGTGAATGGACAGAAACATTCAACACCTACACCTACTTTTACATGACATATAAAGGTGATATCAACTTACATGTTCCATAAAATCATCATCTTCATTATCAGAATCGTTAGTCATATATTGATGTTTATTGAGTGGCATTATTGATGATAATAGTATATCTAATATCTTTATATATTTTATAACCACACAATTTTTTATATCACCTGAAATTTAATCAGAATGACGATAAATTTTGCTTGATAATTTTAAATCATAAAATTGCAAAAAATATAAATTTTAGAAATGATATAAAAATGATGATAAAATATAGCGTAATATCAATATAATACCTGGTATATGTGATAATGTTAATAATGATGATAAAAGGTAAAGAGATGGCGTAATATCAATATAAAACCTGATATAAAATTCTGTGATAATGTTAATAATGATGATAAAAGGTAAGGAGATGGTAATATATCAATATAAAAACTGATATAAAATTCCATGATAATGTTAATAATGATGATTAAAGATAAGGAGATGGCAATATATCAATATAAAAACTGATATGAAATTCTGTGATAATGTTAACAATGATGATAAAAGATAAGGAGATCGCATAATATCAATACCTGATATAAAATTCTGTGATAATGTTAATAATGATGATAAAAGAAAAGGAGATGGCAATATATCAAAATAATACCTGATATAAAATTCTGTGATAATGTTAATAATGATGATAAAAGATAAGGAGATGGTAATATATCAATATAATACCTGATATAAAATTCTGTGATAATGTTAATAGTGATGATAAAAGATAAGGAGATGGTGTACAGTATTATCAATATAATACCTGATATAAAATTCTGTGATAATGTTAATAATGGTGATAAAAGATAAAGAGATGGTGTAATATCAATATTATACAGGATATAAAATTCTGTGATAATGTTAATAATGATGATAAAAGATAAAGAGATGGCGTAATATCAATACCTGATATAAAATTCTGTGATAATGTTAATAATGATGATAAAAGGTAAAGAGATGGCGTAATATCAATATAAAACCTGATATAAAATTCTGTGATAATGTTAATAATGATGATAAAAGATAAGGAGATGGTAATATATCAATATAAAAACTGATATAAAATTCCATGATAATGTTAATAATGATGATTAAAGATAAGGAGATGGCAATATATCAATATAAAAACTGATATGAAATTCTGTGATAATGTTAACAATGATGATAAAAGATAAGGAGATGGCATAATATCAATACCTGATATAAAATTCTGTGATAATGTTAATAATGATGATAAAAGATAAGGAGATGGTAATATATCAATATAATACTTGATATAAAATTCTGTGATAATGTTATTAATGATGATAAAAGATAAAGAGATGGTGTAATATCAATATTATACCGGATATAAAATTCTGTGATAATGTTAATAATGATGATAAAAGATAAAGAGATGGCGTAATATCAATACCTGATATAAAATTCTGTGATAATGTTAATAATGATGATAAAAAGGTAAAGAGATGGTGTAATATCAATATAAAACCTGATATAAAATTCTGTGATAATGTTAATAATGATGATAAAAGGTAAAGAGATGGTGTAATATAAATATAATACCTGATATAAAATTCTGTGATAATGTTAATAATGATGATAAAAGATAAGGAGATGGTGTAATATCAATATGATACCGGATATAAAATTCTGTGATAATGTTAATAATGATGATAAAAGGTAAGGAGATGGCAATATATCAATATAAAACCTGATATAAATATCTGTGATAATGTTAATAATGATGATAAAAGATAAGGAGATGGCTTAATATCAATACATGATATAAAATTCTGTGATAATGTTATTAATGATGATAAAAGGTAAGGAGAAAGCGTAATATCAATACCTGATATAAAATTCTGTGATAATGTTATTAATGATGATAAAAGGTAAAGAGATGGTGTAATATAAATATAATACCTGATATAAAATTCTGTGATAATGTTAATAATGATGATAAAAGATAAGGAGATGGTGTAATATCAATATGATACCGGATATAAACTTCTATGATAATGTTAATAATGATGATAAAAGATAAGGAGATGGTGTATTATCAATATAATACCGGATATAAAATTCTATGATAATGTTAATAATGATAATAAAAGATAAGGAGATGGTGTAATATCAATATAATACCTGATATAAAATTCTGTGATAATGTTAATAATGGTGATAGAAGATAAGGAGATTGTGTATTATCAATATAATACCTGATATAAAATTCTATGATAATGCAAATAATGATGATAAAAGATAAGGAGATGGCAATATATCAATATAAAACCTGATATAAAATTCTGTGATAATGTTAATAATGATGATAAAAGATAAGGAGATGGTGTAATATCAATATGATACCGGATATAAAATTCTGTGATAATGTTAATAATGATGATAAAAGATAAGGAGATGGTAATATATCAATATAATACCTGATATAAAATTCTGTGATAATGTTAATAGTGATGATAAAAGATAAAGAGATGGTGTATTATAAATATAATACCTGATATAAAATTCTGTGATAATTTTAATAATGATGATAAAAGATAAGGAGATGGTAATATATCAATATAATACCTGATATAAAATTCTGTGATAATGTTAATAATGATGATAAAAGATAAGGAGATGGCAATATATCAATATAATACCTGATATAAAATTCTGTGATAATGTTAATAGTGATGATAAAAGATAAAGAGATGGTGTATTATAAATATAATACCTGATATAAAATTCTGTGATAATGTTAATAGTGATGATAAAAGATAAAGAGATGGTGTATTATAAATATAATACCTGATATAAAATTCTGTGATAATGTTAATAGTGATGATAAAAGATAAGAGATGGTGTATTATAAATATAATACCTGATATAAAATTCTGTGATAATGTTAATAATGATGATAAAAGGTAAGGAGATGGCAATATATCAATATAATACCTGATATAAAATTCTGTGATAATGTTAATAGTGATGATAAAAGATAAAGAGATGGTGTAATATCAATACCTGATATAAAATTCTGTGATAATGTTAATAATGATGATTAAAGATAAGGAGATGGTGTAATATCAATATAATACCTGATATAAAATTCTGTGATAATGTTATTAATGATGATAAAAGATAAAGAGATGGTGTAATATCAATATTATACCGGATATAAAATTCTGTGATAATGTTAATAATGATGATAAAAGGTAAGGAGATGGCAATATATCAATATAATACCTGATATAAAATTCTGTGATAATGTTAATAATGATGATAAAAGGTAAGGAGATGGCAATATATCAAAATAATACCTGATATAAAATTCTGTGATAATGTTAATAGTGATGATAAAAGATAAAGAGATGGTGTATTATAAATATAATACCTGATATAAAATTCTGTGATAATGTTAATAGTGATGATAAAAGATAAAGAGATGGTGTATTATAAATATAATACCTGATATAAAATTCTGTGATAATGTTAATAGTGATGATAAAAGATAAAGAGATGGTGTATTATAAATATAATACCTGATATAAAATTCTGTGATAATGTTAATAATGATGATAAAAGGTAAGGAGATGGCAATATATCAATATAATACCTGATATAAAATTCTGTGATAATGTTAATAGTGATGATAAAAGATAAAGAGATGGTGTAATATCAATACCTGATATAAAATTCTGTGATAATGTTAATAATGATGATTAAAGATAAGGAGATGGTGTAATATCAATATAATACCAGATATAAAATTCTGTGATAATGTTATTAATGATGATAAAAGATAAAGAGATGGTGTAATATCAATATTATACCGGATATAAAATTCTGTGATAATGTTAATAATGATGATAAAAGGTAAGGAGATGGCAATATATCAATATAATACCTGATATAAAATTCTGTGATAATGTTAATAATGATGATAAAAGGTAAGGAGATGGCAATATATCAAAATAATACCTGATATAAAATTCTGTGATAATGTTAATAGTGATGATAAAAGATAAAGAGATGGTGTATTATAAATATAATACCTGATATAAAATTCTGTGATAATGTTAATAATGATGATAAAAGGTAAGGAGATGGTGTAATATCAATTCTTGTATGTAATTCATCATTCACTTTCTCAAAACTGATCAAACTATCTATCAGATGCTCAAATGGAAATTGGTGGGAATTTGTTAAAGCAGGTATCAGAAATAACTCAATTTGTTCACTAAACTTTTCACGCAGGAAAACTATACAAATTGATTTCATCACAAAATGTCTGAAAAATACAATTCAAATGAATCAAAAAATATTCTTTTTTATTATAACTTTTTTTTTCATGCATTTCTTGGGATTAGCCATCCATTAAGTTAGCTCCCAAGTACAGATAAAGCTTGTTAGAATTACAAGTACAGGTAAATCTCTTAAGAATTAACCTATTACTGATAAACCTCATGAGAATTAAACAGTAGAGATAAAGCTCGCAAGAACTAACATGAGAATTACCAAGTACAGATAAAGCTCATGAGAATTAACAAGTACAGATAAAGCTCATGAGAATTAACGAGTACAGATAAAGCTCATGAGAATTAACAAGTACAGTTAAAGATCATGAGAATTTAGCAGTACAGAAAGAGCTTGTGAGAATTAACCAGTACAGATTATCTTTGCAAGAATTAACCAGTACAGATTATCTTTGCAAGAATTAAAGAGTACAGATAATCTTTGCAAGAATAAATAAATACAGATAAAGCTTATCATAATTAACCAGTACAGAATGTCTTTGCAAGAATTAATCAGTACAGATATAAAGATTGTGAGAATGAACCAATATAGACAAAGCTTTTCATAATTAACCAAGACAGATTATCTTAGCAAGACTTAACCACTACAGATAATCTTTGCAAGAATTAACCAGGACAGATTATCTTTGCAAGAATTAACCTGTACAAATTATCTTTGCAAGAATTAACCAGTACAGATCATCTTTGCAAGAATTAAACAGTACAGATCATCCTTGCTAGAATAAACCAGTACAGATTATCTTTGCAAGAATTAACCAGTACAAATAATCTTTGCAAGAATAAATAAATACAGATAAAGCTTGTGATAATTAACCAGTACAGATTATCTTTGCAAGAATTAAACATTACAGATCATCTTTGCAAGAATTAATACATACATATAAAGCCTATGATAATTAACCATTACAGATTATCTTTGCAAGAATGAACCAGTACAGATCATCTTTACAAGAATTAACCAGTACAGATCATCTTTGCAAGAATTAACCAGTACAGATCATTTTTGCAAGAATTAACCAGTACAGATCATCTTTGTAAGAATTAACCAGTACAGATTATCTTTGCAAGAATTAACCAGTATAGATCATCTTTGCAAGAATTAACCAGTACAGATCATCTTTGCAAGAATTAACCAGTACAGATCATCTTTGCAAGAATTAACCAGTACAGATCATTTTTGCAAGAATTAACCAGTACAGATCATTTTTGCAAGAATTAACCAGTACAGATCATCTTTGCAAGAATTAACCAGTACAAATAATCTTTGCAAGAATTAACCAATATAGGTAAAGCTTGTGATAATTTTTTAATAATTGTCTGTAAAAACCTTAAATTCAGCTATATATACAAAGTGAAAATGTAAGATAAATACAAACCCTAATTCTTTGTTAGAAGTTGAAGAAATAAATTGTACAGGGATCATAATAAGATTGAACAAACTGGAAGCTATTGGTGTTGGTGGCGTACAACTTCTTTCAATACTGGATGGTACCTTATACTCTAATAACTCTTTTAGACATACGAAATAACCTAAATACATTAAAGTATATCATCAATACAATAATATAATAATGGTTGTATTAAAGCAAAATAAGTTACCTATTGTGTTGTTAAGGTGGTTGACAACCCTAAACCTAAGTAAAAAAAATAGATGAATTCAACCACTTCTTCTCCACCGATCTAATATATTCAAATATGAATGGAAAGAGGGGACTTTCAGCTATCCAAAAATATAAAATTTATTTCTTTATGACATTTCAACTTTGAGAAATAGGGTATGAAAGACGAACGAATAAAATGTCAATTATTCCCTTAAAATTAGCATATCTACTAGGCTATTTAATAAAGAAGGTTGAAATTTTGCACAACGCAAGTCTACGTGTATCTCTACAACGTCACGTTGGCTTTTTGGAAAATTCTGTTTTTCTTTGAAGATATGGATAGAAATCAAAATTTTGCATGTGCAATTACAAAAAATTTAATTTTTAAAAAACTATTCATTTTATGAAAAAAAGCCAACACAGATATGCTATTGGAAAAATGGCAGACTTTTTTCAACATTTAGCAAACACATGTAAAACTTACATAATTAACGATCATGTTGTTAAAGGATTGTCTTTGATGTGATAGAAACATTTTAGCACCGATAACCACATAATAGGAGTGCTAAAACAATGGATTAGCACATGTCAAAATACTCCCACCCACCAATCATAAAATTTCTCTGTTTACATGTGACGTAATGATTTATGGGACATCACGTGGCTTCTGGATTCCCCCTATACAAATACTCTTACTGTGCGTGCCGACAATAAATTGAACCACAAACGTAAAAGAGGTCATAAAGGTTTATTAAGCTGATGAGGTAGTACTCAAAAATGTCAACTGACAACACAATTTGTACGTCTACTTAGAGGAATACCCCATTGTGTTCTATAAATAGGTTATGTTTACGGACTGATATCTGACATACTACTGAAGCGATTGAGCTAAAAATTTTTACTAGATGAGTTTTTTTAATGTCAAATAAAATGGATATAAACTAAATACATTTCTTGATTGAAATACACCTCGAACGATAAGGTTGTCAACCCCCTTAAGACACTGTGTGACATAATTTTCTATTAGCCTAATAAAATATTGGATTGTGCCATATTGCACTATGGATATTGTATAAAGCCATATACTGTAAAGTTTCAATAACCACCAATGGAAACCAACCATCTCTGTTGACAAAGTTCAAACAGAGGCGACATCAATATACATGTACACCCACATTAATGTGTGGCTTTAAATAATAAAACTTCTGTCAAACTAAACTATTCATTCCTGCAACGTTTCGTTTTATTATTTAAAGCCTCATATCTTCATCCTGTCAAAGCATCATAGTTTTTTTACAACTGAGATCACCATCATCTTCATTTTGTTCAACTATTCAATATTCTCGAATTTACACATTAATGTGTGGGCGTATAAAAACATAAACGTATTTTAAGTGAAAAGTAAAACTGGAAAACTTACCTGATTTCACAATGTGATATACAACAGAAGAAAATACAAAGTTTGAATCATGTCCCGATAATGTTATATTTTCATTCTTATTTATAGGTGATAAAAACAGTTCTAATATTCTCATTGGTAAAGCTATAGGTTCATTACTAGAGGCAATTACTTTTAAATACCTGAAAGATAGGGTGGAGTTTCTCAATCTTAATCTTTCAAGTGCTTCAGATTAGGGTAAATGAAGAATAAAAAAAACGCGATGGCCATCCTAATATGCCCACATTTATAATGGAAGCCAATTTGTCCGGGAGGTTGACAAAAATTATCAGTAAATGAAAGATATTTCTTGAATTTTAATTAAAGTTTATCCTTGGGTGCTTTGGAACACTCACAATAAATTTCATCCATATCCATCAAGAAACTAGTTCTCAATCGTGTCCACAAAGAATTCTGGTGTGTGGGCGTATAAAAAAGCAGCATGCAGTGTCCAATGAGACATATGGTACCAGGCCAATAATTTTGAAAAGAATCAAGAAATCTTCAATGTACATGGCCTGATAGTTGAAATGATGAAATCCCCAGGGAGGAATCTATTCCATGCTATTAGTGAGAAAAAACATACTTGATAGAAAGATGAAGAATCTGTTTTAATTGAAGCAAGCCATTGTTGTATATATTATCAATAGTTTTAATATAATCAAATCCTTTCTTTAACAGTTCTTGAAATATAAATATCTACAATAGAAAACATAGTTCAAATATCACTCACACAAACATACCAGTTATATATTATATGATTACTTCATTTCTAGTAGTAATTTGGGCAATGCCCTAGAATGTTCCATTAACATCAACTTGAAAGAGTATGTGTCACAATATATAGCAACAGTCTTGACTACAATTATAGTATTTTGTGTCAGTTGCATTTGTCATTTCATTTACAGGACAATCTCACATAAAACAATATATAACTCACCAATCTTTGACCATCTTGTGGTTTGTAGAAATAAGCCAGTCTACAGATCATTTCATATAGAGTTTTATTATCAATACTTGAATTCTTTTCTATACTATTTCTAACTGTATCAAATTCTCTTCTTAATATATCACTCTGAAAATAGCAAACTTTTACATTGACATGTTGTAATGTTGTTGATGAAGATTATACTGCAATTATAACATTTGAAGCTTGGTTATTCTACTGGAATGGTGGCTTTGATAAAAAAAACTCTTGTGATTTCCCTAAAGAGATAAAATGATTTTTATTGACAAGGAAGTGTGCTCTTACACCTACCTGAATCTTTCTAGTAATATAACTTCTAAAACAGGACTGTATCTTAACAGCACTGTACAATCTTCGTCTTTCATCCTATTATTAAACAACGCAAAAATTCTTTCAACAAATTACATTTTCACAGATATAGTAAAAAGTGTTCAAATATAATATAGGCCTATTGATATATGAATGAAAGGTTGAAATATGTGGCAAGAAAACTAAGTACCGGTATTTCCAAAAACATATTACTGCACAATTTGCACTCACTAATTGACTACCACTTTTGCAAATATCACAAGGACTCAGACCGCAAAAAAATTTCATGGGAATGATAGGTATACAAAGTTATTTTTAGAAATTCTCTTTCTCCCTCTAATTTGGTGTTTTTGCATGCCCATTTTTGACTAATTTTTGGTCTATATTTGGAATTTGATTTCTGAAATTTCACTTTCTTTTAGATTTTTTAAAATAGCAGATAAAATATATAGTTGATAAAATATAAAATGTAGTGGTTTACTTTCATTTTGTTTAGTTCAAATTTTCATGGTCATGCTATATTGGCTTTTTGTACAGAAACCGTGTATTGGCCAGGCTTTCATGTGACATATAGGATAGTTTTTATCAAGATACATGTATCTGCAAAAAAGTTATAGAAGGTTGAATTTCGTGATTTAACATGGATGGCAAATGAATTGGTGGACTGAGTCCATAATAGTGAGTGTTATAGGAGTGGCCATCCAATCTATATGACCATACAGCAGTAAATTTCATGATAGCTTAGATCTTATCTAAAAGCAATTCTTATCCATTTAAAGTAACCAATATGCATCAGCATGGAGAAATATAAAATCAACAGAAAAATATACATCTAAATATAATTCATTCATACACAGTAAATCTATATTTGTTATATCTGAATTATTTGAAATTGTAAATTAGCAATATCGGTAAACTGTTATCCTAAAGTCACACATTCAAACAAAGGTTGCCTGGGAAATTTCTTTTCCCTGGATGTTTATAGAAAGCACTTAATGATTTAATATTTGAAAAGTATTGAAACTCAACACTTTGTGATATTCAATTATTCGGATAAAGCTGGGTTTATACTTTTTGCCTGTAAAACGTTACATTGGTTAGCGGGGTAAAAAACCACCAGACCTAACCGCACTGGTTTTAAGGGTAAACACACGGGCGTAAATGCATTCCATGTCGTGCAGCTTCAAACTAAGGCAGTCATATATCACCTCGAGGACCCAAACCCTCTAGAGAGTACATGCGACCAATATTTTGTGGGTGACAGCATCAAGACGATTTTTATCACCTAGTGCGAAACTTGAGCTTGCGGATTCCGAATGATTCCGCGGATACACTTGATTTTCACCCGCACTTCTTGAAGAGGTCCTGCACTCATTCAACATCCCCAAACACATCGGATTTCAATCAGTCCAATGGTATGCCAGACCTGGTTGTCACGTACAAACACTAAAATTTTTCAACCTTAAATTTTCAACCTCTCATCTGTGTTATGAACGTGTTTGAAGAAAAGATCCAAATCACTCAGCGTTTGCTAGTGTAAACGCTGGAATTACAACACAGTTGAACTCTGGAAAAAGTTATGCCGTCAAACGGCTTAATACAGCATGTCTCGCTGGCGATGTACATATTAATCGATGCGCTGAAGAACGCTGGCAAACACTGTAGCGTATAAAAGCGTTTTACGGCGTTAAACGCCTTAAGAAGTATAAATCCACCTGAAGACATTATGTTTATGTTATAAAGTAACGATACTGAAGATACAAAGACACATCTTAAACTCACAACAAAATATGATTTGTCAATCACTTCTAAAATACCGGTTTTTAATCAGTACTAAAATATTACCTCTCTCTTATTTCTTTTATCTTGAAATTTCTTTATCAATGATTCTTTTTCTTCCTGAAAGGAGAAAAATGCAGATTTTCAGATTTTGAAAAAATAATATTTTTAATGTTGTTATGGATGGAATTGGAAAGTGTACTGCCTGCTGACAACTTTTGCTCTTAATTGTTTTCTCAATGAAATTAAATATAAATGCTGAGAACTCAGAACTTGGTTGGTCGAAAGTATACTTATATACCTGCTGCAACATAAAAAAAATAAATATCCAAAAAAGAAAGTAATTATCTAACATATGCACATGATTATTGAAAAAACTTAATAAATTGATTCAGCAATTTTCAAAAATGACTTAGTTTTGTGAGTTTTCCAGATTTTAAGGGATTCTGTTACTTTATGACCCCAGGTAAGTTCACTGATGAATATATATACTCATATTGACCATTCTTGAAAACTAAAACATTAAGTTCATGCTAAGACACAGTATACCTTTGTGGTGAAAATAAACAACTTTGGGAAGTTTTATCAAAATCCGTAAAGACTTGTTTCCAAAAACAAAAATATTTTTCAACTTTTGGGTTCATTACAAATACTTAAGCCAAGTCTCATCAAAACTCATCAAGAACTGTGCTTTCTAGATTGTTTACGAGCTGAATTTGAATGTGTTTACAAGAACAAGGGTAATAACTCATACTAAATGCACAAGTGTCTAGTTATCTGGATGGGAAAATTAACCAAAGCCCTGTGTGCTTCAGGATGTGCACATTTAAGATCCCTCAAGAGTTGGAAATCGCAAAAAGACTAGGCTTATGCTGCTGTCCTGGCAAATTTTCTCTCGTTGCACAATTCATGCCTTTCCCTGTCTAGATTAGCCCAAAAGGTGCAGAAGAGCAGAGATTTATAAGCTTATAAGTAAAAATTCTATATGAAATTAATAAAATTATTCCAGGAAATATTATATATAATGTCCTGAGGAAATTATCTCAGCTTAAAAATACAGATGCGACGTTACTTTGTTGTTATGGTCATTATTGAACTTATTGGACTGTTTTCAGATATTAACCTATACAGAATTTGACTTGAGGACCTTATAAAATATTCAGTCCGGCTCAATGGTCCATTGGTTATATTGACCATGTTTATAGATCAAATGTGAGTGGGTTCCCTTTGCAAAAAAACATCTTCTGAGAGAGACTGTTTTGAACACAATTGGTATTGCTAATATTGTTCAGTACAATTGTCTTTGGCAACATCAAATATTTTCTTCCACTCCAAAGGAAAGTTGGAAAGGAATTATTCTTTTAATCATGGATACTATCCTGAGATTACTTCCTTATTGCTAAAGTGTTAGAATGTCAATCTCACTGGTCTTGATTAAGTCTTGAAAGCACAAGTTGTGCAACTTATTTCATTATTATGCTTGCTTTTCCAAGTTAGGCCTAATGACTCCTTATTGGTTAATGATAAGTCAAGATAATTTATAACACTTTACTAGGTAGCCTAGTGTAATGATATTTTAGAAAAATTCCCTAGGAAATTAGGGTCCTAGTCAAATTATACAGAGAGATTTACAAAGGACAACTTTCGTTTCAAACTAAAGCCTAGAGAAAATTCCAATAACATTTCATATTTTGACTAGGCCGAGGCCACTATTTCTTGTATATGGGATCCTTTTTTATTAACTGATAATAATAGGCCATTAAAAGACTGAGACATTGAGAGTCTTAAATTAAGATTGAATAAAAGATGATAAAAAGCCCAACCATTTAGATCTAAACAGAATTTGCAGGTATTTAAGGTACTTTCGGTCGGAATGAAGGCCACGGCGAATTTCTGACTGATACCTAGTCCAGATCACAGACCGATCGTCGATCTTATTATTGTCAAGTAAGAATACCTACCGTTTGACTTGCACCTCCTAATTTTTGCCCAGGTGTTCGACGATATTTTCCTTCGAAGCTGAACATTTTTTTTAAAAATTGCGAATAACCTAGAATCGGTCGAAATCTAGATTGTTCTTACACAAGACTACAGTAAGGTCTATTTATTTTCATTTTATTGTTGTCAAATCACGATCATGCTACGTTCGTTACTTCTTATTCCTGTAACTACTATAGACTAAGTTGGAAATCACAATGATAGATGCCAAAAAATCAACCAAAATAAATATATGGCGACTCATAACAATTTATATTTATTGAAAATAATTTGCACTGACATTCCAGAAAGTTAAGGTACTAATTCTTTTATTTCAATAACAATCGCTATTTAGATGGTTTGTTAAATGTAATACGCCGATTTGAATGCAACATCAAAGTTTTGTGGATTCTACTTTTTTCTACATTATAGAATAGCTTCCGTAAGTGATTGTTAATCTAGTATTGGAATTTGCTGGCCGTTATTTATACAAACTGGTCTGTTAAAATGTCATTCAATTTCTTTTTAATTCTACAAAATGCATTTTCAATCCATTTTAAACGAATATAAGGACATTGATTTAATAGAATAATATTGCATTTAATAGATTGAGTAGGTGTTATTTATGAACTACCAGACCGGAAAGACTGGTTGTTCAAGAGAAATTTGATTTTTATGGCGCCATTTCGTTATTGGTAAACAATATTGGCGAATTAAGGAAAATTCGCTACAAAAATGTATATAAAGTCCATGGTCGTAGATGGCTTCAAGTCTTATGCACAGAGAACGGAAATTAATGGTTTTGATCCACTTTTCAACGCTATTACCGGGTTAAATGGGAGTGGCAAATCCAACATCTTGGATGCGATATGTTTTTTACTTGGAATAACAAACTTGACACATGTAAGTTAAAATCTTTTTTTTTTCTACGTATTCTTTAATTATAGATGATCAATGTTAGTCCGACTGAAATACACCTCTCATATACCACTTGGTGTTTAGTTGACTTGTCAACACAGCACATCTAACAGCACCTGACCTAGTCTGAAACATGTTGACTCTATTTCTAGCTGGGGTAGAGTCAGAGGTATCCAGTTAAAACGGTAACATGTCAAAACGGTAACAAATTTTATTAGTTAAAACGTTAACAACTCCACCAAAACGGTAACAAAATTTTTCGGTTAAAACGGTAACAACTCCACCAAAACGGTAACAGATACTTTGGTGAATAAAAATAATTTATTTTGTACATTTCTTTAATATAAACATTTCATAGTAGTAAAAATAACAATGGATTGTGAAAATGTATGCAGAGGTCTACTAATACTATGTACGCACCTCGTCCGACGAAGAATAAGTTGACAAAACAGACACACCTTAATTTTTAGTGCTAAAACCGTTTATTCTAAGATATTGTTTTATCGTACTGAGGCCTGCATGTAAACTATTCATGTATTTCTTTAATGTATGGGCTCTTTGTAATCTGTACAAAAAAAAGAAGGTTGGGTAAATAATTTCTGAACTGTCAGAAGTGTTCAAAGACATCACGTGAGCAGTGCATTACGAGTATCTGTGAGGTGGTTGCGTTCGATTTGGGCGATACCTCCACTATTATTTCAATGGCAAACGACTAAAGAGGGCATCGAACGCGCCTCAAATCCCAACAAGACAGTCAAACAAGTGCAACATTATTCATAAAATGTGCTGACGAACAAAATTTCATAAGTCGGGCATCGGACAAGTACTTTATTTCTGTTTATGTCATTAATTAGAAAATATTATGTATCGCGTTTTAATTATGGTCGTGATTACTAATAATGATAGTTGTCAGGAAATCTGTTAGCTTATTAATATGTCGGTATACCGTATATTACTTTGATCAATTGGCAGAGATTGTTTGAGTTCTTTTCAATCACTGATTTTAAGTTACCGGTAATACTATCTTGATTAATAAAGATCACATTAATTATAGGATTTATTTCGTTACCGTTTTAACCAAAAATAGTTCTTACCGAGTCAGAAAAACTAAGCCATAAACATTTATGGATTTTCCTCACCTTTGCAGGTGCAGTTTTTTTAAATGTATATTAACATATTGTATATTTATTTTGTGGTCATGTAGATCTACTTGATCGCCGGAACATAGATCTGTCCATTTGATGCACATGTAGTCTACTTGTATATTTTTAGACGGATTGTGTATTGAATTTGAAATAGGGCCTAGATCTACTGTATATTTTCTTTTTTTTTCCAATGTGTTGTCCCATGTCCATGTGTATTGGGCCTAATTCTGACCCATGTGAAATAAAGAGTTTATTATTATAATATAGTTTGAATCCACTAAACCTTGATACATTTGAAAAGATGTTTTTTAAGTTCAGTCATTCCAATATTATCCCCTTACACCATTTATGTCACGCTGTGAGTGTGATTGCTTCCAAAACTTTATTTAAGATTATCAATACCGGTAGCTCAGTTGCCTTCTCAAATTGCATGTGCATTCAAAATTTCATATGTTAGGCCCTAATGTAATGAGGTATTAAGTTAGACTATTACTGAAGATTGCCTATTATCTGAATTTGTGATTTTTTTTATTATTTTGCTTACAGGTAAGAGCAGGTAATCTTCAAGATTTGGTGTATAAATGTGGACAAGCTGGTGTGTCTAAAGCAACAGTTAGTATTACTTTTGATAATAAAGATAAGAAGCAAAGTCCCTTTGGATATGAGCAATATGAAGAAATCACAGTCACTCGTCAGGTTAGTAGATTTTTTTTTAAATTAGTAAATACAGTTTATTTCATCTAAGAGTTTACACAAGAGTGGATTCTATCTCTTAACTGCCACTGAAATGAAATGTAATGTAGTTGTTCAGTAACATTTTGCTGATATTTTTTTTATGTTAGTTTTTTTTTTTACTTAATAGATTATATAAGCATTCAAATATTCAGTTATTGGAAAGTATGCTTATTTCATGCACAGAAGAATCCTGCCAGGTCATTGGAGTCTTGATATTCACTAATTAAAAAACATGTTTTTATTAAGCATGCTGCAATAAAAACTTGGAATGGTTAATTACGTATGACAAATGAAACAATAATTAGATATTTTTATATTTCAACGTGCAAATTTTAACAGCGTGCAAAATGCAAAAAATAAAGATAAGTGCATGTACTTTAATTCATGGTCCAAATTACCACAGTGGGTTTGCTAAACATTTGCATGTTAAAAATACAAAGAATTTTTTGGTTTGTTTCTTGTTCCTCAGTGATATTTGTTTCATTTTCTGATCTGAAGTAGTTTGCTTTCCCCAACTGACAAGTGACTTCAAATCATGGTATTCAATTTTTCATTTTTATTGTATTAATTTGATCATACTGAATTATTTGTTTTCAGGTTGTTATTGGTGGAAGAAATAAATACCTTATTAATGGCAGTAATGCCAATAATACGAGAGTTCAGGATTTATTTCACTCTGTTCAGCTTAATGTTAATAATCCACATTTTCTCATTATGCAAGGCCGTATTACCAAGGTTCTCAATATGAAACCACCAGAGGTATTGTTATGTTTTAAATTTTTTTTTTTGCTAGAAATTCATGTGTTATCTATTGACAGGAATTTATAGGATTTGTTCTATTAGATAGCATTGTTTATGATTTTTTTAAGAAATACCTTCAGGCTTCTTATTGAATTTGTTTATGTTATTTTTGTAGTAAAGTTGCACAAAGTTAATTTTGCATATTAGAAAATATTTATCTACTATTCAAAATTGAACAAATGGGCAATCGATATAAGTGTGATTTCTTTCCATCAATTTCACCTCTATTCACTTGCATTGTCAAACCGTTAACCCATTTAATAACCTTGCAATGTTAAATATATAATTAACTGTTTATTGACAACACTCAACCATAATCTTTTATATCTTAGGAAGTATAAGATATCCAATACACAGAATTCACAATTTTAATTAGAGATTTGCTATCGGGCCATCATATACTAAATAATAAAATCAAAAAAACACTGTTACTCAATTGTAAGAAAATGAAAGTTTGGAGACTGTGATCTTGCAAAATTTGTGATGAAACATTAAATTTCCTCTATATACAGCCTGGCGCTTAATTAAGCAACCTCTTTCAGAAAGCGTTTGAAGTATGAGACTGAATATCAAGTTCTGCATTTGAATAAGATAAGAGTTATATAAAATACAGTATTCATTTCTCTTTTAGATTTTATCTTTAATTGAAGAAGCTGCTGGTACCAGACTTTATGAATCAAAGAAAGAATCAGTAAAGAAAACCATCGAGAAAAAAGATGCTAAATTACGAGAAATTGAATCAGTGAGTACTCATTCTCAAGATTATTTATAATCCATATATTTTTATCTGAAATGTAAATATGATCTTCAAAATTCCAAATGTTTACTTTATACATCACTAAATCTGTACATGTTCCAATATTAGATGTTGGTTTTAAAAGTGCATTTCTCTGTTCTATTTCATTTTTGCTGAGAAACTTGTTTTTACATGTTCACAATAACAAATTAGAACAAAGAGGTGTCAAACAAATTCAATTGATTCTTCTTTGAAGATACAGGTATATGTTAGATTGATCACGATTCCAGAATTTTAATTTGCCATTCTGTTTAATGCAAAGAATAGGTTAATTTTTGGATTTTATTTCACAAAACTTGATTTTCAGGTACTAAATGAAGATATAACCCCAACATTGAGTAAATTAAGAGAAGAAAGATCATCATATTTAGAATATCAGAAGATTATCCGAGAATTAGATCATTTGAATAAGTTGTATATTGCTTATACTTATGTCTGTGCTGAGGTATTGCTGTTTGTTTATTACTTTTAAAACACGAAGATAATCTGAACACAAAGATCACTTCAAATAACAGTGAACCACAATGAATACAAAAATAACAATATCATAGAGCTAATGTTTAAATGGCATTTAGTAAAGGTGTTTGTATGACCTATTTTGATAACAACAAAACAACACTGGTTCTACATTGCTCATAAAAACTATTAATTCTCTAGGCATTAGGGATAGATCTAGATCTTTACCGTCACTGGCCGTTCTCATTACGTATTTCGACTTTGGTCGAAAACGTATTGTAATCGTTCGGATTATTATTATTTTTTTTTTTTTAAATTCTCGGATGAGTTTGCAGACAAACTGGTAAAATGTACAGAAATTCTAAATCTTCAGTTGATCTTAGAATGATTTCTATTATAAAATAAAACAAAACCGGAAGTTCTATCTCTTACCGGAAGTGAGAACCGAAAGTTGAGGTTTTTTTGCTTTAGCAAGTTTATTTTCAGTTCGATTTCGACCGAATTTTTAGATTTGAAAACTTCAATGTATTTTTCAACTAACAATTATAGGTTTTATGCAATTCAGTTAAATCTTTTACCCACGATTTGCAATTCAATATCTAGGGTCATCGGCAAAAATTTCAGACCGTGATTTCTCCTTTAATATAAATGGTGAAATTTTGAAACTTTACCAGTTGATTGGCGATATGATTATGATTTTTTGAAAAATTTTGAAAACAAATTTGGGTTTGGGTTTAGCCTCAAATATCGTAATTACGTAACTTCCGGTCTATAACAGCTAGGTGAAAAGTGAAAACTGTTTTATAAATAACTTGTCAATAGTAATCGATTTGACCTAAATAATTAGGTCAAGCTGGCATATCGGCCGCCATTTTGAATTTTCGTTACAATTCTTAAAGCCGAAATTCAGACACTATTGATAGACCGATTTCGATGAAATTTAGCACATAGATACATTGGATCATTATCTACCTTTTCTAGGAGGCTGATTTTTTAATTTCGTATTTTTTTCCGAATTATTCAAATTTCAATTTTTTCAAAATTAGGTCACTTTAACGGCTACGGAAGGTGTGACCCACTTAATCTATGACCTTGAAAATTAAGTCAAATAATATTCAATATATTATCGAGATGTAGGTCATTGCAAATTTAGCCTACATAATATTTTAAGGCTCTCGAAATACATTCATAATTGTAAGCAATTCTAGTTTTAATTTTTATCGCACGTTACAAAAAAGTTTTAATATGTCAAAATGCATAATATGGATAATTTTACTTTGAAATAGATTTTTACAATAATAGGTATACATGTCGTCTATTTTAAAAATATTTTTCCTGGGTACAGATTGAGCTGCACCTTGTCTTATTTAAAAGGTTGCTTGAATTATTTCCTATATTTATATTTTGACCTGTTGTAGGAGAAGAAGAAACGGTCTAATGATGAACTGAATGAAATAACAGAACAAACAGACAGTTTAAAAACTAAAATTACTGATGTATGTATTGGTCATATTTTTTGCTAATATTTTTTAATTGATAATTGATGAATATTTGCCTGCATTAGAATTAGCAACCTACAAACCGGATTGCTGTCATTACAATTTACATCATTTTACATTTTTATGCACCCACATGAATATGTGGACGTATATTGTCGTCGCCCCTATCTGTCTTTCGGTCCGTCAACATTTTTTGTAAATTTCAATTGATTTGTATAAAGCTTAGCATTAGAATTGATAAGACGGCGGTCAAGTTTGATTTCTATGATTTTTCAATGAACATTTTTTTAGTTATTGCCCCTCAATATTTGTTGTAGAAACAATAAAAGCTACAATTTTCAATGGATTTTAATGAAACTTGTTGTGAGCATGGGAATTGATAAAACGGCGGTTAAGTTTGTATTTGAAGATCTTTCGATAAACGGTTTTTGAGTTGTTGCCCCTGTCTCTATATTTTTTGAATTTTTTGAAGTTTGAATTTTACTTTTTTAAACAAATGATTTTTTGAGTTATTGCCCTTGACTTAGTAAAATTGCGTCTGAAATTTTTGTGGGTGAAAAAGAAGCTACAATTTCTTAATAGATTGATGAAACTTGGTATGAGTATTGAACGAGACAAGATGGTGGTCAAGTTTGAATTTGACGATTTTCCATGAACAGTTTTTTGGTCTTTGCCCTTGACTTCAATATTCAGTGAATGTTTTTGGAGTTATTGCTCAATTACTTATTCAAATTTAATTCTGTCAGTGGGCGTATGTTACCTTGCCTGGCAAGCTATCTTACTACAATTTTATATGCCCTTTTAATTTCTCACAGACAGTTTTTTTTTTTTTTGACTTTGTTTGCATGTATAAATTGATAAATTTTTATTTGTTTACAATCTGATGATCTAGATTTTAATCTATATACTAATCTAATTGGATAATAAAACTTATTTTAAATTGACTGAAACACTAAAATCATCATAAGTTTTCAAGATAAAGGCCCTAATCTTTATGGAGATTGGTATGCATGTATATATTGATAAGATCTTGGCTTATTGACATTATTTGACATATTATTATTACAGTTAGAAAGACTGATAACTGATATAACAGAATCTATTGTAGAGTTAGAGAAGAAGAGGGATGAGGTAAGCATTATTAAATAGTCTGCAAAACTCAGTCCATTCAAGATACACATTGCTAATTAACATGGTACAACTGTTTACTGTGATCTTTCTTTTCAAAACCTTTAAACTTAGCTATCTTAACAAAGTCATTTATTAAAAACAATATACTTTTAAAGGCTTCAGGAAGTGATATGGTGAAATGTGAAAGTGTTCTTAAGGAAAAGCAGAAAGAATTTACCTTGTGTCAGAGTGGTATTGAGAGGAAGAAAGAAAGTCTAAAAGCTGAAGAGAAGAAGAAGAAACAGCTGATAAAGAATTGTGATGAGGTATTGTTTTTGGTTCCTTAATTGTCTTATTCACCTGTTTAAAATTTAATTTGCGTTGTAGCTCAGTGACTCTTGTTTGCAAACCTGAAGATTTGCCGAAATTGTGCTAGACAATGTCTTATGGCAATGGCTTATTTCAGGCCTTGGTTCACATATCAAATAATCATAATTTTCTTTTAAATCAATTAACCTGGGAATATTTTATTGTGGCCAATTCCCTGGCGCCAAATTTTTTCTCTGAAAAACCTTTTCTGGCTGACCTGACCACCCTTTTAATACTGTCATTAATACCTAGCCTTGTACGGATAGATCATTTAATCTGAAAGTAGCTCAGGACAACTAGGGATCCACAGTGTCTCAGTGAGTTATATGTTTGCTCCAGTGTTCGATCTCGGTAAAAGTTGAGTTGACCTTTTAGATATTTTAACCCTGTTTCTTCCTGTCAGTGATTCAGGTAAAGGGGCTGACATTGAAAAAGCATTTAGTCATCCAGATGGGATAATAAAACCAAGGCCCAGTGTGCTTCAGACTGTGCACATTAAAGATCCCTAGACAGTTGGAAATCGCAAAAAGTGATGATTTGTTTGATTAAATATTTAAGGATAAGAAAACATTAAATGCACACAGTAAACAACTAGAGAGTGTAGATGACTCATTAAATAAGCTAAAAGAAGAAAAAGAAGCTAGTGAAGAAAGTTATAAAGCTGCTCAGAAACATCTTCATGCAGTTACTGTTGGATTATCATCTAATGATGACGGCAATGATGCTTCATTAACAGACCAATTAATTTGTAAGTTATGTTCTTTTTAAAATCTGGATAATAATGTAAGAAACAAACAACTATATTTTACAAGGATAACAACTTAGGTTACTTAGGTTAACTTAGGTTATACAAGGTCATCAGACTTTCACACACAGATAAGTCATATATTTTCAAATGTAAATTAAAGTTTTGATCTGTGTTGATAATTAAATTTTGGCAAAGATAAAATACTTATCATTTAAAGATATACTCCATTGTTAGAGCCATTTACTTCTGTTTGGGTATGCAAGGTTTGAAGCTGCTATAGAATGTCTGAAACGTTTCAATATAAATAATGTCTCAATATAAACCTAATAATACATTATTATTTTTAATACTTTCTTAAGGTATAGTGTTTTTTGGCTGCGACACTAATTAAGACATAATTTGGTAATGAATGCCAAAAAGAATTAAATTATTTGATCATATTCTGAAATAGACATGTTTGTTGGATATTGTTTTGTTATTTTCAGCTGCTGAAGACGAGATAAGTACTGCTAATACTGATATATTGTCTGCTCAAAATAAGTAAGTGCTCATATTCTTCTTTAAGAAGGTATTAGAAATAGATGGATAGATAGAAATCTGGCTACAGGGCTATAAACAGTTATTGATAACATTGGGACAGAACTTCAAAGTTCATATATATACAGAAATCATTACATTAAAATTAGAACTTAGGTCCTTAGCTACCAAACCAAAATAACTCAGGAATATATCTAATGTTGTGATGATTTTTATACGCCCACATGAAATGGGCGGCGTATATTGTTGTCACCCACGTCCGTCATTTTGGATCATTTTGGATTTTGATGAAACTTGGCTAGAGTATTTGTTATCACCCCAAGGATGACTCTATTGAAAATCAGTTAAATCGAAAAATATTTAGTATCAGTAATTGCCCTTGTTTTTTAAAACGCATTCGATTTTTGGCTTGTAAACACTCTAGAAGGCACAATTATTGACTGATTGTGACAACACTTGCTGAAATTGTTTAATGATGACTCCTATAGAAAATCAAAATTTAATATAAATTATTGCCCTTGTTCTTTAAAATGCGTTTGATTTTTGCCTCGTAAAACCTCTTCAAGTCACAATTCTTGAGTGATTTTGAAGAAACTTGGCATGAGTATTTGTAATCCCCTAAGGATGAACCCTATTGAAATTCAGATAAATCGAAAAATATTTAGTATCAGTTATTGCCCTTTTTTTGAAAACTCATCAAAATTTAAGCTTTTACAGATTTTGACAAAACTTACTGAAATTGTTAATTATGACCCAAGGATGAACCCTGTTGAAAATAAGGAATATAACAAAATATTTAATATGAATTATTGTACTTTAAAACACGTTAGGATTTTGGCCCATTAAAACTTTTCAAGGCACAATTTGAAATTGTTCGTTATCACCCAAGAATGAACCCTTTAAATAATCAAAAATACTGAAAAATATTTAATGAGTTATTGCCTAGTTACTAGGTATAATTCTTGACAGATCTTGAAACTTAGGAATATTGTACATTTATCACCCTAGAAAAGAAGTATATGATTTAAGGTTGAATATTTCCTTTTTTATTCATAATCAATGCTGATATTACCTTAACTGGCAAGCTATCTTAGACACTTGTTTTAACCCATTTGAAAAGTTAAGCATGTTATCAAACTAACACATCATTAATTATGTCACTGCTATTTACATTTTATTGATCAAGTATTATCCTATTTTTTAACTGTACATGTACTACATTTAATATTCACTAAAATAGATTATCCTATTATTGCTGAAAACTAAGATGTTGAACTTGCCCGCATTTAACACTATTATTTGTATTCTGTATTTTTTTTGTTTTGTTTTTTTTGTTAGATTGAAACATTTTGAGAAAGAATTAACACAACAAGAAAGTGGTATAAAACATGGGAAAGATGATTATAAAAAAGACCAGGCATTGTTAGAAAACATCAAACAACATATGACTAAATTAGAGGTAAATCAGTAGAAATAATTAAATTAGAGGTAAATCAGTAGGAATAATTAAATTAGAGGTGAATCAGTAGGAATGACTAAATTAGAGGTAACTCAGTAGTAATTATTATGTACATGTAGGAGTTAAATCAATAGAAATGACTGAAATAGAGGTAAATTAGTAGAAATAATTAAATTAGAGGTAAATCAGTGGAAATAATTAAATTAGAGGTAAACTAAAATAGAGGTACATGTAAATCAGTAGTAATAATTAAAATAGAGGTAAATCAGTAGTAATAATTAAATTAGAGGTAAATCAGTAGTAATAATTAAATTAGAGGTAACTCAGTAGAAATAATTAAACTAAATTAGAGGTAAATCAGTAGAAATGACTAAACTAAAATAGAGGTAAATCAGTAGTAATAATTAAATTAGAGGTAAATCAGTAGAAATGACTAAACTAAAATAGAGGTAAATCAGTAGTAATAATTAAATTAGAGGTAACTCAGTAGAAATAATTAAACTAAAATAGAGGTAAATCAGTAGGAATCACTAAACTAAAATAGAGGTAAATCAGTAGTAATAATTAAATTAGAGGTAAATCAGTAGTAATAATTAAATTAGAGGTAACTCAGTAGAAATGACCAAACTAAAATAGAGGTAAATCAGTAGAAATTACTAAACTAAAATAGGGGTAAATCAGTAGTAATAATTAAATTAGAGGTAACTCAGTAGAAATGACTAAACTAAAATAGAGGTAAATCAGTAGAAATTACTAAACTAAATTAGAGGTAAATCAGTAGGAATGACTAAATAAGAGGTAACTCAGTAGTAATTATTATGTAGGAGTTAAATCAATAGAAATGACTATTAGAGGTAAATCAGTAGAAATGACTGAAATAGAGGCATAGCAGTAGAAATGACTAAATTAGAGGTAAATCATTAGAAATGACTGAAATAGAGGCATAGCAGTAGAAATGACTAAATTAGAGGTAAATCATTAGAAGTAACTGAAATAGAGGCATAGCAGTAGAAATGACTAAATTAGAGGTAAATCATTAGAAATAACTGAAATAGAGGCATAGCAGTAGAAATGACTAAATTAGAGGTAAATCATTGGAAATAACTGAAACAGAGGCATAGCAGTAGAAAGGACTAAATTAGAGGTAAATAATTAGAAATAACTGAAATAGAGGCATAGCAGTAGAAATGACTAAATTAGAGGTAAATCATTAGAACTACATGTAACTGAAATAGAGGCATAGCAGTAGAAATGACTAAATTAGAGGTAAATCATTAGAAAGAACTAAATTAGATGTTATGATTAAATTAGAGATAGATCAATAGAAAGGATCTACTTATCGTAAATGTACCATATTATCTTGAAATGTTGTCTGTATTTTTTAACAGAATGAGATAAAGAAAACTGGATATGAAGAAGGCCAAGAAGAAAATTTAGCAACAGAAAGAAGAAATTTAATGAAGGAAGTTGAGGGTTTGAATGGAAAATTACATATGTTACAATCTAGGTAATATATTGTCTTGTTTCTACTATACAATACATACTTTTTTTTTATATGTCTATTTACCACTATATAAAAATGAAATGAAAGTGGTGGCCAAGGTCAGCCCCCATAGAAGCATCTGTTTATGACAACAAATTTTTCAATGATTATCTAGCAAACGATCAAACCTAATCTGACACTTGCTGATCATATTCTACCCTTAGGTAACGAGTTTGACAATCATTGTAGGGTGAGAAAAATAGAGTGGAAAGAAATGGGAAGTTACACGCCCACAGTAGTCAAAGCTAACCTATTCTCAAAACATTTGTTCAGAATTCACTCATCTAAAAATGTTTTTTGTGAAACACGAAACAATGGTTTTTGCAAACCTACAAGACCAACTGTACTCATAATGTAATAAAGATTACAAGATTACATTGGCCTATAGGATGATTTTTTAACAAATTAATAAAATTCCTTTTTTTTTTAGATTTCCACATTTAAACTTTGAATACAGCAATCCTGAAAGTAACTTTGATAGAAGTAAAGTTAAAGGTTTAGTTTGTAAATTGATTCAAGTCAAGAATGAAAGAACAGCAACATCATTAGAAGTAGCTGCTGGTGGAAAGGTAGATTTATTTTCAAATCTGATTCAGTTGTATAATATATTAGTTGACAAACACTGTCTACTCCTATCTTGTAATTGTCTGTTTACTATGTATAATGTGGCACTAGTTCTAAACTGACTGTTTACCGTTTACTAATAATTAGTATTAAGTACTAGTTTACAGAGTATTTTCTATGTTTAAGCTATAAATTTACAAGTTGATTAAGTATTTATTGTGTTTCAGCTGTTATTTTACTAGTTGATTGAGTATTTATTGTGTTTCAGCTTTTTATTTATTACCCTGTAGTTGATTGGGTATATTCAAGTATATAATGTAGTTATTTACTGACTGTTTCAGCTGTATAATGTTGTAGTTGATACTGAGGTCACTGCAAAGAAATTACTACAGAAAGGAGAATTAAAGAAACGTTACACATTTATACCTATAAACAAGATTTCATCTAGATCAATTGATCCTCAAATTGTAAAGAAAGCTGAAAATTTGGTAAGTTTAATCAGAAAAATAAAAATTTGCTAAGTTTAATCAGGAAAATTAAAGTTATAATCAGAAAACTGAAAATTTGCTAAGTTTAATCAGAAAAATGATAATTTGCTAAGTTTAATCAGAAAACTCAAAATTTGCTAAGTATTGTTTGAAAAGTGTTAAATTGGAAAACTGAAATCTAGCTTTTTCAAACTAAAGATATATTTATAAGGAACATTTAATGGACATATCAAAATGTATAATACATGTACATTTGAAAATCATTTTGGTTGGCCATTGAACTTAACTAAAAAATCCTTGTTTGGTCATCTCCTGCCACATTTCAATTTTAGGAAACATAATTATATGTCTGTTTAGTATGAATAAGGAAATTTATTTTTTATATTTATTTATATACATGTAGATCTATTTTGAATGAATTTTTCATTGATGATATTCTTATGATTTATTTTATTTATATGAAATCTATATTAAAAGGTCGGTAAAGAAAATGTGAGTACAGCATTAAGCTTAGTTGGATATGACAAAGATTTACAAACAGCTATGCAGTATGTTTTTGGTAGTTGTTTTATTTGTCCTGATATGGATACAGCTAAGAAAGTCACATATAATGATGGTGTATTAAAGAAGACTGTCACATTTGATGGTGATTCATTTGATCCAGCAGGTACATTAACAGGAGGTTAGTTTTTATTCAAACATTCATTTTATTTGTACTAACCAGACTTGAAAATTGTCGATGTGAGATCATATGGTACTAAAGAAATAGCAAAATGATCAAATTATGATGATTATTACCACATGTTCATGGCATTGAAGTATGGTATAACGGTACAGTTGGATACAAGTTGAATACTAGTGTAGCATAGGCCAGCTTGTTGTCAACAACAAAAAAATCGTTCAAAAAATGACCGGCTGGGGAAAAATAAATCCCACAGCCCTGCTTGTGATCCTTGCAGATGGGAATTTTGATGTCATCGGATTTTTAAAAAAAAAAATGTCCTTTTGCCATTCAAACTAAAGAAATGAGTTAATGCCCTTTCTTTAAAACTGTCAAAATTCCTGGCTGTAAAAGCTCTCCAAGACATGATAAATGGCATATTTGAAAAAAAAAGGTGAAATTGTGTATGATTAATCAAGGATAAATTTTTATCCTAAAATTTAAATATTCATTGACCATGGTAATTTATCTTTTTATTTATTTAAAATTTTAAGGTCATTCATCATCGTTTTGAATAACCTATTTCTGTTGGAAGTCATCACAGACAGCATTGTATTATAATCACTGTTTTGAACAATATTCATAACATCAAATACAGAATATTTGATAGGCCATTTTCAAACAATAATTTCTCAAATTTTAACTAATCTTGGCTTTGGTTACATCAAGAGATCAGATGCTATTGATATTCTTTTGAGTAGTTTGTTCTCAAGTACAATTTTAGTGAGAACAGTTCTGGTGTTGCAAACTTGGAAATTTGGTGTCTGAGCTATTAGGTCCATTGTACCGATGGCGTTTTAGTTGCATCTAGATGTTTATTACCATGCATGTCTAGCTATATTTTTTTTGCCGCAAAATTTTGGGCCTAATTTGTGGGTTGATAAAATGTTTTATTTTTGCAAACCCAGAAGAATTCAAAGATTTGTCATAAATCTTGTTTTCAACATTAACCCTGGTTACATGAGATATTGGTAAACGGGCCAAAACATTTACATTTGGAATGGCCTTTGCACCAGTGTTTTTCATTGGCTGTTCTGTATCAGTTCAATTTAAGTGGATCGGTTAAAACAGAGGTCATTAGGTTAAAACTGAGTTAGGTCAAAAGTCGTTCAAACAGTTTGTATTGAAGGGCAGTAATAGACCTAACTGTAGTGGTTTTGTACAAAGCCTATAGCTTATAAAAACATTCAAAATGAAAATAAAATACGACCGAAAGTTAGGTCTTTATTTTAATTAGACTGCATATGTAAATGTTTTGGCCCGTTTACCAATATCTCATGTAACCAGGGTTAATGTTAGGTCTATATTTTAATTAGACTGTTACATATGTTATTTGTAACTACAATGAAACCCCTCCAAAGCGCAACCTCTATAAACCGGCTTTTTCTCTAAACCAGCATATTTGAAAAGTCCCAACTGAATCACTATTATTATAATACATAGGAGATAAACCCTGGTAAACCGACACCTCCTAAACCACAACCCAGCATCAGACAGCACGAAAAATGAATGCGACACATGCTGATTAATCACTAATCCAATTAATTACGCTTTTATGTATACTACTGCTACGGCTAAACCGGCATTTATCACGGGTCCGACCCTACAGCCTGCCAGTCTGGAGAAGTTTCACTGTGTACTTTAAACTTATCTGTTTTATTCATAGGTGCTCGCAAACAAAATTCTGGTATTTTACAAAAACTACAAGAAATAAAAGAAGTAGAAGATTTATTAAAGGAAAAAGAAAATGAAGTAAAGAACATTGATAGTGAATTGACTAATCTTAGAAAAAATAGTGAGAGGTATGACTTTATAACGTCTTGTAAATGTCCTAAAATTTTAAATAATTATGCATTGCATTGATCTTAATCTACAACCTTTCAGTATAGTTAGTGAACTATTTATCGAACTACTCACATACAATCTGACATGTTTTCAATCTTGAAATTAGTGGAGAGGTATGGTACCTTTGGATGCTTCACTCACTGGTCAGAAAGATGGAAACAGTGGACATAAAAATTTATATTCTAAAACTTGGTCAATAAGAGCACCGTATACATTCTTCAGTTCAATATGCAGCCAAAGTTGTAGAAATTTCATCACATTACGTTATTTCTCTTCAGGTGCCTGAAACTCTTGTACAATTATTTATCTGTTATTTAAGGTATGTTCAGTTCAAGAGAGAATATGATCTAAAGAAACAAGAAGCTGATTTAGTTAGTATAAAGTTAGAACAAAATACACATCATAAGCAACTACAAGTTGTCAATAGTATAAAAGAATCTATAGGTATATATTTTTTTTAATTTAAGGGACTACCTGGGGATTTAAAGACTAAAAAAAGTGTGTTGTTTTACGTATTATTGCAGTGCGTTCTTTGAACGCACTGCTTTGTTTTCGAAATGTTTTTTTTTTTTTTTTTTTCGAATTTCACATTCGATTATTCTCTAAGAAGGCAACATGCCACAAACTACCTGTTGCTGTCT
Organism: Nipponacmea schrenckii; assembly: GCA_030562195.1. Classification (NCBI taxonomy): domain Eukaryota; kingdom Metazoa; phylum Mollusca; class Gastropoda; family Lottiidae; genus Nipponacmea; species Nipponacmea schrenckii. The sequence continues at coordinate 14,076,229 of CM060200.1, read as the reverse complement.
GCTATTCATACTGCGTGACTTGTATTTGTTAAATGCAAAATGACGCCATTGAGGTCAACCGGAAACGAGCTGTGGCCAATAGCAATATTTTGGGTTTTTGCTGTTTATTTCCTCTATTTTTCAACTGATTTTGACAGAACTTCTTTTGTTAGCTACTTTAAACTGCTAGCTACTTAACTGCAGTTTTAAACTGCTAATTTCATTACTTTTGTAGCTGACTTTTTTATTTTTTATTTTTGCTTTTTTTTCAACTTCTACAGTTTTATTCTCATCTACCTGAAAACTTACAGGTAGATAAACATTGTTAATGCGATCTTAAATAATTTTTCAAATTTTCGACATCACTTCCGGTTTTGACGTTATTCTCTTGTAAATTTTAAAAACCTAACTTCCGGAATTCTTAAGATATTTCAAAAATTCGTTTTGCAACATGCTACAAATAGTCATACAAAAAAACGAAGATGAAAAAATCCAGACCGGAAGCAAACGATAAGCCGCCATATTGAAATGTTAAACTTTTGTAAAATTAAAAATGGGGCCTCAGGTGATAAAGCGATTTTCATTATTTTTTCATATCTAATGACTAGAGTCGATTGCGCAACTTTATTTGGGAGCCGATTTTTTAATTTTGATTTTGATGTTCTTTTATTTCCATTTTAATTTTTTTGGTAATGACCAAAATTTCAAAGGCCCGTATTTCGTGACCTTTGCCTTTGGTGACCTTGTGACCTGAACATGAGTTATTGCCCTTGATGATATCTATTCAATGATATATTTATATGTGTTGTCCGATGTCTACTTCCGGTTTTATAACCGATTGAAATTTGTGATTTTTATTTTTAAAGAGCTCTGTCACGTGAACTAATTTATAAATAACAAAAATTCATATAGAATCTTATTACAGTTTATCTGCTCTTTGTAATGATATATAAAACCACATATTTCCATCAAAAATGCGCTTTTTAGTATTTGAGAATTTTGTATTTCTTCTCTACTAACTGTGCGTAATTTTCTTTAAATCGAAATGGGGCCTCTGGAGATACTACGATTCGCGTAATTTTGATGTCTATAGAATGTAGTATCGATTTCTGAATCATATTTGGAAACCGATTTTTGAATTTTGATTTTGATTTTGATATTTACCTGATAGTAATATATAAAAACTTCGAATGGTCGTATATTGTAACCTTGAAATTTGGTGACCTTGTAAGCAGCACAAATGTGATAGCTCTCGAAAAGATCTATCCATTGATATATTATATTTTGATGTACGATGTATACTTTCCGTTTTATCACCATTTGATAATTGCGAATTTCATTGTTAAAAACTGTTTGTTGAATTATGCGTTTGGGCGATCTACACGACACGAGTTTCAGCGAACCAATTATGCTTTGAAATAAAACGACTTATACTCTGTAAAATAACGTTAGTGTTCTATAGATACTTTGTGGGGTAGTTTTAAAAGCGTATAACAAAACTGCTACGCACTGCGTCAGAACCTCGTGAAGCCTGGGGATCTAGTTTTTTTTTTTTTTTACATTTTTGAGGTATTTTATATCGTGGAATTGTCATGTGATCATGTTATTCTGGGGTTGTCCAAACATTAGTGGCTGGTTATTGAGGACTACAAGCGTTTGTATAGAAAGTGAATAAAAACAGTTTGTAGAATATGTATTCAAAATATGAATAACATTATTCATTACAGTATGCCTTCTTTTCAATGAGAATAAAGGGTAAAGCCCATATGAAATGTGCAGTGTATATTGGCATCACCCATAAATGTCCTAAAATTTTAAATAATTATGCATTGCATTGATCTTAATCTACAACCTTTCAGTATAGTTAGTGATCTATTTATCTAACTACTCACATACAATCTGACATGTTTTCAATCTTGAAATTAGTGGAGAGGTATGGTACCTTTGGATGCTTCACTCACTGGTCAGAAAGATGGGAACAGTGGACATAAAATTTATATTCTAAAACTTGGTCAGTAAGAGCACCGTATACATTCTTCAGTTCAATTTACAAGGTGTCATGACTAAAGAATAGAATCTTGATATACCTTGAAAGAAGTTTACATATCTGTTAATCTAAGCAATGCTTCTAGGTGTGTTTCAGTTTAATTTATTATTAGTTTTATGGATATACTTGATTTAAGAGGGATTCTGTGAAATAGTTTTAGTTAAGTCTACTGATGAATAAAGATTCATTTTGGTCAAGTTTACCATTGAGTTCTATCCTTGTACAGTATGATTGTTTGAAATAATTATTGACAATACCTCTAGATACTCTGCTTTACAACTACAGCCGCTCATTGGTGCACTCACTTTATCCTGGCATCAGTTGAGATAATATCTTTAGTTTGTTCATCCTGGTTTCCTGAAGAAACTGTCATGGAAAAAGTGTCACGTTGATCAGAGATATAACTCAAGGCTACTAATCTCTCGAAAATAAAATATAAAATAGTGGTAAAATATGTGCAGCCATAGTTGTAGAAATTTCATCACATTATGCTGTTATTTCTCTTCAAGTGCCTGAAACTCTTGTACAATTATTTATCTGTTATTTAAGGTATGTTCAGTTCAAGAGAGAATATGATCTAAAGAAACAAGAAGCTGATTTAGTTAGTATAAAGTTAGAACAAAATACACATCATAAACAACTGCAAGCTGTCAATAGTATAAAAGAATCTATAGGTATATTTCATTTTTATACGCCCACATTATAATGTGGTCGTATATTGTCATCCGTCGGTCCGTCTGTCCACAATTGCTTGTGAACGCAATAGAGGCTACAGTTTTTGTCGGATTTGAATGAAACTTGCTGTGATCATTTATATTGATGAGATCTCGGACAAGTTCGTAATTGGTGATTTTTCGATGAACGGTTTTTGAGTTATTGCACTTGACTTTGCCAAAACGCCACAAAATTGGCTTGTGAACACGATAGAGATAACAATTTCCATTTGATTTGAATGAAATTTGGTGTTATCATTTATATTTATGAAATCTTGGACAAGTTTGATCGTGACGATTTTTGGGTGAATGTTTTTTGAGTTATTGGCCTTGACTAAGTCAAATTGCGTCGAAATAGACTTGTGAACACGATAGAGACAAGAGTTTTCATCTGATTGGAATGAAATTTGGTATGATCATTGAAGATGATGTCATCTTGGTCAAGATCGAAATTGACATTTCGATATACTGTTTTTGAGTTATTGCACTTGACTTAGTCAAAACGCAGCTTGTGATTGCGATAGACAATACAGTTTTCATCTGATTTTAATGAAATTTGGTGTGAACATTTATATTGACGAGAACTTGGATTAGACCTAAATAATGTTGGAGTTTTTGCCTGTGTTAAAACAGAAAATATATTGTAAAGTGGGCGTATCTTGCTAGGCAACCACTTGTTAATTTAAGGGACTACCTGGGGATTTAAAGACTAAAAAAAGTTTGTTGTTTTATGTATTATTTTTGTTTTTTTTTACATTTTTGAGGTATTTTATATCGTGGAATTGTCATGTGATCATGTTATTCTGGGGTTGTCCAAACATTAGTGGCTGGTTATTGAGGACTACAAGCGTTTGTATAGAAAGTGAATAAAAACAGTTTGTAGAATATGTATTCAAAATATGAATAACATTATTCATTACAGTATGCCTTCTTTTCAATGAGAATAAAGGGTAAAGCCCATATGAAATGTGCAGTGTATATTGGCATCACCCATATTGGTCCACCGGTCAACAATTGCTCGTAAACATACCAGAAGGCACAATTCTAGATGGATTTAATGAAAACTTTGTGTGAGTGTTTGTGTAATCACCAGCTTGCTGTACATGGTTGGGCTGTTCTATATTAACTGGCCCTAAGACTTAAGATTAATGCATTGTTTTCAGTGGAACAGAAGAATATCCTGACTGAATCTGAAGAAAAGAAGAAGAAAGCAACACAGAAAGTGAAGGAATTAAAGAATAAGTTACAAAATGCTAAAGCTGTGCGTGAAAATGAATTAAAGGAAGCAGAAGATAAATTAAGTAAAGCTAAAAAGAAAATGGAGGATTATGGTAAAAAGTTAAAAGATAAACTTCAGGTAAAAACAATACTATAATATTCAATTAATGATAGGTTGGGCATTCAAAAGTATTTCATGAATTGATGACAGCACTGGAAAAGGGTTAGTATAACTTACAGAATATATTTTGTTATAGACCCAGATATGTTGATTGATTATACATTTGAAATAGACACTCTTCCCTCCCTCTTGGGAATATAACCTACTTTTCATTCTGTAAGATTATTTTTACTATTGATCATTTTCATCAACCCAAAGGCAATCCACTATTCTCAGTAGTATTTGTAATTGATTTGATTTAAGTTAAATGCATACCATTATGACTACCAATACTGTAAGGCTAGAAATTAATGTGTCAACAAATTAATGCGACATGGGGTATAGAGACTAAAATGCGAGTACAAATTAATGCGTTCCGCTATAGGTGTCGCATTTTTTAATATCATCAAAATTCTAAAGTGCTAAATGAATGAAGACATGAACAATGATCAAGATTTTATCTTTAAATAGTCAAGTGTGAAAATCTCTTGTTTTTTTAACGCCATTGATTACTAATCAGTTCAAATTTAGAGATAATTACCTAATTACTTAATCCCATATATACAGTCTCAATTTAAATTTTTTCATATCGATGTTCACTAATGTTCGCCATATTTAAACTCCATAAACTTCACTTGGGAATATGTATTTAAAAATGCGGATACAAATTAATGCGATAGCAAATAGGTCGCATTTAACGCATTAATTTCTATCTCACAATAATTTGTAGCCTTACAGTATATGTTTCTGTCAGAGTAATTATGTTCATTTTTGTTTGTTGAGTGTGTTGACTTATATTTACCTGCATCCAAACTATAATAATTGATCAATTCTTAAAATCATGTTTTAAATATGTTTCTTAAGAAACATTAAATGTGATTTGTTTCTGCCAATGTTTGTTTCCTTGCCTATTGTTTCCTATTTTTATGACTTTAGTTGACTGAGGAACTAGAATATTACCCAATACCTCAGGTAGCCAGGAAAAAGTTATATTTGCTGGGTATTGCCAATCATGTGATACAATCACGATATATTGTGATAGCACTGTTTGCTGGTAAAGTCAGTTAAAATATTACCAATAGGAGATGGTACTGTTCCCTAATCCTATTATGTAAATAACTATTATTTATACACAAAAAAAGTAAATTTGCACTTGTAAATAGTGATCTGAAAATGAAATATAAAGGGATAAAATTCCTGTGTCTGTCTCTTATGTGGTAAAACATCTAAACTAAACATTTATGTTTTTAATATATAGGATATTGATGGTGTCAAATTAGAAGCTGAAGAATTAAAGAAAGAAATAACTAATAATGAGAACCAGTTAAAAGCAACAGAAGAATCTATTGAAGCTTTGAAGAAAGAAATAGAAGACCTATTGGAGGGCTGCGATGAACAAAAAGTGTGTATATATTCATATTGACCTTTTTGTTCAGTCGTAGAATTTAGAGATGTTCTTTACCTGTATCCAGAAGACCAAAAGCTTTTATTTGCACAGTTGTTTCTATGGTTACTGGCATTACAGAAAAACTTAGCCAGACACACTATCATTATACCAACAAGTAAAAATCATTTGCAATGGTGGCATCATAATTGCTTGAATTAAGAAACATACAAATAAAAACTTTTTCCATATCAATCATGTCAATAAATGTGATATTTTGCCACAGGATTGAGCTGTATCAGTAGATAATATTCAGGAGATTTTTACAAGGCTTGAATAATTTTGAATAAATGAGTTTCAGGAACACTCAATTTTTGCTCTTTTGTGATACAAGCATATTTCGTAAGCGACATCATCAAACACATGATTTTAGTTGAATTGCAGAGATCAGAAAATTGGAATGGTGCAAATTATTGCTACCTGTGTCTTCAAAACAAAAATTTATCAACACCGATTTGTAATCTCTTTAACTGCAGGTACATAATAATAGAAAGTTTTGTATGTTTCTGACCATTACAAATTTGTATATTTCTAGTTGGCAGTGACTCAGGCTCAAGATGATGTCAATAAACAGAAAGAATTGTTAAAATCTAGAAATAAAGAAATAACTCAAAAGGTTGGAGAACAACGCAATAAGCAGAAAGAACTGAAAACAGCTGAGTTAGAAATACAAGATCTTGAACATAAAATCAGTAAACATCAGAAAGATACTAGAGATGCAGTTAAATTGGTGAGTTCAGTTCATAAATGACATGTACAAATAAACATTATCAAGGCCATACAAAATAAATAGTCTGTTTTACAGGCCCAGTACGCTCCGTTGAATTATCACGTGCTCCAAAATTATTTATCAACATTTTGGATGAGATAATAAATAATGTGCGCTTGTACCTGAAAAATAATGTGTAAAATAGGAAATATTTTACTAAAATTATCTCCTTTGACTTTTTTTAACGTAAAACAGGAAGTGGCTGAGAACATATTTTTCAAGGTTTGATAACTCTTAAACTGAAGTATCACCAATAAAGAGCTTTTCTTATATCTATATATTGCGATTGATTCTGACACACTTCAATATTGGAAAATAAAATATTGGAATATTAAGCAAATTATTCGCAATTTTGTTCGGATATAACCCATTAATTCATAACAGTCTAATTAAAATATAGACCTAACTTTCGGTCGTATTTTATTAGTTTCGTTTTGAATGTTTTTATTAGCTATTGGCTTTGTACATAATCACTACAGTTAGGTCTATTACTGCCCTTCAATACAAACTGTTTGAACGACCTTTGACCTAACTCAGTTTTAACCTAATGACCTCTATTTGAGCGGACTTGATAAGCTAGTCTTATACGTCTCAGAATGCACCAATTGTTCGCATCACCTTTTCCTGTCTCAGGGAAAGGAAGCCACGTGATTGATTAAATCTGAGTTAGGTCAAAGGTCGTTCAAACAGTTCGTATTGAAGGGCAGTGTTAGACCTAACAGTAGTGTTTACGTACAAAGCCAATAGCTAATAAAAACATTTGAATGAATGAAAGTTAGGTCTATATTTTAATTAGACTGTCTTGATAATTTTTCCATTTCTAAATACATTGAATACAAGAAAGACAGTTTATAAGAATGCTTACTACTACTAGTATTTGAAAGTAAAAATGTCCTAGTACTTCTTTTTACCATTCAATTATCAACCCAAAATATATCTGATTGTTGCCTCCAAATGGTGATGTTCAATGAATTTATGGGTCTTTGCTCGCTGCGAATTTCCTTAGTGGAAAATTTTAGAATAGTGGTTATAAATAATAAATTTGCCCTCTTGTCCCAATATTTGAAAAAAAACAAAACAGACAATATAGTTAGTATGGCCTAACTTGTGAATCTAAAGGAATGCTGTGTGGAATCAGGTGTGAATATTCTGTCCCACATTCACACTATTCAATCATGAAGTAAAGTGAACCCAAGGGAGACAACAGCAATCAGGTACCCTAGATTCTCTTTGTAAGGGATGCAGATTAGGAGGGCACAATTAACCACCCTTTTTTTCAACAGCTGTGACTATAATAGATCTCTCAGTTATTGGAAATGTTTATGTATTTGATTGATATTAGATAAAAGCTTCAATCTAGAAGAAAAAAATAATGTCCTTCTTCATACAAAGATTTATCTATTTTGTTCAAATTTAATATCATTACTGGTCTTCAAGATGATATTTATTGATAACTACTGTAATTTAAACTGTGTCATTTCATTACTAAAATTAACATTTCAATGTATACTTCTTTCTTCAGCAAATTTTACTCTTTATCACTTTCTTAGAGGGACAGGTTCATAATTTATTTAGTCAATCATAACTTAGTCTCAAATTTTCAGCTGAGCTAAATTTATTTCAAATTATGTGTCCGGAATAGAATTGTCATTTTTTGAGACATGATATATGGAAATGATATATATAGAAATAGGAAGTCAGTTTAAAATAAATATTTGATGGGGGCCTTATTTTGAACAATGCAATCATCATAATTTTTTAGTTCTTCTGAATACTATTTATATATTCATATGTCAAATCCACCCCAGGAATTAAGAATTACAAATATTATAATGTGAAAATTAATTTATATAGGTTGAAAGTATGCTACAAGAATATGATTGGATTGCTGAAGAAAAGAAATATTTTGGTCAACCCAATACAAGTTATGATTTTAATGTACATGATCCAAAAGAAGCTGAAAGAAGAATTAGTAATTTAAGTGCTACTAAAGAGAAATTATCCAAGAATGTTAATATGAGAGCTATGAATATGTTGGGTAAAGCTGAAGAACAGGTAAGATTATTAATAGAATAAGTTAATTGAAGTAATTTGCTTTAATACTTTTTAAGAAATATTTAAATGAAATATTGGATTATTGTACTCAAATACTTAAATTCAAATGTTATTGTTTTTTATACGCCCACATGGAAATGTGGACGTATATTGCCGTCGCCCCTGTCCGTCCGTCGGTCCGTCCACATTTGTTGTATCCACGATAGAGGCTACAGTTTTTATCCGATCTTAATGAAACTTGGTATACATGTATATATAGATGATATAGTAATTTATCGGAATGGTCTATCAATGAAATGGGGAGAGAACATTGCTCATTGTTATCGCGACATGATGTTTGAGGTTCACCTATGAAGCAATGACTCTCTGCCTTACCCACCAGAAATGTGGCTAATGAATATTAGATGGTCATCACATGATAGACACTCGCCTACTTAACTGAAAAGTTGGGGATCGTACTATATATTTTTATACGCCCACATTATAATGTGGTCGTATATTGTCGTCACCCCTGTCCGTCCGTCCACAATTGCTTGTGAACGCAATATTAATGAAACTTGGTATACATGTATATGTTGATGATATCTCGGTCAAGTTTGAAAATGGAAATTATCACATGAACGGCTTTTGAGTTATTGCCCTTGACTTAGTAAAAACGCATCAAATTTGGGTTGTATCCACAATAGAGGCTACAGTTTTTATCCAATCTTAATGAAACTTGGTATACATGTATATATTGATGATATCTCGGTCAAGTTCGAAAATAGAAATAATCGCATGAGTGGTTTTTGAGTTATTGCCCTTGACTTAGTAAAAACGCGTCAAATTCGGGTTGTATCCACAATAGAAGCTACAGTTTTTATCCGATCTTAATGAAATTTGGTATACATGTATATATTGATGATATCTCTGTCAAGTTCGAAAATAGAAATAATCGCATGAGCGGTTTTTGAGTTATTGCCCTTGACTTAGTAAAAACGTGTCAAATTTCGGTTGTATCCACAATAGAAGCTACAGTTTTTATCTGGTCTTAATGAAGCTTGGTATACATATATATATTGATGATATCTCGGTCAAGTTCGAAAATAGAAATAATCGCATGAGCGGTTTTTGAGTTATTGCCCTTGACTCAGTAAAATCGTGTCAAATTTGGGTTGTATCCACAAAGAGGCTACAGTTTTTATCCGATATTAATGAAACTTGGTATACATGTATATATTAAGAATATCTCGGTCAAGTTCCAAAATGGAAATTATCGCATGAACGGTTTATGAGTTATTGACCTTGACCTAGTAAAAAAGGCGTCAAATTCGGGTTGTATCCACAATAGAAGCTACAGTTTTTATCCGATCTTAATGAAACTGGGTATACATGTATATATTGATGATATCTCGGTCAAGTTCGAAAATGGAAATTATCGCATGAACAGTTTTTTAGTTATTGCCCTTGATTTAGAAAAATCTTGTCAAAATTTGAGTTTTGATGCAATAAATCCTCCGATTTTCAGAGGATGTTGATGAAACTTGGTGTGAGCATTGGAATTGATTAGGCTTCAGTCAAGTATGAATTTGACAGTTTTTCAATAAATTGTTTTAAGTTATTGCCCTTGACTTAGTAAAATTGCGTCAAAATTCTATTGTGGTTGCAATAAGAAGCTTTAAATTTCAAAGGATTTTGATGGAACTTGGTGTAAGCGTCAGAATTGATAAGACATTAGTCAAGTTTGAATTTCTGACTTTTTTTAACAAATGGTTTTTGGGTTATTGCCCTTGACTTTGTACAATTGAGTCAAAAATATTTGTGGGTGCAAAATAAGCTACAATTTTTTAATAGATTTGATGAAACTTGGTATGAGTATTGAAATAGATAAGATGGTGGTCAAGTTCTAATTTGACAATTTTCCATTAACAGTTTTTGAGTTTTTGCCCTTAACTTCAATATTAATTCAGTGAATGTTTTTTGAGTTATTGCTCTATTTATTTTTCAAATTCAATGCTGCCAGTGGGCGTATGTTACCTTGCCTGGCAAGAATGAACAAATTGGCTGCCATTTAATATAAATGTGAGCCTATTTCGATGGCCATCACTATTTTTTTTTCTTTGATAACTGCTTATTTCATTCATCTTGTTTGCAAGTTAGATGATGCTATATTATTATCTCAAAAACAAAATTCTCAAACTTTAACCATATCAATCTGAGCATTCAATGTTGGCTACAATGTTTTATTCATTAACATCTTCCTATTGACTTGGATTTCAGATCATCAGTTATATCTCTTGATAACTTAATTATAACATGTTTATTGTAGTATAGTGATTTAATAAAGAAGAGACAAATAGTTTTGAATGATAAAGCTAAAATAGCATCAGTTATCATTGAATTAGATGAGAAAAAGAATGAAGCTTTGAAAAAGGCTTGGTCACAGGTCAATAAGGTAAGATTACCGATCAAATATGTACTGGACCACTGTTAAGTATATTGTAAACTGCCCTATTAAACATAGTATGATTGTTAGCCATGATTTACTGAAACTATGTTAATATTGTCATCATGTTATTGTGGTTGTCCAAACATTAGTGGCTGGTTGTTAAGGACTACAAGCGTTTGTGAAGAAGGTGAAAAAAGCTCCAGAATATTTATTCAAGATGCTAATAACATTGTATATCATTGGTACATAACATTAGATGCATAATCTGTGTCAGAATTCTCTCCTGTATGCTCTTCAGCTAAGGACTGTATTCTTGCCTTTATAATTCATTAACTGCAATGGATTTCCAAATGCTACATTATAAAAAAGAAACCAAAAACTTTTTTTGAAATAAATATAATGTTATCATTTATACATAAAATTGTAGAAAATTATTTCACAAGGATCAGAAGACCCATTGATCCAAGATGTCACATTTACCTCACGCCAAAGACTGAAAGTAAAATAATGTGGTGTTGAAATTTTTATTTAATATATATTACAGGATTTCAACTCTATTTTCTCATCACTACTACCTGGTACTCAAGCTAAGCTATCACCACCAGATGGTAAAACTGTTCTTGATGGTTTAGAAGTAAAAGTAGCCTTTGCTGATGTTTGGAAAGAATCACTCAGTGAACTTAGTGGTGGTCAGAGGTATTTAACGTGTTAAAACTGGTTTTCTGTGTAATTTGGCCTTGTACTTTCTGCTGGATAAAGCATCTAGTCGTTTGGATGTGTGCTAGAGCACTTGACAGTGAAAAAAACGCAAAAACTGTAAGCTTAGACTGCTTTCCTGACAAAATTTCCCTCATAAAACACTACATGGCGTTGCCCGTCTTCATTAGTCCATAAGGTGTAGTAGAGTAGGATGTAAAACTTAATTTCAGTTCATCAAGTATATTAAACCCACTAGAAACTTTGAATTTGTTTAAATCTCAATGCATCTAATATGTTCTTTGACTGGGCAAGCGAAGGATGCATACAACATAATGTCCATATATTTAGCAGAATGTAATTGATCCAAGAATGTGGTCAGAATGGAGATGCACAGTGACTCAAAGTACAATATACTGAGTTAGAATTTGATATACAAGCTAAATAATTTGGTTTTTGGACTTAACAAGTCCTTGTGTGATCTTGACATAGTATAAATGATATATCTAAATATGTTTTCAGATCATTGGTGGCTCTATCTCTTATTTTATCATTGCTACTATTTAAACCAGCACCAATATATATCTTAGATGAGGTTGACGCTGCCTTAGATTTATCTCATACTCAAAATATTGGTCAAATGATTAAAAGTCATTTCCAACATTCCCAGGTAAATATTGATTTATATTTTATGTTATTTTCATGAATGGTTCAAGCAATCCACAAATGATTTCATGTCTTAATGATATGTAATTTTTTTTAACAAAATGTATTTTTTGTAATATCTTTTTTTTCCCATTTTCTTACAATATTGAATGAGACTTGTCTAGCAATTGTTTCAAAATTAGAAGGTTTAATTATTTATAAATAAGTCAAGCTAATCTGAAAAGTTCAATTTTAGAAACTTTCAAAACCCATTTTCAATACTATTACTCCAAAATAGAGTAAATTTACTAATTTAAATTACAATTTAGTATCATTATTATTATATTTTATTCTCCCTTCTAATCTAACAATTTTTTTACTACCGTTGCGTACTGCTAGTGTTATAAGCTGCCAATCACTTGTCTGGCAATCAGAATCTCTTTTATAAGAGAATATCGGCAGTCACTTAATTCATCATAATATAGGAAGAGATGTCGCTGTACACAAAACTCGATTCATTTCATTTCTAAACTGGGTTTCGCTGTTCCACAAACCATTCTAAACTGGGTTTCGCTATTCCACAAACCATAATAGATTTTTAGACATGGATTCTGTAGAATGGCAGTGTTAAGTTGAAATGAAAATTAACAGTCCGCAACAGTAGAGACCAAAGAAAAGAAAACGACATTGTAATCATACACTAATTAGATGCTCTGACATATACACGATTTTTGCATTAATTTAAGTATTATTTGCGAAATGACACAATGCAATGTTTGCTCCTGGTTTGAATACCGCTCATTTATGGATTGTATAAGTGGCTTGCACATTGTGCAAAAGTTTATGTTTGACAAATGGTGAACATTTCGGTGAAAATGGTCTAAGATAGCTTTGCGAAGCAAGGTGTTATACGCCCACCAACAGCTTTGATCGTGCAAGTGCAAATCATTGTTTGCTGTCTATTCATGTTTGGTTTATATCTATTCTATAGAGAATTTTAAGCAGACAAAATAAAAAATCAAAAGAATCAATATTTCGCTGATAACTTATCAGATTATAACAAAAATCAATAGGGATCATATTGACAATAACTTACAAAATCGAACGAAAAAGAAAACGCTTAATTCGGAAAAATCATTGAATCATGAAAACCGATAGGGATCGTCTTCATAATGAAACTGTTCCACAAAATAAATATCACAACGGACAAAATAAATTTGCGGGTGTATAATTATGTGTACATTTTCTATTTCAGTTTATTGTAGTATCATTGAAAGATGGTATGTTTACAAACGCCAATATTTTATTTAAAACTAAATTTATTGATGGTGTATCTACAGTTACTCGTCATATTCAACAAACATCTAAACCTGCTGCTATTACAGCTAATAAACAAAAAGAAAAACAGAAACAAAGAAAAGAACTTGCCTAAATAAAAAAAAAATTTGTACCGGTACCATGTATATATGAGTATAGTGCTTAGACATTCTGTAATCAGTAGAATAAACTTTAATATAAGCATGTATGGATTATTTTTTTATATGCCAAAGTCTCTTATGCACATTCTCATGTTTGAGAAAACTCTTTAAACCATCCCTTTTCAACTAGTGGCGCGCGGATATATCTTGTGAGAAGAAAAACAGCCAGACAAACTTTGCCTCTCTTTCTGTTATGGACATTCAGAAGCTAATATGAATCTTCAATATGCGGAATCCTTTAAATGTTCACTTGAACCCTGATCCAAAGGATGTATTTGCCATGTTCGATTTCACCACGATGTTAAGTTGTTAAAGTATTTAATCAGAATGGTCTATCAATGAAATGGGGAGAGAACATTGCTCATTGTTATCCTGACATGATGTTTGAGGTTCACCTCTGAAGCAATGACTCTCTGCCATTCAACAAGAAATGTGGGAAATGAATATTAGATGGTCATCACATGATAGACACTCAACTACTTGACTGAAAATGTGGGGATCGTACTACATATTTTTTAATATTATTATATAATATTATTTTTTCTTTTATGATTTCTGCTTGTACACCAACGTATTTGCGCAAATAAAATAACAAGATAGCGGCATAATAATCATAATAATGATAAAAAAAAATCTTTATTTTACATGGGTTAGAAACTATTTCAAAGTCAAAACTTTTATCATTCACATACCTTTATTTCAAAATTAATCGAATTACGTGAGATAACTCAAAAGAATTAAGACAACAATTATTATTTATTCAAACAGTTTGATCGTGATAGACAAACTTATATTCTTTGATTGTATTACCAGCTCAAAAGCCCCCCCCCCCCACCTGCCCCCGCGCCTATGATCCCCTTAACATTCAGCCCATAGGGAATTACTTAAGATTAGCATATGGTCTACCATCATCTATATTAAGTCTGTTTCTACCAACATTAGTTCTACCATCATTTATATTAGGATTCTTTCTACCAACATTAGCTCTACCACCATCTATAGTAGGACCACCATCTATATTAGGATTCTTTGAAACAACATTACCTCTACCACCACCTATATTAGGATTCTTTCTACCTATATTAGCTTTACCACCATCTATATTAGGATTCCTTCTACCAACATTAGCTCTACCACCATCTATATTAGGATTCTTTTTATTAACATTATCTCTAACACGATCTATATTAGGATTCTTTCTACCACCATCTATATTAGGGTTCTTTCTACCAACATTAGCTCTGCCACCATCTACATTCGGATTCTTTCTATTAACATTAGCTCTACCACCATCTATATTAGGATTTTTTCGACCAACATTAGTTCTACCACCATCTATATTAAGATCGTTTCTATTAACATAAGCTCCATCGTCAGACTGTATTCGAGCTGTATTGTGCATTGTATCTAATTCTTGATATGTTTGTGCGTCATCTAAACAATAAAAACAAATTTCATTTCTGTAAATTGAAGTCGAATAATAAATAAAAGTCAATAAATTCAATCAATTTTAAAAATTTGGTTATATACAGTTTGCGATTGTTTCAACATTCGAGTTTCTAAAACACTGACGAACAACTTAAAGGCATTTATGTTAATTAATTTTAAATTAAGTTCAACTTTATCAGAACTGTGCGAAGTCTAGAATTTGACTGATAGAGAACGTTGTGTCCATTAGAGAGCTTCTTGTTTAAGACTAACCCATGTTTATAAAAGCTATATTTGTATTTACCTGATCTTGCTGTGGTATTAAACCCATCATATCTATAAAATAATATCAATCTAAATTACATGTAGTTTGGTACAAAATATACAGTGAACAGAATTTTCGGTGCTGTCACTAAACATAAACAAAACGTTTGAGAACTGTTAGAACTTATGATGAAATTAATCATGGAAACTCACTTTATGAAGAACACGTTTTATTTTAAAATTAAAAAACTTACATTTTTTCACCTTTCTTCTGTTTACCTGAAAATAAACAACAGATTATAAATGTTTGTTTCCATTTCCAGAAATATCTGAGTAAAAACATTAGGTGTAAGCTGTTTAATTTTACTTCCATGTTGCATTTGGGGTTGCCTTAACAAATAATATTATTAAAAACATGTAATGATATTAATCCCAGACCTGACAAATATCTATAAATACATATTGCTGCAATAACCATCACTACTATAGCTACAGATATCCCTACACCTGTTCCAACACCAGCACCAAAACCACTGTTTAAATCACTGTTCTCCCCACTATCCATTATCTTATTGCACCCTGATGTCTTTTTGCATTCAAGATTACTATCTAAAATACAAAACAATGAATTATGAAAACACTGCAACAGCACCCTTTTTGAATGGGACATTTTGTCTCGAAGATAGTTTTGAAGATTCTACATGAGAAATCATATCTGAAATATTTTCACCATTATTACTAATATACAATAAGAAACTCGACCATTATTTATTATTCTTTTCCCAGAATTCCCATATAATGTAAAGAAACGAATGATTAAATTCGAAAGAAGATAATATTAACACTCACACAAAACTGTAACGTATGTATCATCAGTAACTGTACTAGTTTGTTGTCCACCAATAGTTGGTACCATGATATTACTTACTGTACATGTATATTGTCCTGTTTGATCTCTATTGATACGAGATATAGTTAAATTCTGTTGAAATTGTATTAAGTTATTAGGTCCAGACCAAGTATAATTATTAGGTACAGGGTTAGATGTAGCTATACAGGGTATAGTGAGAGTATTAAATTCTATAATACTATATTGTGGTGTTACGTTGACTCGTGGTGGAAATAAAACATCTATAGTAATATAATCTGATATCCCCGTACCAATTCCATTAGAAACAGAACATCTATATATTCCTTTCTGTGATATTCGAACTGTGGAACTAAAATGCCCTGTAGGTGTAGTTGTATCTTTATACCATGTATACATCAAACTACCAGCATCGCGAGGATTCGCATCAGTTATAACACATTTTAATTCTACTGTATGACCTTCTATTAGTCTGTAGTTTCCAGACACTTCGGGTTCTATCTTTACACTTGGTTTATCTGACAACCAAAAAAAAAAAAAATAAATAAATACTTGGTTTATCTGACAACAGAAATATAAAATATACTTGGTTTATTTTTTTTTTAAAAAACCAGATATGAAATATACTTGGTTTATCTCACAACAGAAATATAAGATAGCTTGCCAGGCGAGGTAACATACGCCCCTACATAAGCATTGTTAAATAATTTTTCCTTTGATTCATAGAATGTATAAATACAACAAACCCTTCATCTAGGTCGTCAAATTTGAACTTGACGACCGCTGTCTTGTCAATTCCATTGAAAACTGTATCTTTTATTACACCCGTAATAAAATTTTGACCTGGTTTTACTAATTCAAGAGCAAAAACTCGAAAACCGAAAATTTGTCGAATTCAAACTCTTATCAAGTCCAATGCTCACACCAAGTTCCATTTAAATCCATTGAAAATTGTAGCTTCTATAGCACCCACAACAAATACAGTGCCAATACTCATACAAAGTTTCATCAAAATCTATTAAAAATTGTATCTTTTTATTGCAACCACAATAGAATTTTGACATGGTCTTACGAAGTAAAAGGAGAATAACTCAAAAGCTGTTCATTTAAAAAAAAATTCAAACTTTTCTGCCGTATATTCAACTCCAATGCTCACACAAAGTTTCATCTAATCTATTGAAAATTATAGCTTCTATTGTACCCACAATAAATGTTGGCCGACGAACCAACGGACAGGGGGGGCGACAATATACGTCCACATATTCATTTGGGCTTATAAAAATAAACTTGGTTTATCTAACAACAGAAATACAAAATATACTTGGTTTATCTATGAGACAAATATATCCAAATATACTTGGTTTATCTCACAATAGAAATATTGAATATACTTTGTTTGTCTTACAATAGAAATTTAACATAAACTTGGTTTATCTATAACAGAAATATAAAATATACTTGGTTTTTCTAACAAAAGAAAAATAATATACTTGTTTATCTAACAACAGAAATATAACATAATATACTTGGTTTATCTATAACAGAAATATTAAATATATACTTGGTTTATCTACGAGACAAATATATCAAAATATTCTTGGTTTATCTCACAACAGTAATATTAAATATACTTGGTTTATCTACGAGAAAATTTATATCAAAATATACTTGGTTTATCTCACAACAGTAATACAACTTATACATGGTTTAACTCACAAGAGAAATGTAAAATATACTTGGTTTGTCTAACAAAAGATATTTATCTATAACAGAAATCTAAAATATTCTAACAACAGAAAAATAATATATATATACTTGTTTATCTAACAACAGAAATATAACATAATATACTTGGTTTATCTATAACAGAAATAATATATATATACTTGGTTTATCTATAATAGAAATCTCAAATATACTTGGTTTATCTAACAACAGAAATATGAAATAGTTTCTAAGTTTAATCTACTTACACTTAACATCAAGAATAACAGTATCAGATTTACTCCTACCATATCCATTGTTTGCTGAACATGATAGATTAAGACCATTTTGATTTTTATTTGGTATCAACTGGAAAGGTGATGTTGTTGATAATGTTTGGTTTGTTTCTACTATAAACCACCTATAATTTATTACTGGATCAGGATTATTGGTGACTCTACATTTCATTGTGGTAGACAATCCATTTAATAGTTGTAGACTGTTTTTATTTTCTATTTCTACACCTTTAACAGGTACTGGAATAAAATAGATTCATCTATAGACGATATAAAATAGAAATGTTAAGAAACATATTTACCATGAGCTGTATTTAGTTTAGTATCAAAAAGTAAAAGAAGTAGAGTAAATATATCCTATATTTTTCAACTGTTCGTCATATATGTTCGATTAACATCAATACATAATATTAATAATTTTATATTTTCAATGTGGAGTATATATAAGTAAGATGATGAAGTTGATGATAAACATAATAATTACCTTTTACATCAATAGTTATATTGACTTTAAGTGAAGATAGAATAAATGTCTTTTTACATCCCCAGTAACCATCATCTCTTTGTTTAGATACTGTTTCAATATGTATAGTTACACTAGTACCTGTTTTAGAAAATGTATAGAACTTTCTATAGTCAGTATAGTTGTTTTTAGGTCCAGGTTGACTAACACTACAGGCGTACGTTTGTTTAGAAACAGGACAGTTAACTATATTACCAGATATACGATTTATAGATATTAAATAAGCTTTGGTATATGAACAGGTAATATTACCAGATTCCCCATCAACCAGTTTATTAGGTTCAGTATTTATAATAACTTGACCTAGAATAGAGATATTATACAGTTGCTGTAAATTACATTGTTATAAAAACTGGTAATACTACCAGATTCCCCATCAACTAGTTCATAAGGCTCAGTATTTATAATAACTTGGCATAGAATAGAAAGGGTCCACCAAACAATAGATAGTTGACACAGGAGAATAAATCATAATTTACGACAAAAGAATGAAGATATTTAAACTGTACCTAATATAGCTTGGGTTAATATTCCTAATAGTAATACACAATTCGCCATGTTGTTTTAAAATTTTCAAATATTTAACATAAGGTAAAAAAAATCTGTAATACTTCCTTATTTCTATATGGGTCGTGATTTATAAAAAAAGAAAAACCAATTTTCTATTGAGGAAACGACTTGTCTAATATGAATCATGCAGTTGTAAAGTGAATGAAAAACCACTGGTATTGAAACAAGTCAATCACCCATAGCACTCTGACTAAAATAATATAATCCATCATTTCGAATTTCCTTGATTTATTGATTTATTTTTTTGTAATAAGATTTTAAGATTAATTTTATGAAATTGATAAATAAAAGGTTTTGGAATGTTTTAGATAAAATATTTTGATATCAAACCTTTTGGGAAAAATATTTTTTAAATTTACAGCAATGTTGCTAATTATCAGATCGATATGTAACGCTTAGTTCTTGTTTCAAATTTTCTTTAATATTTTAATTGTAATAAGATGTATTTGATGCATTCGGAAAATTTAAAAATTGATATTTCTTTTCCAAAAAAATGTGAACAAAGATTTCCTCTAAAATTCAAAATTCTCTATCTCGTGATCTTGACCTTTAATGGCATTGAAATTTTCTGTGTATAATAACCTTGACCTATGCTATTTACAAATATGCTGATTTGGATCAAAAATTTTAGCTCGGTGCTGTTTACAGGTCTATCTTTATTTTTCGAAAGAGTCTTTCCCCAACACATAAAGAGTAACGGGGAAGGGATTCAAAAAATTTTAAATATTTTTTCTCCTTTTTAATATTTCTGGGATGTTGAATTTGAAAAGTTCTTTTCTTGTTTATTTAGTCAGACAATACTATATCTTACAATTTTTTTATTATTTTACTCTGTGATGTCCAGTTTCATTTCCAATGATCTGTGGGATAATTTTCTTTTCAACATTCTACCGCGCCCCACTTTACAATTGCTGATGTACACGATGTTTAGTAGTAAAGATAATAGAGCGTTATAATGGCAATGTATTGTATTTTCTTTATTAGCATTTCAACAAACATCAATTTGGAAAACCTGGCATTTGTTAACTTTGTTGATTCATTTAAGATTAGCACATGGTCTACCATCATCTGCATTAGGATTGTTTCTACCAACATTAGCTCTACCACCACCTATATTAGAATTGTTTCTACCAACATTAGCTCTACCACCATCTATATTAGAATTGTTTCTATCAACATTAGATCTACCATCATCTATATTAGGATTGTTTCTACCAACATCTATATTAGGATTGTTTCTACCACCATCAATATTAGGATTGTATCTACCAACATTAGCTCTACCACACCTATATTAGGCCTAATTTAAACGTCGCGCCCCAGTCGTGTCGAACTTAATTCAAATAGCACGACTTTAGCGCGGCTTCGGCAAGAAAATAAAAATACCCATTTCATACAGTCGTTTTATTGTTTTAGCGATCTTGGCGGGAAACATTGCCACCATTTTTAAAATGGTTCCTTTTTCCCAACCCATTTTTTATGCCTTATCTCTCGTGTTATGGCGGCCAGGAAACGACGGATGGCTTGTTCGGCATTACTGTCGATCCTAGTAGAATCTCACATGAGAAAAATTCATCAGCATTTGAACACCTGAAAGCAGGCCTGTGCAACCTTTCCGCAAGGGTGGGCCACATTTGGGATGCGAGTAAGCCACGTAACCAACCATTAATGAATCATGGAATTAACAATGAGAAACAAGTGATTCATTCAATCACGTATTTCAATGTGTATTGCAAATAATAACAGACATAATAATTTAAAATCAACGAAATATCACTGTTTCATATCGCAATTATACAATGAGAGGTTTGCAATTGGATATTTTGAATAACCCTTCCCATGAATGGATGAACCAGCTACTCTCAGTCCATTTTCCAAATACTCGTCTGTCAATGAGGTTCGATGAGGACTCTTCATGTATCCCATTTTGCCGAAAAATTGTTCGCACAGATATGTTGAGCCGAATAATGCCATTTTTGACGCAACAAATCTCTTGAGATTGGGCAAACCGTAAAGATTTTCATGATAAAAAAAGTCCAATATCTGTCTCATCATTGAACTTAGCTTTTAGATCCACTCTTTCCTGAAGTTCTATGAGCTCCATTTGTATATTTGGTGGCGCACTGTCAACGTCAGCGTGGAATGGCGTTACAAATATCGCGAAATATTTCTAATGTGATTTGAAGTCCTGAAATCGAGCGTGAAAGTCATCAGACAAACTTTGTAACTGCTCACAAAAGAAATCCAATTTGTCTGGAATCATACCTGAAGAATTGGGAGTTTCGAAATGAGTGAGATTTCCACCGCGAATCTGAGTAATCCACAGTCTCAATTTGTTCTGAAAAGCTTTCACGTGTGCATACAACTCGTGTACATATTGTCCTTTCTTCTGCAATTTGGTGTTGAGATCGTTCAGATGAGTTGTGATATCCACGAGAAAGGCAAGTCGCATATCCATTCATCGTCACTTAAAGGGGCACAATCTTGATTTTTAGGGGTCGTTTTGGGCCTTTGTTACATTTAAACAGTCCTCAGAAATACTCAAGCTCTAAGAAAATCGCAAAATACCTTGAAATATACCTCAAAAATTTCACTTTTTATTTTTTTCCGTGCTGTACGCGGCTGGTCTTCAGTCAGTCTGAAAATTGTGTGTCCTGTTGACAAAATCTTCAATTGTTATTACATGTACTTTCTTTTTGTTTTATCAATGTCGGCCTGCGCAGTAGTCTATTTATAACTCTTTGATTTTCCAATATGGGGGGACGTTCATAATATCTTAAGACATTATGATTTTCAAACACGGATAATTATGGATACATATGGATTTGAAGGTTCAAATTTCAAAGGTAAGCTCTGTAGACTATTTCTGATTAGCTAAACAAAAGATTTCATGTGTTTGAGGCTGTCGGATGATTGTCCGAAACAAATCAAGACTGTGCCCCTTTAACTCCGGCATTCGGTGTTCCTCCCTTTCCAAGAATACCCTGACATCTTCAAATAACCTTTTCAACATTTTTCCTCGACTCAGCCATCGCACTTCATAGTAGCATACCGGATCCTGATGATTCGAATTCAAATCTTCAAGAAACTTTTGGAACTGTCTGTGCTTTAACCCTCGTGCACGAATGAAGTTGATGGCTTGCGTTACTGGTCCCACGACATGCCTAAATTTTATACTTTTACCACAAAGATTCTCCTGGTGAATCACATAGTGGAATACCACGATGTCATCATTCGCGTAACATAGCTTTCAGTCTACCAATAAGTCCAACCCCTAAGCCTGACACAGTTCGTACACCATCTGTGGCTACTCCACACAAAGTAGACCAATCGAGATTGAACTTTTCGGCCGCCTTTACTACTTCAGCAATGATATCAAGTCCAGTGGTGGTGTATTCCATAGATTGTAAAGATAAGAGCTCCTCTGTCACATTTAGATGCTCGTCGACACCTCTCAAGACTATTGCCAACTGTGCCGTATCCTTTCGATCAGTACTCTCATCGGTTGCGAAGCTCCAACTGGTGAAATTTTTGTATTTTGTCTTTCAGAGTTATACAAACGTCCTGAGCGAGATCGTCGATACGCCGCACAACCGTCCATTGCAACAGACTCATCTTCTCGATGTCCACCACAATCTTTGGGCATATTTCTTCTGCAACATCCAGTAAACACTCCTTTATAAATTCACCATCTGAATACGGTTTCAATCGTTTCGCGATTCGCTGTGAAAGCTTATCCGGCCCTTCGATGAAAAAATATTCCTGAGTCCATCGTTCTTGAAAACACCTTTTTTCACTCTCTATTTTCCTCTTCTTTTTGGAAATTCCGGCATTTTCCATTCCTCAACAATACTCGACAATACTCAACATGTATAGATATGTTCAAGATTTCCCTATCGTTTTCAATCCACCCCTCATGTTCGTCTATCGACGTTATGAAATTGTTAGAAATTTGATAGGCAAGTTGTAGATATCTTGAACTATTTTGAAGGGGATCGGGGGCCTTGTTTTGAAAAACTTCAACCCTTAAAAATTTCGACTTTGACTTGTAGTCTTTGCACATTAACTCTCATTGGATGTCTTATGTGCCAGTCTTTAGTTAACCTGTAAATCAATCTTAGTAAGTTGGAACTTTTTGATGATCAAAATTTCAAATCTTTGTATTTTTAGTGAATTCCACAGGAAATGAAATGAAAAGAATGGAATTTTACGTCCTACTCTTCTGCACCTTATGGGCTAATGAAGACGGGCAACGCCATGCAGTGTGCAATGAGGGACATTTTGCCAGGACAGCGGCATTAGCCTACTCTTTTTGCGATTTCCAACTGTCGAGGGATCTTTTACGTGCACAGCCTGTAGCACACGGGGCCTCAGTTTATTGTCCCATCCGAACGACTAGACGCTTTTTCCATGTCAGTCCCTCCGACCTGCATCACTGACAAGGGGAAACCGGGCTGTAAAATCCGAAAGTTCATCTCGACCTTTTGAACCCACTGAGCCACTGCGGCTCCCAGTGAATTCCACCGGACTTAATGGTCAAGTGCCTCATAAGGCTGTAACCAATAATCGTATTGGTGTGTCTGTGATAGGACTGCCACATGGAGTTAGTTTTAAGGAGCCAGGTGGAAAATCAACTATAAAAAGATTGCTCCAACTACCAATATCATTTCAATTGATAAGGTAACTTTTAGGTATTAGTCTGTCAATAATAAAAGGATGAGTCTAGTGATATTTTGAAAAAAAAAACTTTAAAATAAACATTTATAGAAATATATATTTAATGTTATTTTGGTATAAATTGTATTGTTGAACTCACTATTTACCTTTCCATACAGATTGAGGACAATGCAACCATACCACAGAAGCTTAATTTTGGGCATCAAAACCTCAGATGAATCTTCTTGGAACACCTTTGGTGTTACTAACGAAATTGATAGATTTTTTTTAGTCAGGAAGATTTGGTAACTGAGACAGATAATCAGAAAGGTAAATTCTATTATTTTGATATTAGTTACGAATCTTATGATATGGTAATATGGATATAAGGTCAAATAGCCTAGAAGCTACATTCAAATACTAACAAGAAAGATTAAGAAAGATATAAATAAAAGCATTATAACAGGATTGACCAAAATATTGAGTTATTATTTTTCATTTTAGATAAGAATGCTGAAATATTAATTGAAACAGATAACACAATTAATGAAGATGTACAAAAATATAGTTTGATGTGATTGATTCAAGTAAGTTAATGTAGAATTACCTTTAAATTTCTGGAAAAGTTATTCATACAATGCTAAAGGGAATCGTTGACCTATTCAAGCAATTGAGCTATTGATATTTTTCAATTTTTATGTGGTGTGATTGTCTCACCCCATGCTCAGACTTATTTTTTATGGACTGTCAATTTTATAGGTAAACCAAGCAATAACAAGCATAGCGAAACCTGCAATCCAACACAACATATTGACAAAACATAGGCTGAAGCTCATCTCACTATTTATTGATTTCACAATCTTAACTGAGCTGAATTTTGGGCGTGTTGAAGAAATTTCAATTTTTTTTTTTTTGCAGTTATATTGGATTAGGATGATATTTATGAAGAAATGGATACAGGTACTTTTGAAATTACACTTCTGAAGTGACTGATTCTGGGACTTTTTAGATTTAAGTATTTTTATTAACCAACTACGACAAGACACCCATTGTTATAGCTATAAAGTTCAGATCAAAGTTGTTATTCTCACAGCTGTTTCAAATTTTGAAAGTGAGCATCCTTTTGAGGACATCATTTGTGATCAAGCCTTCTTTTAAGAGTTGATTTTACATTTGTGGTGATATACACAATCAACAAATATCTTCAAGTGATACTATAACACATATACGTCATCTGTGAACTTCATAAAACTAAGAGATTAATGAAAAACACTTGACAAATGTGTTGCATGTTTATTTATGCAAATAGTGACGTGGCTTCCAAACATAGAATATGACATAAAATGTCTTTTTTTTTATCTTCTCCAGTAGTGAAAAGGAAGGTAATGAAAGTGAGCTACTGTTTTGCTGATGATATTTATTAACAGAATTTTTATTTTCGACTTTAGAAAAATTTTTGATACAATTTTAATATTTTGAAAAATTAAAAACTCTTACGACCTTGGCCGTTAATGGCATTGAAATTTCCAGTGGAGGATGTCCTTGATCTCAGCTGTCATAGATATGCTGATATTCGATGACAAATATGAACTTTGGCTTCATAGCCCATAGGTTATGCTTCACTTTCTAATAAACACAGCTTGATTTTCTAATGATATGGGACAAGGATGGTTTTATTAACAAATTCAATAACTAGAATTGCTTACAATTATGAACGTATTTCGAGAGCCTTAAAATATTATGTAGGCTAAATTTGCAATTACCTACATCTAGACAATATATTGAATATCATTTGTACGAAGTTACGTAATTACGTCATTTGAGGCTAAACCGGAAGTAGAATTTTTTTTTTCACATTTTTTCAAAAATTATAATCATATCGCCTATCAACTGGTAAAGTTTCAAAATTTTACCATTTATATTAAAGGAGAAATCACGGTCTGAAATTTTTGCCGATGACCCTTGAATATTGAATTGCAAATCGTGGGTAAAATATTTAACCTAATTGCATAAAACCTATAATTGTTAGTTGACAAATACATTGAAGTTTTCAAATCTGAAAATCCGGTCAAAATCGAACCAAAAATAAACTTGCTAAAGCAAAAAAAACTCAACTTCCGGTTCTCACTTCCTGTCAGAGATAGAACTTCCGGTTTTGTTTTATTTGATAATAGAAATCATTCTAAAATCAACTGTAGATTTAGAATTTCTGCACCTTTTACCAGTTTGTCTGCAAACTCATCCAAGAATTACAAAAAAAAAAAAAATAAAATAAAATAATCCGAACGATTACAATACGTTTTCGCCAAAGTCGAAATACGTAATAATCCGAACGATTACAATACGTTTTCGCCAAAGTCGAAATACGTAATGATTCAAAGATATTATATATCTTTAATAAAAGGAATAATTGTTCATTTCTCGTTGTGGGCGATGTATGATATGGAATATTTGGAAGGAAATGACAACCTTTAGAATTTTAAATGATATTCTCTCAAGCAAAAATAATGTACAGTTGAGAGGACTAGTGGTATAAGGGGCAACTCTATAAAATACTCTCTTAAAGATGTAAAGCCGCGCTGTTAATTTGATGGCTCTATGTTATACCATGGCAACTTGCCACAAATTGCAGGATCTAATGTTCCTACTACACCTAAATTAAGATTGATAAATAAATAAATAAACAAATTAAAAGTATCAACGATCTGGAAAGTTAATTTAATCCGAGATCAATTTGTAATCTCAAATAAGGTGTTATGTCCCTTAGACCACAATTTGTTTTTTCGACGATTTGTTTTACACACTAATTAAACATATATAAATGTTACAAGAAGAGTTAAGAAGATAATGTAACAGGGCAAAAAGTCAAATTGTGTTAATTTCTACGGTGGCTGATTTAGGACACACACGCAATTTTTTTTTAAGTCAGAATTCTGAGATAATATGTCGATCGCCCGAGATAATTAAGTCCGGATCCTGAGATAAATCTCGATCGACTGACTATGTCGGGCTCCTGAGATAATTAAGTCGGGAGTCTGAGATAAATAATCAGCCTTTTTGCGCACATGGCCGATGAAAGGCCAAGAAGATGGCGGCATTTTATAAATTCCTGAAAGAAAACAGAAATGTTACAGAAGACCAAATAAAAAGACTTCAAGATGACGGAGTGAGTTTTTAATGATTTAAGGATTATGAGTCTGATGTTAGCGCTACAGAGTTAAATAGGTCCTAAATAATCGCCCGGCTACGTTGAACCATGAAAACGAGGTCCTGAAGATCTTATGTGGTTGGTTCAATTTGCCCACTGCCATTAATGAGAAATTGAGACGTTTGTAGTTACCGTACCAATCTCCAACACAGAGTTATCCCCCCAGTTCGACGAGCCGTGGTCAGAGATTATTCTGGACTATGGTACAAGGGAAGATAACTCTGTAAAGTGAGATTGTAACCGTACCTCAAATTGATATTGTTCAGGAAAGATCAGAAGGCAAAGCGAACCAACCGCCAATTGGCCAACTCAGTCTTTATTCGGAATTTGATGGTTAGTCATAACCGCTGTACTAAACCGTAAGCGGAAATACATGTTGTTCTGTAGCATTTATCTAATCAAACAATTTCTTTTCATTTTTTTCATTCATTCTTTTGCAGATTGACGAGGCAAATGTTCACTACATGCAAGACGATGAACTTTCTACCTATCTTCCACGAAGAGGGGACAGAATTTCTGCCATTAATTTTCATAAGTTAAACAAGGAGCATCCTACATTACCCACTCTTCATCAACAAAGCCCCACAGCAAGTCAGAGAAAACCTAGTCTGATTGAACGCTTAAGGGAAAAATTTGCAAATAAGCCAACACCAGAAGAATCTGATCACAATCCTAGTAGTAAATCCAAATCAATTTTGCCCACCAATTCCACCAAAGCAACAAGAGTCATCGAAATTGGGTGGATGCACTTCGATTAGGTCACTGAATCTTATAAACAAGTCAGAACCAAAACTGGTGGCGGTACTAGAAACATAACCATAGACAAGTCTGGAAAAAAACCGGACATTTTACAGAAATGCTATCAAAAATTTTTCCCTGGAGGCAAATCTTCAAAGGGATCTTTAGAACGAATGGATACTGGACTGTGCGATTTCCAGTTGCAGGAGATCATGGATGATTACTCCGTAGGGGATTTCTATCAAGAAAGCGGCTGCAGAACCTTAAGGTTTTATTTGAAAACTAAACTAAAAAGAGAAACTCCCAGAAAGAGAAAACAAAGTGAAAAAGAAGCTTTCACAAAAATTAAACAAGTAAAACAAGACGACTCTTCAAATGATTCGGTAGACCCTTTGGTTGATTTCCCATTTAGACCCGTTTACAATGATGGTGAAGTTTCATTTAAACCTGCAATAGAAGCAGACCAAGTGATTGTGTTAGACGACGAAATGGACCTAGAATTTGATTTCATGTAAATCATACTTTTGTGCCAACATGCTTTCCCCGTCTACCCTTAGATGTCTGATACCATTCATTCTTTGTCAGGCTACATTTTTTTCAGATTTAAAGAAATGGGCATTCTTTTGCCTATCCTAATCTCTGATAGTTTTCGCTGTTTTTTAGTCTTTGTTTGTTTATGCATGTTGATATTTGGTATGTTTAAGCTGTCAGTTTATTAAATAGGCTTTCAGGCGTCTTAGCCTTATTTCTGTAGGTTACAGTTCTAATGTGATATGCCGTCAGGTTCGGTAAACAGATTTTGTTTGTTTGTTCGATTTGTCTAAAATCATTATTATTTATTAGTTTTTTTTTAACTCAGTTTGATTGTTTTTGTAATCTTGTTCTATATATTTTGGATATACATGTATTCAATGAATGATTTTAGCTAAAGTTAAAGGAATTTTCTCAAATACTAGTCGTTATTTCGGTGAGTGTAATCCACCGACCTTCCCACTCAGCTGTCGACTCACTCAGCTGTCGAAAGAGACATTAAAATCTATGCAAACACATTTTCTCATTTAGAAGGCATAAGTTAACAATCAGAAACAGAAATATAAATCAAAAACAACGAAACTAAATTTAATTACAAAAATAAAATACCACCGTTCATGTTAGTTTCATGAAATTTCTCCTGATAATTCTTAAAGAAAAAGAAGGAAACATAGACAACAAATTTCAAAATTTAGTTGCATTTGACAAGCTCCACAAGGAGTCGACAGTCGGTGCGGATTACACTCACCCGCGTAAACTCAAGAAAGCTTAGATTCATCCTTCGACGATCGTGTGCTTATCAAAGTTTTGCCGGAAGTGACAAACATTTGAATTTAAATGAAAGTACAGAAAAAGGGAAAGCCTTGTCTATCAGCATCTTTTGTCAGTTTAATGAGAGCAATTTTCTGTTCAGAAAAGTTTTTCGATTCAAAATCGATCTATTTGCTCGCCTTCTACGCGCTTTTGAATATACTGTGGAAGTGACATAACCATTGATAACGTTGATTTGTCATAATTTCTAACGTTGAACGTCGCATATCAAGCAAGCAAATAGTCCGATTTTCAATCTGAAAAATGTTCCGGGGAGGAAACATTGCCCTGACTGACGAAAGATGTTATAAGTCGAGGCTTCCCCTTTAACGGATCTGTCTATAATGTCTAAAGGATACTGTTATACGGGAAAAATCTCTTTAAAATTATAGTTTAAGCCTCTTACGAATCCAAATGTGCAGAACCCAACTCTTGTTTTCCCCTGGACCCGCCAAATGAGTTTGATTGAACAAAGGCCCCTTTTGCGAGATATGGCTCATCCGCATTAGCTTTATCTGGAATAGCAGAGACGGTGTTGCATTTTGATTTTTGGCTTCACATTCCCTTTAAAGGCTTTGAAAAAAAAACTCTATCGGTAGCGAATTGGACTGGCGATGGTGCCGTGTGTGTGTGTCACAAAAAAATAAATACTAATGCCTTTCAGTGCTTCTGTGAAAGTGGCCGATCAGATTCCGTCACTCCGAAGGCCCTTTAAGATGTCGAGAGTCGCTGATGCAGAAATCTACAAATAATACAAATTACAAGATTTGATTTATTTCTTGTCGAAGAAACATGTACATGTTTAATCCTGAATCCGGATCCGTAGCCTTCTCCAATCGATGCCTGTTCATGGTTTGGTTACAAAATTCAGATATATTTTCATCACAATATGTTTCTCGTGTTTTGAAAATACATTCTTCTCGGAATGACCTCATGAATACTTCTGATAACGGTTGAATGTGATCATGAACATCTGCGATTTCAGGAGAGGAATACATTAAAGATGGTTTTCCAACAGCATGGTGATAGTATCTATTACTCCTTATACGATGAAGATTCCAGATTAACACAATGTCATCTAATTCTTCCTGCAAAAATTTAAAAAGAAACTTAATAAATGAGCTGTTTTTTTATTTTAAAAGGATGATTTTAAGTTGTCACCGTTGAAATTGTAAAAAAGCTTTCAATTTTGCGTCAAACGAGTAACCGTTTTTTTCTTTGAAAGGCTGCCTTCATACATGGAAACAGTCATCTTCCAGCTAGAAATGAGTACCGTAAACTGGGGCTACATGTACTTTGCAATTAAAGAATTAATTTGCCATGTTCGTGAAAAATATTTTGTATTAATATGTTGCGATCAGCCACAAAACAGAAGGTGCCTTGCTTTGCAAGGGAACATACGTCCACATTTATTTTTGTTACACAGAAGACTGTCGGGTCATTCCAACGAAAATCAAATATTTTAACAACTGGCACTTGACATATTCAAATTATGCTGAAACTTAAATGGAGTTTAAAGGCAAAAATCAAAATTTTACACATTATACAGAGCTCGTTTCAAGCATTCCAG
This sequence comes from Nipponacmea schrenckii, assembly GCA_030562195.1. Taxonomy (NCBI): domain Eukaryota; kingdom Metazoa; phylum Mollusca; class Gastropoda; family Lottiidae; genus Nipponacmea; species Nipponacmea schrenckii. Next base: position 14,045,431 of record CM060200.1, on the reverse strand, counting down.
AACACTTTTAAAACGTCTGTAGGCTAAGCCATATGGTCTGTTTTGTCCTGTAAGTACATGTATGTTTATTTATGACATCGATGGTAAATTTTATGCATTTTTATGAGTAAAACTTACAATAGACGTCATAAATTAAAAGGAATAAAAGGGCATTAGACAACCCACGGTTTAATGTGCAGAAATTTTGAAAAATGTTCTGGAATGCCTATAACGAATTCCACATGTTGTTAAAATTTTTAATTTTGACATTAAGCTATATTATATTTAGAGTATCTGAGGAAGGTGTGTAGAAAATAATTGGTATAATTTCGTATTTTATAAAATATAGACTTTTAAAAATGGAAGGGTCAAATAGAAGTCTGAAATATGATGTTACACCATGCTTGATATCAGATATTTTTAAAACTTAATAAGATAAAAAATCTGAATTTAGGAAAATATTTAGAACATTTAAATATCACAATAAAAACATCAATAAATGGATTTGATAGGATTCACTTTATTCCTGAAAATTCAGACTTTTATCTAATTCTGTTTTCACAATATTTACAGTCAAACATGGTGGTTCAGTATTTCTCGGATTTGTCCTCGTTGACCCTTCAATTTTTAAAAGTAAATATTAAAAAAACAACTAAAAATATAACAAATATTATTTAACATTTCTTCCTATAAATATAATATAGTTTTGAGTTTCATCAAAATCTAAATCGGTCATGTGTCAAATCTTGGAATGACCCTGTCACTAATAAATTAATGTTTGAAGTCCATCAATAAAACTGTATGAAAATTAAAGATAGCTTGCTAGGCAAGGTAACATATGCCCACAATTAGCTTTGTTTCACAGAAGGCTGTGAATAATAAGGTTTAATGTGAGAGTTGAAAATTTAACGCGTTTTGAAATCAAACTCGAAACTTCCAAGAATTATTTTTCGGAATCGGACCGAAATCAAAAGGATTCTTCCGTGGGTGGTGATGAACAAATATACAAAGTTTTGTTAAAATTCGTCAAGAACTCCAGGAATTGTTTTCGGAATCGGACCAAAAACAATTGGGTTCTTCTTCAGGTTGTGATAAACAAGTGTCCCAAGTTTCGTTAAAATATTTTAAGAACTCCACCCTTGACAGTGTTAACAAGCTGAAAATTTAACAATTCAAAGTCTAAGAGATTCATAATTCCATGAATGTATTTTCGGAATCGCACCAATATCGATAGGGTTCGTCTTTCGGTGGTAATAAAAAATATACCAAGTTTCGCTAAAATCCGACAAGAACTCCACCATGTAGAGTGTTAACAAGCTAATTGTGGACAGACCGACGGACCTACAGAACGGGACCAGATGGGATTTTGAGGTTTAGTCATCCCTGTAAATCTACTGCCTTATAAACTGACCTGAATCATATCTAAAAACACAAAACGTATAAGGTCCTTGTCAATTTTACTTCCGCTGAAATTCCCATCTTCTTTTATATTGTGAAAAAACTGTATCCAGAAGTCCATGTGGCTTCTTCTTAGGAAACTCCACCATCTTTCTATGCGCTGGTTCCCTGTGGATTTACCATAAATGAACCTTTTTGAAGCTTCGTCTCTGCTGCCTGTTATTAATTCCTGTGCAACTGTAAAAATATCGCAAACGACTGTATTTTCTGTACCTTTATCTGCTCTCATATACATAGGAATGCCACCATGCTTTTCAATAGATTGGACAAAATAACCCCCAACTACTTTAGGATCACTTGCAGTATGATTAGCTTCTAACCAGATAATCGATCTCGAAAATCCATCAATGCAGCCATTTATTGGAATACCATATGGAGTTAACTTGTCATACGAATCAAAATGCCACACGTGATTAGGTCCTCTAGAGAAATACCTTCTACGTACAAGCCGCCTTCTTCTGCGTCTTTCCACACCTTCATGATCTAATATGCCTTGAATAAGTCGGACGTTATTCCTGCTAATCACATAACCAGCAAGCTTACATTTAAAATGCATCAATCGATATCCCAAATTACATCCAGAGCCATTGATGTTTTCGTTAATAAATTGCGCAACATCAACTATATCGGATTGGTGCTTAGAACGATACAGGTAGTTTTGACGTAAAACTCGTCTTAGTTGCCTGTCAGATAAAATAATTCCAGTACTTTCTCGTATTACATGCAGCATTTCCCTTTGTGTAAAGCCAAGTCCAAAACATAAGCGTACTATTTCGTCCATGTTCGATATTTAACTCAGACAAAAACAGGTGTTGGACATTAATATCTCAGGCGCCCGACTTAATTATCTCGGGCGTCCGACAACATTAGGCGTTTAAATTTATTTCAGGTTCCCGACATAGTCAGTCGATCGAGATTTATCTCAGGATCCGGACTTAATTATCTCGGGCGATCGACATATTATCTCAGAATTCTGACTTAAAAAAAAATTGCGTGTGTGTCCTAAATCAGCCACCGTAAATTTCTTATCGTTTGGTCAAGACAAATTTTGACATTTCCAGTTTAAGTATCGCAACCAATCAAAACAAGTCATTATACTGAGTAGGCGTGGTTACGTTCTATTTTAAATGACAGCCAGGAGATATTACAAATTCTAAATATCTCGGAAGCTGCACAATTGTTACAAACAGGTCTAGTTATTATTATGGAATTGGATATTATAAATGCAACGTTTCACCCATGCAATAGAAGGGACGCGCACTGCCTTGGTACCGTCTAACGGTTCTAGTTTTATTGCGTGGCAAATAAAATTTGTCACGCTTTGTTTTCGTTCGGATTATTATTTTTTTTTTTTTTTTTGCGTGGCAAATAAAATTTGTCACGCTTTGTTTTCGTTCGGATTTTTTTTTTTTTTTTTTTTTTTTTTTTTTTTTTTAGAATTTGAATTTTTTTTATGCCCGTTCGAATTTTTCGAAAATTTAAAACTCTATATCTCGTGACCTTGACCTTCAATGACCTTGACATTTGAGATGTAGAATGTCCTTGACCTCAGCTGTCTATAGATGTGCTGATATTGCATGACAAATATTAACTTCCGGTTTTATAGCCCACCGAAATCTGACTATTTTGCAATTTTGGACGGTTATGTTACACTTACGGGCTCTAATGTTCGGATCGATCTGAAATTTACAGGATATAGATAGATACGCAACACAATTAAAAATATATCATCAAAATTTTTTGATCACTTCCGGTTTGGGCGTGGGGACCTCCGGTTTTTTATCTCATTTCAGGCCACCCTACATCCCGTGTAATTCAAGAATGTAAGCAAAAATAGTATATATTAGCTATACAAAATAATTTGCATCCCTCGAGAAGAAAAACATTCTAATTGCTAGTTGCGCATGCGCCATTTTTCCGAGAATGGCAAATTTTCTTTAAAATTTAATTAGTCCGTCATTTATTATCTGATTTGTATGATTTTGGTATCTATCAAAACCTTGCTCCCTTATCTTAAATGATATGCGACATGGTCGTTTTACCATGAAAATTCAAGCATTAATTTTAGATAAATTAACAAAATAAATACCAATTTTGGGTTTTTTATTTCATAAAATCTGTTTCAAATTGATCAGTCAGGGTGTTAAAGCCTGTTATATAACATGTCAATAAAACTGGTGGTTTAAATTTTCACACCTACTTGTCAAATCACTGAGCTGGGAAACAAATTAATCTGATTATGTAATTTCTTACACCCGAATTTTTTTTTTTTTTTTTTGGCAAAATATTTCCATTCAAATTCAAAACATACATCAAGTTAAAGAAGTAGATTCGCTTGTCATTGATCAGTTCGAATATTGTTCGTATCTTAAATAGAAATGATTTTATAAAAAAAATGTCAAATACAGTCATGTGAAATAGCAGACATAGAAGTATTATAAAACACAGATGAACTATTGACCACATTAGTCACGGTTCAACGCACACAGGTGGCCAAAGAGTAAACTAATCTAATGATATAATCTGCTAACCCTAATAAAATTTATTTATTTTTTGTAAAATTTTTGCATACAAATTCAAAAAATATCTCTTTATAAAGCTGGGAATTAGCAAATTATCACATAGTTTGAATTTTCTCTCTATGTTAATTACAACCAAAATTACAAAATAATGTTTAAATTTGAATATAGAGAGTTTAAATTTCATGACAAATTGTCATCTTACTACCTACTTAAATTTTGGTTTGCAATTTATGTAAATATCCTACCGAAATCTTAGACATGTACAAAAATCTAATAAGGGACTGATAGTAGAAACTTATAGTAGAAAAAATTGCCTATATAGCGGAAAGTTTACGCTTACAATTGTAGGCTGAAAAGTACCGGAATTGAAAGCTAGCAGGTTAGAAGTTTCAAAATGTTCGAAATCCATGGGATAACGCATAGTTGCCACGCTCGGAGCTGTTCACAGTTCTAGTTTTTTTTTTTTTTTGGGAAGCTCGCTAGCCCAATCGGAAAAAGATAGACTATTTCTGTTTTCACCAATGGTTTTTATATGGGCTGGAATCAAAAATGAATATCTAACATGAAATTTTCGCTAAACCGAAAGTGGCTAATTGCATAATATGCAAATAAGATTTCAAGCTAGCTCGGGTCCTAATAGTCGCATCGGTCTGAAATTTACAGGATATAGATAGATAGACAGCGCAATTAAAACTACATCATCAAAATTTTTTGATCACTTCCGGTTTGAGCGTGGGGACTTCCGGTTTTTTCGTCTCATGTCGGGCGACCCTGCTTCCGATGTAATTCAAGATTCTAAACAAAATCAGTATATTTTAGCTATACTAAATGATATTAATCCCCTGAGATGAAAATTAAATTGAATGTTGCACATGCGCAGTTTTCAAAAGTTGCACATTTTCTTAAAAATTTAATAAGTCCGCCAATTATAAACCGATTTTTATGATTTTGGTGTTTATCGAAACCTTGATACTTTGTCTAAAAAATGTTGGGAACAGAATTTTGATTTTCGAATTTGAATTTTTTTTATGCCCGTTCGAATTTTTCGAAAATTTAAAACTCTATATCTCGTGACCTTGACCTTAAATGACCTTGACATTTGAGATGTAGAATGTCATTGACCTCAGCTGTCTATAGATGTGCTGATATTGCATGACAAATATTAACTTCCGGTTTTATAGCCCACCGAAATCTGACTATTTTGCAATTTTGGAAGGTTATGTTACACTTTCGGGCTCTAATGTTCGGATCGATCTGAAATTTACAGGATATAGATAGATACGCAACACAATTAAAAATATATCATCAAAATTTTTTGATCACTTCCGGTTTGGGCGTGGGGACTTCCTTTTTTTTTTATCTCATTTCAGGCGACCCTACATCCCGTGTAATTCAAGAATGTAAGCAAAAACAGTACATTAGCTATACAAAATAATTTGCATCCCTCGAGAAGAAAAAAATTCCAATTGCTAATAAAATTTATTTATTTTTTTGTAAAATTTTTGCATACAAATTCAAAAAATATCTCTTTATAAAGCTGTGAATTAGCAAATTATCACATAGCTTGAATTTTCTCTCTATGTTAATTACAACCAAAGTTACAAAATAATGTTTAAATTTGAATATAGAGAGTTTAAATTTCATGACAAATTGACATCTTACTACCTACTTAAATTTTAGTTTGGAATTTATGTAAATATCCTACCGAAATCTTAGACATGTACAAAAATCTAATAAGGAACTGATAGTAGAAACTTATAGTAGAAAAAATTGCCTATATAGCGGAAAGTTTACGCTTACAATTGTAGGCTGAAAAGTACCGGAATTGAAAGCTAGCAGGTTAGAAGTTTCAAAATGTTCGAAATCCATGGGATAACGCACAGTTGCCACGCTCGGAGCTGTTCACAGTTCTAGTTTTTACGTATTTCGACTTTGGCGAAAACGTATTGTAATCGTTCGGATTATTTTATTACGTATTTCGACTTTGTCGAAAACGTATTGTAATCGTTCGGATTATTTTATTTTTTTTTTTTTTTTTTTTTTTGTAATTCTTGGATGAGTTTGCAGACAAACTGATAAAAGGTGCAGAAATTCTAAATCTACAGTTGATCTTAGAATGATTTCTATTATCAAATAAAACAAAACCGGAAGTTCTATCTCTGACAGGAAGTGAGAACCGGAAGTTCAGGTTTTTTTGCTTTAGCAAGTTTATTTTCAGTTCGATTTTGACCGGATTTTCAGATTTGAAAACTTCAATGTATTTGTCAACTAACAATTATAGGTTTTATGCAATTAGGTTAAATATTTTACCCACGATTTGCAATTCAATATTCAAGGGTCATCGGCAAAAATTTCAGACCGTGATTTCTCCTTTAATATAAATGGTAAAATTTTGAAACTTTACCAGTTGATAGGCGATATGTTTATAATTTTTGAAAAAATGTGAAAAAAAAATTCCACTTCCGGTTTAGCCTCAAATGACGTAATTACGTAACTTCCGGTCTATAACTGCTAGGTGAAAAGTGAAAACTGTTTTATAAATAACTTGTCAATAGTAATTGATTTGACCTAAATAATTAGGTCAAGCTGCCATATCGGCCGCCATTTTGAATTTTCGTTACAATTCTTAAATCCGAAATTCAGACACTACTGATAGACCGATTTTGATGAAATTTAGCACATAGATACAATGGAACATTATCTACCTTTTCTTGGAGACCGATTTTCAAATTTCGTATTTTCTTTCGAATTATTTAAATTTCGATTTTTTCAAAATTAGGTCACTTTAACGGGTACGGAAGGTGTGACCCACTTAATCTATGACCTTGAAAATTAGGTCAAATAATATTCAATATATTGTCTACGAGTAGATATTTTTTAATTTGGCTTACTTAAAAAATTCATAGAGATAAGTGTACTTAAATACAGCAAAAATTGATAATTTTCATATTTTCGCCATCATTAACCGTTACGGAAGGTGTGACCTAATTATTTTATGACTTTGAAAACTAGGTCAAATGATATTCAATATATTGTCTAGATGTAGGTAATTGCAACTTTAGCCTATATAATATTTTAAGGCTCTCGAAATACGTTCATAATTGTAAGCAATTCTATTTTTTTTTTTTTTTTTTTTTTTTTGTAATTCTTGGATGAGTTTGCAGACAAACTGGTAAAAGGTGCAGAAATTCTAAATCTACAGTTGATCTTAGAATGATTTCTATTATCAAATAAAACAAAACCGGAAGTTCTATCTCTGACAGGAAGTGAGAACCGGAAGTTCAGGTTTTTTTGCTTTAGCAAGTTTATTTTCAGTTCGATTTTGACCGGATTTTCAGATTTGAAAACTTCAATGTATTTGTCAACTAACAATTATAGGTTTTATGCAATTAGGCTAAATATTTTACCCACGATTTGCAATTCAATATTCAAGGGTCATCGGCAAAAATTTCAGACCGTGATTTCTCCTTTAATATAAATGGAAAAATTTTGAAACTTTACCAGTTGATAGGCGATATGTTTATAATTTTTGAAAAAATGTGAAAATAAAAATTCCATTTCCCGGGTTTTAGCCTCAAATGACGTAATTACGTAACTTCCGGTCTATAACTGCTAGGTGAAAAGTGAAAACTGTTTTATAAATAACTTGTCAATAGTAATTGATTTGACCTAAATAATTAGGTCAAGCTGCCATATCGGCCGCCATTTTGAATTTTCGTTACAATTCTTAAATCCGAAATTCAGACACTACTGATAGACCGATTTTGATGAAATTTAGCACATAGATACAATGGATCATTATCTACCTTTTCTTGGAGACCGATTTTCGAATTTCGTATTTTCTTTCGAATTATTTAAATTTCGATTTTTTCAAAATTAGGTCACTTTAACGGGTACGGAAGGTGTGACCCACTTAATCTATGACCTTGAAAATTAGGTCAAATAATATTCAATATATTGTCTACAAGTAGATATTTTTTAATTTGGCTTACTTAAAAAATTCATAGAGTTAAGTGTACTTAAAGACAGCAAAAATTGATAATTTTCATATTTTCGCCATCATTAACCGTTACGGAAGGTGTGACCTAATTATTTTATGACTTTGAAAACTAGGTCAAATGATATTCAATATATTGTCTAGATGTAGGTAATTGCAAATTTAGCCTACATAATATTTTAAGGCTCTCGAAATACGTTCATAATTGTAAGCAATTCTAGTTTTTTTTTTTTTTTTGTAATTCTTGGATGAGTTTGCAGACAAACTGGTAAAAGGTGCAGAAATTCTAAATCTACAGTTGATCTTAGAATGATTTCTATTATCAAATAAAACAAAACCGGAAGTTCTATCTCTGACAGGAAGTGAGAACCGGAAGTATAGGTTTTTTTGCTTAAGCAAGTTTATTTTCAGTTCGATTTTGACCGGATTTTCAGATTTGAAAACTTCAATGTATTTGTCAACTAACAATTATAGGTTTTATGCAATTAGGTTAAATATTTTACCCACGATTTGCAATTCAATATTCAAGGGTCATCGGCAAAAATTTCAGACCGTGATTTCTCCTTTAATATAAATGGTAAAATTTTGAAACTTTACCAGTTGATAGGCGGTATGTTTATAATTTTTGAAAAAATGTGAAAAAAAAAATTCCACTTCCGGTTTAGCCTCAAATGACGTAATTACGTAATTTCCCGGTCTATAAATGCTAGGTGAAAAGTGAAAACTGTTTTATAAATAACTTGTCAATAGTAATTGATTTGACCTAAATAATTAGGTCAAGCTGCCATATCGGCTGCCATTTTGAATTTTTGTTACAATTCTTAAATCCGAAATTCAGACACTACTGATAGACCGATTTTGATGAAATTTAGCACATAGATACAATGGATCATTATCTACCTTTTCTTGGAGACCGATTTTCAAATTTCGTATTTTCTTTCGAATTATTTAAATTTCGATTTTTTCAAAATTAGGTCACTTTAACGGCTACGGAAGGTGTGACCCACTTAATCTATGACCTTGAAAATTAGGTCAAATAATATTCAATATATTGTCTACGAGTAGATATTTTTTAATTTGGCTTACTTAAAAAATTCATAGAGATAAGTGTACTTAAATACAGCAAAAATTGATAATTTTCATATTTTCGCCATCATTAACCGTTACGGAAGGTGTGACCTAATTATTTTATGACTTTGAAAACTAGGTCAAATGATATTCAATATATTGTCTAGATGTAGGTAATTGCAAATTTAGCCTACATAATATTTTAAGGCTCTCGAAATACGTTCATAATTGTAAGCAATTCTAGTAGAGAATTGATAACGTTTATTTAGGTGTTGGATGATTGCATTGAGCAATGTAGTGTTTATATGGATAAGGTTTCGAAAGGGGGTATGGGTAGTGTGGTTTACCCGGCATTATAGAATGGGGGAATACCCCTTTGATACACTATAAGTTATATATATCTTAAAGTTTTAATGATATACATGATATAAATGATATAACCATTATTGTATATTAGCTTACAAAATTCTTATAATCCATGTAATGTAAGCTTACAATATATACAAACCTAAATAATCCACTTTATAATGACTATTGATTAAAATCTTTATTCCTGAATAATGCATAAAAAGTTTTGATTTAGCACACAAAACAATATATAGCATTATCGATTGCACATATATCAGTTAACTTTATACTTCAGATTGGACAATAAACAAGGCCCTGTGTGCTATAGGCTGTAGGCCTACATGTGGTTTCCCAAAAGAGTAGACTAATGCTGCTGTCATGGCAAAAATTTCTCTCATTGCACACTGCTTGTCTTCATAAGCACATGAGGTGCAGAAAACTCTGAAAGATCCAAAAAACCATTTTCATTTCAATTATATTCATTTGACAGTGGTAAATATGTGTATTACAGAGATATTCTTAAAGGAAAAAGTACAAAGAAATAAAAGTCGAAATATAATGCTTGTATCTTTATGGTTAAATTTAAAAATGATTATCAAATTCTCAACAGGATAAATTATTTGTCATACTCTAAATATTTGAAAATCTTTATTCCACCTATAAGTTGCTGCCCTTGTTCTTAAAGGGATAATAGGCGTTTGAACGAACATAAAATTTCAAGTCCACTCAAATTTGGACAATAACAGTATATATCCACCAGTGGATTTACCTATACATCAAAATCCCTCTAAAATCCGATAAATCCCCAAAATAAAGTAGTTAATCATAAAACGCTTGAGCCATCCATCAAGCGATTTTCAAATCGTGTAAATATAAAGGGAAGA